>JANIJH010000002.1:3379298-3392256 GCA_024520975.1 Erythroxylum areolatum | reverse complement strand
AAGAGTTCATAAGGAATCATGTGGACGTATTGAGGGAATATGTATAAGTAGTTGGGTTCCGAATACGGGATCCAACAGTTATGGACAGAGAAGCATTTTGGACTAAATGGAAGAAACATAACAGACTTGGAGTTGAAACAAAATAAAAGAAAAGAAAAAACAACTTATTGAGATTCCAACATATTTTTATTCATAGAAGCTATAGAATTTATATAGGAAAAGATAACAAACTTCCATAACTTATAGCCACATAAAATTCAAAAAGTGGATAAAACTAAATGAGAAAAATCTGGAACTAACAGCTACATGATCCAAAAACTTTAGCAACTAAACTTAAGTTCGTAGCTTAAACAAGATAAATAACAAATCTATAAACAAAGGTAAAACAATAAAAAAATAAGTTGAAACTGAAATGCCATCACACTAACACTCATCCTTGGCATTTTGGTGACAAATTCTTCAAAGCTTCAAACTTTCTGTTAGCAGTGGCTTTTTCCCTTCTTCTTAACCTCTTTGTTAGCTTCTTTCTAGTCAAGAGAAAAACTTTTTCTTTTCATCTTTGTAGTTAACAACTTCACTCCAATAGGATCAGAAATGGAGCAGCTTTTGTCTTTAAATGCTACTAAGTACTCGCTTTCAAGTAGCTAGTACTCAGTAGCTGGACGACACTTAATAGGTTTTGGCTAATGTCAGACGAAAATAATGCATCAGAAATAATTTTAATACCTAAGTTTGTTTCAGTAACGACTAAGCCTTTTCCTCCAACTTTCACATAATCAACGTTGCGCAACTTCACCCTAGACTTGTAGGATTCATCAAGATTTCTGAATGTGACAGCATTATGGCATATGTGGTGTGTGCATCCACTGTCAATGAGTCATTCATTGGAGGAGACATTGTTTGATAAGCAAGAAGCTACAAAAATTTGCTCCTCTTGTGTGTAAACTTCACCTGCCATCTGCGCTTATTGAGATTGACAATCTTTGTTCTTAAATTTGCAAACCTTGGTAATGTGCCCAAGTTATTTTCATTTACCACACATTGCATCAGGCCTCCACCATCAATATTTTTCAAGATGAGTAGTCTTACTGCAGTGTGCACAAGGTGGAAATTCGCAGTTGTTGTTCTTGTTCTTGTTGTTGAAATTCTTCTTCCCTGTTCCAGCTTGTCAGCTTTGCATATAAAATGCACCTTCGGTAATCTTATCTTGCCTAAAAGTTCTTCTTTGCTCTTATGCTTAAAGAGCACTCATTATCTCAGCCAATATCTTGCTGAGATCCTTGGACTCTTTAAAAGAGGATATTTTGGATTCAAATCTCTCCGAAAGAGTTACAAGAACTTTTTCTACAATACTGTTGTTAGGAAAATCTTCTCCAAACAATCTGATGTTGTTAACAATTAAAGAAATATGATCAGAATACCTAATAATTATTTCATCCTCTTTCATGTTTAGCGACTCAAAATCCCTCTTCAAATTCAGCATTTGCTTTTGCCAGGTTCTGTCACTTCCTTGATACTCTTTTTTCAATCTATCCCAAGCTTCCTTTGCTGTCGTGCAAGCCATGATCCTGTAGAGAATAGAGTGTCCTATAGAATTTTGAATGAGTGTCTTGGCTTTGGATTTTTTTGCTTTTTCTTCACTGTTGAACTTGATTTGAGCCATGGTAAGATCTCTGGGTAGAGGAGACACTGGCCTATCTTCTGGTACAACTTCCCAAAAATCAAAGGCCTCTAAATAAGACTGCATTTTTACTGACCACATTTGATAGTTTTCACCATTGAAGACTTTTGGAGGATTTAAAACAATGCTACTAGAGGACATTTTGATTATGGTTTAAAAGAAAGGTTTAAAAATAGATGTAGATATACTGCTGCAAAGTGTTTAAAACAAGTTTAAAAGAGGTTTAAAAATTTGTTCAAAAGATAGCAACAAACAAGTTAAAAATATGAGAATGTTGCTGCTGTAAAATTGTTTAAAAATAGATTCAAAATAGTAGCAATAGCAAGTTTAAAACAAAAGTATGTAAGCTACTGAAACTAGATCAAAATAGCCGCAATAGTTTAAAAAATTTTGATGATGGTTTTCTAATTAAAAAAAATTAGATCAATTTTTTTCTGAAGGTCCTATAAGACCAACTAAAGCTCTGATACTACTGTAGAAACATAATAGACTTGGAGTTTAAACAAAATAGAAGAAAAGAAAAAAAACAATTGATTGAGATTCCAACATATTTTTATTCATAGAAGCTACAAAATTTATACAAGAAAAGATAACAAACTTCCCAAACTTGCAGCCACTTAAAATTCAAAAAGTGGATAAAACTAAATTAAAAAAATTTGGAACTAACAACTACATTATCCAGAAAGTTTAACAACTAAACTTAAGTTCGTAGCTTAAACAACATAAATAATAAACTATAAATAAAGGTAAACAGTAAAAAATAAGTTGGAACTTAAATGCCAGCACACTAACATGGATACACCAAATCCATCTTTAAGGCCGTAACTTCCGGCATATAAACACTTTTTCCCATTTCTCCTAGTTTTTTAATGAAATATTTGAAGATGAGGACTTGGTTGTATCCTCATATCACGCATAGAATTAATGGAGGGAGGAACACTTGGGTATGGTTTGACAATTGTCTAGAGATTACCCCCTTATAAACCACCCTATTCATGCCCAAATGCATAATCACGAGCCATTAGATGCAAGAGTATCAATTCTAATTATCAATGGTGAATGGAGGGCTAACTTTAGGGGATTTGCCTCTCTACGAACCTTTTTATCACACCTACGGGACATTATGCTAGACGACATTATCTACTGGGTTCTGAACTCAAGTGGTGTCTTCTCTAATGCATCTTGCCATCATATATTTAGGCACAATATTACTCAAGTTCATTGGTATCACTTGATATAGAAGAAAACCATAAACCCCAAAGTTTCATTCATCAACTGGTTAGCAATAAAGAATAGACTCATAACCGAACGAGATGGTTCTACCTGACCAATGTTTGTTGTGAACTTTGCTAAAATGTAGATGAGGACAGAAATCACCTCTTCTTTAATTATATGTACTCTAAATCTATATCGAGTCGGATATAGTATATGATGGGGGAGACAAACCATCTCTTTGAATGTGAGCCTACACTTTCTTGGTTTATCAATCACAACAAAGGACAATGATAGAAATGCAGTACTACTAAAGCTTGCATTTGTCTATACAATTTACATGTTCTGGAAGGAACAAAATAGGAGAACATATAATCTGGCTGTTGAAGATTAAAACAAACAGATTATACAGCAGTATATAGAAGAAACGATAAAGAAAAGCTTTGTTTTCTGAATAACTTGAACTAAGAAATTACATCAGATATATAGCCAATAACATTAACTTCCTAAAAAGACCCCATCGACTTAAAAAAAACAATCCACTGCTACTGAATTAAGCAACACGACTTCATGTCCCTATCAAATAGGAACTAATTTATTGACTTGGTAAAACAAGATAAAGCAAAATAATTAATTAATTAAGTAAGCTGCACTAATTTTTAACATTCCCTCTTAGTGCATGCTTACAATCGATGACTCTAAGAGTAGCCCTGAAACTTTCAAACTTTGGTTTTACCAAAGCCTTTGTAAATATATCTGCTACTTGTTCATTTGTAGAGATTCCCTTTAACTCAATTTCTTAATCCAACACTTTCTTCCAAATGTAGTGATGGCGAACTTCAACATGCTTTGTTCTGCTATGGAAGACCGGATTTGATGCAAGTTTAATAGCACTTTCATTATCACAATTAATTTGGACAGCATAATCAATCTTGCACAGCATATCTTCTATTAACCTCTTGAACCACATACATTCTTGTGCAGCCATAGTTGATGCCACATATTCAACCTCAATGCTAGATAAAGCTGCCACTGACTGCTTTTTACTACACCAGGATATCATAGCAGAACCAATACTAAAACAATAACCTGAAGTTGAATGTCTATCATTTACATCTTCGGCCTAATTTGCATCAGTAAAACCAATTAAAAGAAAATTTTCTAGCCTTTTGTACATGAGACCATAATCAAGTGAGCCTTTTATATAACGAAGAATTCTTCTTGCTACATCTAAGTGAGATGTTCTTGGATTCTGCATAAATTGAGAGACTCTACCAATAGAATAAGCTATGTCAGGCCTTGTGATAGTTAAATAGATTAAACTACTAACAAGTTATTGAAAACTTTTGACATCCTTTAATGGTTTCCCTTCGTCTTTTATAAATTTTTGATTCGGCTCCATCGGAGTGGCTTTTGATTTTGACTCCCCCATGCTAAAACGTTGCAGCAATTTCCTTACATACCCTTTTTGAGAAATGAAATACCCTTGATCTGATTTTTCAATTTCTAGACCGAGAAAGCAGGTAGCCTTTCCCAAGCTTTTCATCTCAAATCGAACAGAAAGCTCATTTTTCAACTTAGAAATTTCAGTTTCATTATTTCCAGTAATTATCATACCATCCACATATAACAAAACCAACAAATGCACATTTGATTCTGATTTAATAAACAAACTTGAGTTTGCATCAGAAACTTTGAAGCCATAAAATATAAAGTATTGAGCAACTTTACCATACCAAGCACGTGGTGTTTGTTTGAGACCGTATAATGCCTTCTTTAATCGGCAAACATGACGAGGATACTGCTCCGAAATATATCCTTTAGGGTGCTCCATAAAAACTTCATGATCCAGCTCTCCATAAAGGAAGGCATTCTTTACATCAAGTTGCCACAACTTCCAATTTTTGAATACTGCAAGAGAAAAAATGGTTCTTATAGTTACCATTTTAGCAATTGGGTGAATGTTTCTTCATAATCCAATCTATGACTTTGAGAGAAACCATGCGCAACAAGTCGAACTTTGCATCTATCAACAGTCCCATCTAAATTTTTCTTCAATCGGTAAACCCATTTACAAGTGATTGGCTCACAGTTTTCTGGTTTTGGCACTAACTCCCATGTCTCATTCTTTTTCAAAGCTTCAAGCTCATCTTCCATAACTGCTTCCCATTTTGGATGACCTTTGGCTTCTTCATTATTTTTTGGTTCTTCGTCCAATGCTCCAATAAAGAAGCATGAGGTAACACTACAGTGATTAAGTTGCAACTCATAATCTTAAAGATAGTCAAGTTGTCTTCTCTCCCTTACTGACCTTCTTCTGCCTTGTTCTAGGCTGCTTGAATTTGCATTACTTAGCGTTGAAGATTCATCATGGTTTGAATTTTAAACGTCCCTGCTAGGAATCTGTTGCACGCTTTCTTGAAACTTATCTAAATTGACTTCTTGAAATGAGAAATTTTGGGCAGAATAATAGGTGGATACTTCATCAATCTCTAGAAGTGATACACTTATTAGTTTCTAGATCCGTACACCTCCATCCTTTCCTACATGAATCATAGCCAACGAAAACACACTTCTTGGCTTTTGGGACAAGTTTGGTTCGATTAAATTTTGGAATATAGACATAAATAACATACTGAACAAAATACACGGAAATAAATTTACATTTGGCTTTACACCATATAAAATTTCGAAAGGAGTCTTTTCTTTACCTGGCCAAGGAGCTAAATGATTAATTACGTGTTATGCACATTGAATAGCTTCAGCCTAAAGCTCTCGAGGAAGATTCTTGTCGAGCAGCCATGAAAGACTCGTAGAGACAAGGTGAGCTAATTTCCTTTTTGAAACACCATTTTGCTAGGGAGTATTGGGGCATGTCATTTGCCTCAAAATGCCATTATTATCACAATATTGAAAGAAATCGTCTGACATGTATTCTCCTCTAATTTCACTGCACAAACACTTGACTTTCTTTCCGAATTCTTTTTCTACAACATCATTGAATTCAACAAACTTCGGTAAAGCTTCACTCTTCTCCTTCAAGAATTTCACCCATGTTTACCTTGAAAAATCATCCACCAACACCATGGCATAGCGATATCCACTGTAACTATGTGTTTTTGTTGCTCCCATCAAATCTGTATGCATCATATCAAACATAGTAGATCTTCGATTCGACAATTTATCAAAAGGAAGATGGTGTGATTTACCAAACTGACAGCCTTGACAAACAACATTTTTGTGAACATTTTGTAAAGTTGGTATGCCATCAATCAATTTTCTTTAAGAAATTTGCTGAAGCAATTGATAGCCTAAATGTCCCAATCAAGCTTGCCAAATTGTTGGGCTATCAGTTTGACTTGTCTTCTTCACATAGGCTTCTCCCATTATCAAGAAAAATAAGGAACCCCTTTTCTCACCAGTTAGAGCAACATCAGCAGCTACATTCTTCACATTATCAAGAACTTTTACTTCAACTGGCCCAAACAAAACATATTTCCAGCAATTGGTAATTTGAGAAACCGAAATTAAATTTCTTTTCAAACCTGGTACATGAAAAACATCATTTAGCTTGATGCTTTTTGTATCATTAACACCAATCTTCACTACTCCTTCATTTACTACTGGATATATTGAGTTATTAGCTGTAACAATAACTCGTTCTCCATTATGTAGGTGCAATTCTGAAAGTAAAGAATTATTTCTGGTTACATGATGAGAGCAACCAGAATCAATGATCCACTCTTACTTGGAACTTTGGTTGTTAAAGAGGGCATAATCTGGAGTTAATTTGACAACAACATCGCCCTTTTTTTCGACCACTTCTATCGTGAAACAATGATCCCATTCTAGCTATTCCTCCTCTTCACCTTCACAAACAACGTTTGCCTTGGAGAGCTTTACACGACAACTTCTCCTAATATGGCCCAGCTTTCCACACCTATGACACTTGATGGATCTATTTCTTTGTAAGTTATAATCTTTGCTCGTTCCTTCATTGTGATCATCCGAAGTTGACTTTCCTTTTGAGAAAAGAACATCATTACATTCAGGGTTGAATGCTTTAGCCATTTGTTTAGCCAAAGCCTCTTGATTACAAAGCAGACTCTCCAAATGTTCAATTGATGGTTGATTCACCCATCCTTAAATAGAGGTGATGAACATACTGTACTCCTTATTTAAACCACGAATGAGAAATCTTCTTAAACGAGCTTCACTGATCTTCTCATCCGCATCCAATTCAGAAATCTCAGCACAAATGATTTTTATCCGCAAGAAATATTCTTCAATTGACATACTTTCGTATATTGTGGTTGCTAATTCATTTTCCAAGAATTGTAACCTTGCTGTATCTTTCTTAGAGAATAACCTTTCAAGAGTTTCCAAAACTTGCCTTGGAGAACTAATAACACGAACATGATCAATGAGCTCTTTGCTAATTGAAGTCCTTAAAGCAAAGAGAGCCTTTCCACATTTGATCTTCCATTTTCTTTGAGACTCAACATTATCCGATGTGTCAATCGGAATCTCTGCATTTGATCCAACTACAAGTTCCCACAAGTCCTGGCCTTAAAGATAAGCCTCCATACTCAATCTCCAATACTTATAGTTTTATGCCCACAAGTTTGCGTTTCCTCCATTCAACAACTCCATAATGCAAACTAAAAAAAATCCCTCTCAAATCTTGGCTTTGATACCATAAAACAAACAGAGTATATAGCAGTATGTAGAAGAAACGACAAAGAAAAGCTTTCTTTTCTTAATAACTTAAACTAAGAAATTACATCAAATATATAGCCAATAACGTTAACTTCCTAAAAAGACTCCCACGACTTTAAAAAAAAACAATCCACTGCTACTGACTTAAGCAACACGACTTCGTGTACCTATCAAATAGGAACTAATTTGTTGACTCGGTAAAATAAGATAAAGCAAAATAATTAATTAATTAAGTAAGTTACATGATACATTCATATTTTCATGTATGTTTAGGACTTAATTTAGAGTCATTTACATTCATTTTATGTTCATATATGGTTGTTTTATCATGTTTTAGCATTATTCGAGGTTCGTTGACGTAAAATGCATAAATGAAACAAATAGACTCGAATTGCACTATTTTTGGGTTTTTGACAAATTTGACCTTTAGTCATTGTGAGATTTTTATCTCAAGATTGGTTTAGTCAAAAATTCTGAAATTTCATACTTAAATTCTTGACTCATTGACGGATTTTTTGGGACCAATTGAAGATTTTTCTGAGCTGGAATTAAGGAGAAATAAATTCTTAAAATTTGTGTCAGATTTTGGATTGCCAGAATGACCTTTCGCTGATGTTTTCATCATAACTTTTGACTCAGAAAGGGAAATCCTGTGATTCAAGTCTCATATTGAAGCTAACTCAAAGACGAAGATACTGATAAAGTTTCAGTTCCTAAATTGTCACCGTTTAGTTTTTATACACTGTCAAATTTGACCTTGAAAAATCCATTCCAACCAGCCAAGGATCAACATTAGCCCCCACCTTTTAATTATTTCAGCCCATGCACAACTCATTCTCCACTCCAAAAACAGCTTCCACTACAAAATTTAAAAAAGCCTCCATTTTCCACACAAACATGCATCAGCCTCCAAAATCATGCCACCATTCCACTCTTCACGCAAGTAGCTTACACATATCAAAAGACACAGCCTTCATTGACTAACAGCTAGCCTCCAATAACACCTCTCCAATCATGCATGCAAACCACGCCACTTACAAGCTCCATATTTCAACAATGCATGCAGCACAGCGGAGAAGCATTTTACAGCTCACATACATGTAGTCAACCCTTCCAATTTGACGCAGACCCTCTATGTTTCACGCACAAAAGCAACAGCTCTTTTTTGCTTGAATTTCTCCACCAACTAAAGCCATCTTCTCGTAGCCTCCAATCACCAGCTAAGCAACGCCACACTCAACCTTCATTCCATTTTTTTAACGAAAAACACAGGAGCTTTCTTTTTATTCATTGCAACACCAACAACCCTCCACTCATCAACCTACACACAACACTCTAGCCCTTCACTGAAATAGCTCAACCATTTTTACTTACCAAAGCAACCTCCATTGACACATACACACTTCCACTCACCTCTCCACCGAGAGCTTGTCTCCACTCACAGCCACGCATGCATACCCTTCCACTAAAGTAGCCTCCATTCAACATTCTAGTAACGCAGCTCCAGAGAAAAAAAAAAACCGCAGCCTCCATTCAAGCAGCTGGTTTTTCACTTCACTCACGCCGCAACCCCCACTTCAACTCACACTTTCCCTTCACAGCAACATAGCAGCCTTCATCATCAACCACCATCGCAAGACACAACTGCCACTCCACTTCATTCACACTCAAAAAGCAACGTCTTCATGCAATCAGCCATGTAAGGAGATGGGAAAGCATTTTTATTTTGCTGCATATTTGAAGCTTTGTTCTTCATTTATTTTTTATTCCTTCATGAGTTTGCCTAACGTTTATATTTGTGGATTGTTTGGCATGATGATTTGTGGCTAGAACATTAATTTCTCTTAGGGATTTGATATTTTTGTTGATGCTTTAATTTTGAATTTTGCTAGAATCCATGACTGAAAACTTATATACTTGTTGATTTTTCCTTGGGTTTATTTTTTCTTCCATTGGATTATTGGAAATTGCCTTAGTATAAATTAGCCTTTGGAAAAGGAAGTTTTTGTTAGAAGATTAAAGAAAATTTTGATTAGGATTTTCTTGTGAGTTGGGAGACCCAAGAAACTTAGGAGGTGAAAATTGAATATTTGGGACTTAAGAAACTCTAGGAAAAACTTAGAGTAATGGATTACTAAGTGACGTCTAGAGTGGATAAATTAATTTATCTTTGGGAAAAAATGATTAATTACTCTCAAAATTCCCCTACAAGATTAGGATATTTCAGTTGTGAAGGATAGTTAATTCAATATTAAGGTTGACAAAAATATCATTCCCTAAGAGAAAGTCAATCCTCTTTGCCATTAAAAATTTTAATTAGCAAATTGTTGCTATCTTTTCTTAATTGGTTACTGCAAAAATTTGTCATATTTATAGTTATTTTGGTCGCATTGAATTGGGTAGTTGTTTAGAAATTTATTTAAGTTATTTTGTTTTTTTAATTTCTTTACATTAATTTTAATTTTCCAAAATTTCATACAACCCGATTTCAAATACCTTTAGCTAGCGTAGAATTGAACTTTCTCATAATCCCTATGGACACAACTCAATTCTTACCGATTTATTACTTACTTCGACAACCGTGCACTTGCGGTTCACGATCAAGTTTTTGGCGCCGTTACCAGGGATTAATGTTTGAATTTTTTGTTTCTATAGCTAGTTTGATATTTACTTGTTGATTTTCTTTTTATTCGTAACTTACTTGTTTTTTTTCTTTTTACATTTTTGTTTTCTTGCGTAGCTTGTGTGTAAAAGGATTGTATGCCCCGAACCACCAAAGGGCAAGAAAGACAGCTTGACCCAGAGTTGGAAAGAACAATAAAATCAATTCTTCGACAAAAGAAAATGAAACATCAAGCAGAAGAACTTCAGAGAATTCAAAGAGAGAGGGATGAAATGGCTCAAAGATTAGCTCAATTAGAGGCCAGACTTGGTGTAGCTAATTTGACCAGAGGAAATGGAAGAGGAGATAACGAAAATGAACAGGAACAGTTACAACAACGTCCTATTAGGGAATACTTCCAGCCTACAGTGGTAGACAATTATCATGGTATCCAAAGACCTAATATTCGTGCTCAGAATTTTCATATTTCCCCAGGACTCATCAATTTGGTTCAAACAAATCAATTAGGAGGAGCACCAATGAAGGATCCAAATGATCATCTTGCAAGCTTTCAAGAATTATATGACACTATCAAGACTGAAGGGGCAACGCAAGATGACATTAGGCTCACTTTGTTCCCATTTTCTCTCCGGGACAAAGTAAAGAATCGGCTTCATTCAATTTCTGTTGATAGAATGTGAACTTGACAAGAGGTGGCATAGCAGTTCTTGATTAAATTTTTTCCACCTGGTAAAGTTGCGAAGTTAAGAGCTGAGATCAATACCTTTAGATAGCATGGCTTGGAACCATTGCATGAAGCTTGGGAGAGGTACAAAGATCTTTTGAGAAAGTGTCCACATCACGGATACTAAGAGTGGGTAAAAGTAGAAATGTTCTACAACCGGTTAAATGGCTAGACTCGAACCATTGTGGATGCAGCAGCAGGTGGTACTATGATGAAAAAAACGTCTCAAGAAGCATGTGCATTACTAGAAGATATGGCTTCGAACAGCTACTAGTGGCCCTCTAACAAACTCATTTATTCATATATATTTTCATATCTTTTGGATGAGTTTTTGTCACTAAATTGGTATTTATGGCTTTATTTAGATATTATTTGAATTATTGTGACTTACATTTAATTTTTGTTTATAGGGGCAAAAATTGTCGTTTTTGATTTAACTGTGATAAATTAATTTTTGGACAATTGATGCTACATTATTTTTTAATTTTTGTTGTAGGGTATTTGAAGAAAAAAAAAGCATTAAAAGAGGTAAAGAAAAGATGCTTAAATGCAAACATCACTTGGCATAAACGACAATGCATGGTGTTGAGAAAATGTAAAAGAGCCAGTTGAAGAGAGGGCTGAAGGTATGTTGCGTGGACCAGAATGTAGGAAAGAAAATTGTTACTTTCAGCTACAGTGAAAGGCAACAGAAAAGATAGTGCTTGCAGGTTTATAGCTGGATATATTCTGTGTGGACCAAGAGATTAGTCATATAGTGCGGTAGGTGATTTGCGTGATTGATTGAAGTGAGCTTGGTGTGTGAGTAGCTTTTGGAGATAAATAAAATAAAAAAAAATAGGCTGGAGGTGTGGGCTGCAACGTGAAGGCTAGAAAAATCAAAAGAGAAAAGCTAATGCTTTGCGTTGTCGTAAAAGAAGAAACAACAAAATAGAAAGGAGCTAGCAGTGGCCTGAATTGTGTTGGTATGTGCATGTGGAGTGCAGGTGGCGTTGTTGTGAGGTGGGGCTTGTGATCGACGTGAGTGGAGTGGTGTGTTGTCTTTGGAGTGGGCTGTTCGTGGATCTAGGAGCTGGAGTTATGAAAGCATAAAATGAGAAGTAAGCTATGCTGTGAGTGTGCAATGAGTGTGTTGTTAGCTGCTTGGTGTACGTGTGTGGCTTAAGAAGCAATAAAATAAAATAAAATAAAAACGTGAGTGTATGGTGTGTGTCGTGTGAGTTTGTGCTGTGTGTGCATGTGCTGCCTTGAGTGGAGGAGGAGATCTAGTGAAGCATATGTGTTCTGCGTTGGAGCTGGAAAAGTAGAGGCAGAAACGTTTATGTGCTGGGTGTGTGAGTGACAGCAAGATCTGCATCTTGGAGAAGGTTTTCTTGCGTGGGTTTTGAATATAGCAGGCATGGTTTTTTAGTGAGCTGTGTGTGAGGGGCTGTTGCATGAAGAAACAGAAACAAAAATAGAAAAGACAGTTGGAGGTGCTATTGGCAGAGGCATGGACATCTGCTGGAGGCGTGATCTGTGGAGAAAGAACGATTGTTGGTGATGTGCTGGTGGAGTGCAAAATATATTATCAAATCAAGCAATAGAAAAGATGGTTGGAGGTGCGTTGTCGATCATCCTTGTGGCCAGCAAAACTAATTTGTCTACACCAACTACAGTGCTATGTGTGCGCGACGTTTAGGCTGAGAAGGTTTGGAAATAAATTAGATTGTCAAAACAAGGGGGTATTGGCTGTGGAGTACGTGGTCTACAAAGAAGAAAAACATCGCAATTCCCTACCTTCGTGGCTAATCACCAAATCTCTACATTACCAGCAGCCTAAATGACTTTTTGTGGCTAATTTACCTTAATCCTTGGTTCAATGGCAAAGGTTGGAGCTTGGAGTTTTTATTAGGGGAGTTAAAACTGCATTTTTATTCTGTCCATTTAATTAATTAGTAATTCATAGATTTTACTATTTAATTATTTGGAGTTGTGTTTTGTGACTGAATTATTGTTT
>JANIJH010000002.1:3342948-3353162 GCA_024520975.1 Erythroxylum areolatum | reverse complement strand
TCTATACCCTATGGCCAAGGTTAGTAGAGCATCTATTTGGCAAAGTTGAAGATGTGAGTTGGTTGACATATGATGACATGGTAGTAATCTGAATGTTCTGCCATAAAAAAAACAACAAAAAAGAGAGAAAGACTTTCTGCAGTGAAAAAAAAAAGAAAAATGTTTCCTAAGTGTTTTGAATTATATACTTGTTTATGAGAAATCCAAATGGAATGAAAAGAAGTGGAGTTGTTTGTGTTTAATTTGTAGAATTATGTGCCTAGATGCATACATGTACATGAGTTATATAATATTCTGTACAGCTCTATTGCCTTTGCTTTAGTCTTCTCTTATCTTTCTTTTACCTCACTTTTAGCCAAGCCCCATTACAACCATTCTAAAGACCTTTTGACTTGTGTATAGTACATGCACTTTGATAGTGTTGTCAAGATTGAAAAGCAAGAATATGGTAGAATGTATTCGTTGATCGAATTTTGAGAGTTACACATTTAAGCCTAAATAGTTTGAGTGTTGAAGTGTATATCAATGAGAGGACTTATTATTTTAATATGACATAGATTTCCTCTAACTCTATTATACTATATTAGTTCGACTGTTACATGTAGACTGAGTTCATTGATTTTATGTGTTGATCGTGGTAAACCGAATTCTAGTTATCATGCTTGAATTAATTGATATGCTTGAATTTTTGTTTTTCTGCATTTTATTTTTCAAGTTTTCTGTAGTTCTACTTTCTGTTCTTTTTCTTACTTGAGGACAAGCAAGAGCTAAGTGTGGGAAAATTTGATACATTCATATTTTCATATATGTTTAGGACTTAATTCAGAGTTATTTACATTCATTTTATGTTCATCTATAGTTGGTTTATCATGTTTTAGCATTATTCGAGGTTTGTTGACGTAAAATGCATAAACGAAACAAATAGACCTGAATTACACTGTTTTTTGGTTTTTGGTAGATTTGATCTTTAGTCATTGTGGGATTTTTATCTCGAGATTGGTTTAGCCAAAAACTCTGAAATTTCATACTTAAATTCTTGACTCATTAACGGATTTTTTGGGGCTAATTGCAGATTTTTTGAGCTGTAATTATGGAAACATAAATTCTCGAAATTTGCATTAGATTCTGGATTGCCAGAATGACCTTTTAACAATGTTTTGATCATAACTTTTGACTCAAATGGAGAAATCCCGTGATTCAATTCTCATCTTGAAGCTAACTGAAAGACGAAGATACTGATAAAATTTCAGCTTCTAAATCGTCACTGTTTAGTTTTTATGCATTGTTGAATTTGATCTTGAAAAATCCATTCCAACCAGCCAAAGATCAACATCAACCCCACCTTTTAATTATTTCAGCCCATTCACAACTCATTCTCCACTCCAAAAACAACATCCACTACAAGATAAAAAGAGCCTCCATTTTTTACAAAAACATGCATCAGCCTCCAAAATCTTGCCACCATTCCACTCTTCACGCAAGCAGCTTACAAATATCAAAAGACGTAGCCTTCATTGACAAACAGCTAGCCTCCAATAACACCTCTCCAATCATGCATGCAAACCATGCCACTTACAAGCTCCATATTTCAACAATGCATGCAGCACAGCGGAGAAGCATTTTACAGCTCACATACATGTAGTCAACCCTTCCAAATTGACGCAGACCCTCCATGTTTCACCACAAAAGTAGCAGCTCTTTTTTGCTTGAATTTCTCCACCAACTAAAGCCATCTTCTCGTAGCCTCCAATCACCAGCCAAGCAACGCCACACTCAACCTTCATCCCATTTTCTTTAACAAAAAACACAAGAGCTTTCTTTTTATTCATTGCAACACCAACAACCCTCCACTCATCAACCTACACACAACACTCCAGCCCTTCACCGAAATAGCTCAACCATTTTTACTCACCAAAGCAGCCTCCTTTGACACATACACACTTCTACTCACCTCTCCACCGAGAGCTTGTCTCCACTCACAGCCATGCACGCATACCCTTCCACTAAAGTAGCCTCCATTCAACAGTCCAGTAACGCAGTTCTAGAGAAAAAAAAACCGCAGTCTCCATTCAAGCAGCTGGTTTTTCAATTCACTCACGCCACAACCCCCACTTCAACTCACACTTTCCCTTCACAGCAACGTAGCAGCCTTCATCATCAACTACCATCGCAAGACACAGCTGTCATTCCACTTCATTCACGCTCACGCAGCCCTTCCAAAAGCAACAGCTCTCCATACAAAAAGCAGCGTCTTCATGCAATCAGCCATGCAAGGAGATGGGAAAGCATTTTTATTTTGCTGCATATTTGGAGCTTTGCTCTTCATTTATTTTTTATTCTTTCATGAGTATGCCTAACGTTTATATTTGTGGATTATTTGGCATGATGATTTGTGACTAGAACATTAATTTCTCTTAGAGATTTGATATTTTTGTTGATGCTTTAATTTTGAATTTTGCTAGAATCCATGACTGAAAATTTATATACTTGTTGATTTTTCCTTGGGTTTATTTTTTCTTCCATTGGATTATTGAAAATTGCCTTGGTATAAACTCGCCTTTGGAAAAAAAGAGTTTTTGCTAGAAGATTAAAGAAAATTTTGACTAGGATTTTCTTATGAGTTGAGAGACCCAAGAAACTTAGGAGGTGAAAATTGAAGATTTGAGTCTTAAGAAACTCTAGAAAAAACTTAAGTAAGGGATTACTAAGTAACGTCTAGAGTGGATAAATTAATTTATCTTTGAGAAAAGATGATTAATTACTCTTAAAATTCACCTACAATGTTAGGATATTTTAATTGCGGAGGATAGTTAATTCAATATTAAGGTTGACAAAAATATCATTCCCGAAGAGAAAGTCATGCCTCTTTGCTGTTAAAACTATTAATTAGCAAATTGTTACAATCTTTTTTTAATTGGTTACTGCACCAATTTGTCATATTTATAATTATTTTGGTCGTATTGAATTGGGTAGTTGTTTAGAAATTTATTTAAGTTTTTTTGTTTTTTTTTTAATCTTTACATTAATTTTAATTTTTCAAATTTTCATCCAACCAGATTTCAAATACCTTTAGCTAGCATAGAATTGAACTTTCTTATAATCCCTGTGGACACTATTGGGTTCTTACCGATTTATTACTTACTTTGACAACCGTGCATTTGCAGTTCACGAACACTGCACTAATTTTTAACAAAGATAAACATCATCTTGCAGACAACTTCTTAAGTGGATTCGAGCTACAATCTTAGCCAGGAAAGTTAAACATTTATTAGTCCTAATTTGAGGAGTAAATGGAACATATGAACTTGGCTATTATTTACAGTAGTCTATTGTTGTTCAACTCGCGACTTGCTTCTTGCTTCATGTTCTGTGTTAGAATTGACAGACTGGTCTTATAATTAGTTTGTCTTCTACTTTTGTATATTTGTAACTAAAAAATTATATATTTGGGAAATGAATAGGTTATTATATGGACTATATATATATATATATATATATAATATTTATTCACAACATATTTCTTATAATATCAAAAATAATAACTATAACAAATTTTAAGAATAATTACAAAATTTTATTATGTCAAAAGTTAACTTGTGAGTGTTATCAGTACAATAAACCTTAATATATTATCATATTAAAAACTTATATGTAAATATAAAAATATTAAAATTTTAGATATATTTTTTGAAAATAATAAATTAATTTTAGATTAATTTAAGAGTTTTATTAGATAATAAGTTAATATCATCACCTTCAGTAATCAACATACTTTTATTTTACTGTATTAACTGTGTTACTAATATTATATGTTAATTTCTGTTTATTTTGTTGTTAATTTTTACATAAATAAACATATAATATCATTTAACCATAGTATTTATATTTCTAATTAATATTCAATTCTTCGATAATTTATTTAGATTAAAGATCAAATAAAATCAATCCCTTTTTTAAAAAAAAACTAGTATTAAAAATGTTTATTAAAGATTTTGTAATATGTGATTCTTACAAAATTTGAATTTATTCCATTAATTAAGGTGAATATTTTACCCATACGCTTTTTTATTAATCATCACACACACTAAATCTTTTTGCTCATTTTTTCCTTCTCTTTTTCAACTTAAAACTCAGTTTTTTAGTCAACAGAGAAGTAAGGACGACAGTTAAGTCTCAGAAAACGAGAGGTCGCAAAACTCCTTACTTCCCGGACCATGCCTTATCCAGGCTCTGCCTTGGTAGACCAATTATTTTTATTTTTATTACATTTAAAATTTAAAAATAATGTTATTTTATTTAAAATTTTATATTTTAAATAAAACTAAATCAAACCGTTCAAATTAATATTTGATTCAAAATTTAAAAATAAAAAAAAAGTTAATTTAATTTAATATTCAATCAGTTTGAATCAATTTTATTGATATTAAATTTAGTCCGAATTAACCTCTGGCGAGAGTAATCTTTTGATGAGTCTAATTTTATCCCAACCCTCTCCAATTATAATATAACTGGTTGTCAATTGGCATCACTTGTGAAATTATAACTGGTGTTCGAGGTCGAACAACAATTTAAAGAGGTAGGGTCGAAAATTGAATGTATGAAGTAATCAGTGCCTTGTTTTGTCTTCCTTATTCCATGTGAAACAAAACTTTAGAGTGGCGACCGAAAGAATGCAAGATTCGCATACCTTAACAAACTTAAATTTGGACACACATAACTTAACAAGAATCCAAGATTAACATACCTTAACAAACTTAAATTTGGACGCACATAACATAACACCATCGATTTGGAGGTTTGGAACTAAGGCTTCCAGACTCGGGAAGATATTTAAAAATCTTGGCTTCTTGAGTCTGGAACTCTTAGTCATACTCGAATAACTTATTCCTTGCCAAAATCTCTACGACCTGATGTAGGTTTTCCATTTCGGATAGATAGTTATATTTTTAAATTAAATAATGTATAAACTCTGATAGATAAAATGTGTCTTTATATATATATATATATATATATATATATATTAGCGATATCTCCTACTATTAGTGTTTTTTTTGTTTGGAAAGTTTACCTTTTTGAAATTCTCATAAGCTCTTTATTCCAAATTCGATGGTGTATTTTTCAGAAAGGTAAAGGAGCTTAAGGACCCCAAAAGTCTACAAGAAAAACATATATCAATGTACTCTTATTAAATACATTGTCAATTACGACAAAACAGACGTTCATATTTGAAAATTTGTATTAATTTTGCAAACTCTTCAATTTACCGCAATCGTTTCTAGCACAATAAAAAAACCAAAAAAATTAACGCATCAAAATAGATTAACACCGATATTTATTAACGTAATTCGGCACACATTGCTTATATCTGCGGAGCCCTCACCCAGCCTAATGCTTTTAACAAAGGACAATGATAGTTTTATACAAGGTTTTAATAAGCCGATACCATTCAACTCTTGACACTATCCCTCGTCTTCACTACTCATGAAAATGATTCACGTCCAATAATACAACCGACTTGTATTAACCTTAACAGAGGATTTTTCTTAACAATCTTATAATGAAATAACAATAAATAAGTAACTTAAGTGATTAAACGAAATTCAACATAAATAAGAACACTTGAGAAAGAATCGAAAAATAACTCTCCTATAGGTTCAGCTCCACTAAAACAAGTCTAAAAGTTGTTACCACAAACTATGAGCTGATTTACGGAAATAGTAGTATTAATTCACAGTTGCAGCATGAAGACACCAAGTATGACAGCCCACACAAACAAACCACTATGCGATGTTGCAACCACAAAGAAATCATTCAACAACGTCACAAGATGAAATTATATCAACATAGAGATTCCCTAGTTGATGCTTTCATGCACTGTATTTTTAATCATCAAAACAAAACATACCATGCCTCACTTGCCACACACCTGTGACAAACCCAGATAAGACAAAGACCAACCCAAAACAAAACAAAAAAGGAGTCATGCATAAACCATCACAAAATCTATAGCTCACAAACTCTATCCTTCAGCCCACGACAACCTGACACAAATGTACTCAAATTCCAGTTTTCACGCACACACCTTCAATCACACAACATCCCTCAAATCACCAAAATAATCATATTAAAGCTTCACCATTCACGCACACACCTGCAATCAACACTCAACCAAACAAATCACTCAAGTATGGAGTCCAGAAGCAAGGTCATGCATGCAAGGAGATGAGACTAGGAATCACACACGTAGCAACCATTACAACGATCTTCCAAAAATCCTTCAATAAACCAACATGATTTTTCATACACTCTTAATAAAGATAAACTTTTATTTCACTTCAAGTCTTATCTAAGAATCCAATTCAAATAAGAAGTATTACTTATTTACACCACCTCTTGATTTGGATTTTAATCATTATCTTGAAGACCCAATAATTAAAAATGCCAAAATTAAATAATGAGATGTAATAAATATCTTAACAATATTCATTAACTACATAACGTTGGACCATTTATGGGTTTTAAACCAGAATATGAAAAATTCTCACATTCTCCCACTTGGTCTACATGTTTAACTTGATATCAAATCCTAATTCAATATAAATATAATATAAGAATCATAGCAATAGGTCCTTTAGTAGTTGAATATTATCTTCCATGTATGATAATATACTATATTTTATATCAATTTGAATGTGGTAACATTATTTAATGAATAAACTCTATGTTTATTTCAGGTCCAAAATAATCAATTTTCTCAAAATTCAATAATGTGTACCATAATATGAGAAAATATTATAAGAGTTTCACGAAAACAACGTTGTCCATACAATGAAATTATATAATGGAACTCAATCTCATTCTAGCATCTTAATTCTTGAACTTCATTGGTGGCATGCCTTTTTTAAAATGATCAACTATCATTAATTTAGTGCTAACGTGTTCAATGACCACTTTCTTTTCTTTAACACGCTCCCATATAGATAAAAACTTTATGTCAATGTGTTTAATCTAACTACCACTCTTATTGTTTTTAGTCAGAAAAACAACATCTAAATTGTTATGATATATTCTCAATGTCCTAGAAATGGAATCCACAAGTTTAAGCCCATATATGAAACTCTTTAACCATACACCATATGATGTAGCCTCAAAACAAAAAACAAACTTAGCCTTCATAAGGAAAGTAGCAATCAAAGACTGCTTGGCGCTCCTCCAAGATATGACTCTATGGGCAAACATGAAGATATAACCTGATGTTAAATTCTATAAATCAACATCCAGTAAATTCTAAATTTGAGTACCTTATTACCTCCAGATTGTCAGTTCATTTGTACATATATAATATTTGGTCTCTTAAAATTACCTCAATACTTTCTTTGCAGCTTTTTAGTGATCTAATCATGGGTCACTATTATTATTTCTTCAATTTATAGGCTCAAAATTATTAACGATGTCAATAAAAAGAAGGGTAGAAGTGTAAGGCTCAATTTGGTTTTCTAGGGATAAAAATTAAGGTATGCTTGTTTAGGTTAAAAAATGATTATCCTAAGTGCCCTTATCATCTTTATACATAAATTCATTAAAAATGTGGTTTCAACATATATTCAAAAGCAAGTTCTAGCATAAATAAGCTATGTTTGATAACATGCAACAAAAAGAAATGTATGAGCATACATGTGATGAAAGCTTTTAGGTTCAAAGCTCACATTGGCGTCAAAATACATCAAGTCTTACATACTTTCATTCAACAAAACTAATGAGATACTTAAACTAATTTAATGAAAAACACTAATCATGTTTGTTTCTCTCATGCAATATAAATTAAACAAAAAATGTATCATAATTTAGGGATTGTTTGCAAACAAAAATCATAGAATTGTGAGACTATCATGAGAAATAATCAATATATGAATCATAGTATTCATGAGTTCAAGAAAAAAACACAAAGTTCATTATAATATATATTTTCTTGCTCCCCCACACAAAAATTATACATTGTCCCTAATGTATGCACAAGATGTTCACGTGCTACAAAAATAATCAACAAAAATAAAGCAGAAAGTAAAAAAACTCTATTGAGTTATGAGTATATGAAAAGAAATGTACTATGGTATTGGTGGATATGGTAGAGTGTGTGATGCTCTATAGACTGGTTTTTGTTTTGGTGCTGTATGCATTAAAACTTTAAAAAAAAACATAATTTAGGGATTATTTCTAAGTAGCAATCAGAAATTATGAGACTATCATGTGAAATAATCAATATATGAATCATAGTATTCATGAATTCAAGCACAAATCATAAAATTCATCATAATATATTTTTTCTTACTCCCTTATACCTAAATTAAACATTGTCCTTAATGTATGCATAAGATGCTCATGTGCTACAAAAATAATCAACAAAAATAAAGCACAAAGCAAAAGACTCTCTTGAGTTGTGAGCATATAAAAGGAAATGTACTATGGTGTTGGTGGATATAATAGAGTGTGTGATACTATGTGGACTAGTTATTGTTTTGGTGATGTATGCATTAAAACTTAAACAAAAAAAAGTCATAATTTAGGGTTATTTCTAAACAACAATTGGAAAATTATGAGACTATGATGAGAAATAAGCAATATATGAATCATAGTATTCATGAGTTCAAGCACAAATCACAAAATTCATTATAATATATATTTTCTTGCTCCCTACACCTAAATTATATATTATCCCTAACATATGCACAAGATGCTCACGTGCTGCAAAAGTAATCAACAAAAATAAAGCACAGAGTAGAAGACTCTCGTGAGTTGTGAGTATATGAAAAAAAAATGTACTATGGTGTTGGTGGATAAGGTAGAGTGTGTGATGCTCCATGGACTAGTTGTTTTGGTGCTATATGCATTAAAAGTTTTAAAAAAATCCCAATTTAGGGATTATTTCTAAACAACAATAGAAAATTATGAGACTATCATAATAAATAATCAATATATGAATCATAGTATTCTCGAATTCAAGCACAAATCACAAAGTTTATCATAATATATATATTCTTGCTCCCCCACAAATAAATTATATATTGTCTCTAATATATGCACAAAAATAATCAACAAAAATAAAAACATAGAGTAGAAGACTCCTGAGTTGTGAGCATATGAAAGGAGATATACTATGGCCTTGGTAGGTATGATAGAGTCTGTGATGATTTGTTGACTGGTTGTTATTTTGGTGTTGTGGGACTACTGAAAAAGAAAATAAATAATTATATTATATTAATCACATTTATATTATCAATTATTATTAAACAATTAAATTATATATATTTAAGTAATAATAACATCAAATTATTACACAAAACAAAAATGAAAAACTAAAGTTCACTTTTATCCAAACATGAGAATTAAAAAAAAAAAAGGAAAGATCTCTTGAACATCTAATCTATCGTCTTATTAACCCAACCTTTAAAACGTTTTCCATAAAATTTTTACGTGAAAATAGTGAGGTCAAGATTGCAATATTGAGTGAGAAATTTCCTAAAAATAACTTTCTGCAGGATTTAAATACCAAATTTCGGAAAATTAATCTCTGCTCAACTCCACAATAACTTAACATTTTCTGTTGAAATCTGAATATTAAAACCATTGCGGTTTCAAGAGTTTAAGTTGAAGGATTGGCATAGTGGTTGACTTTTTATCCCCAAAAGTAATAGATCGGATAGAGATAGAGAAAGGAAAGAGTTAATCCAATTTACACATTTTAACGAACATAAAACAAATAAGTCACACTCAAAAATTAGGAATATATGCATATATTTATTTATTGATATTTCTAACATAGTTACATATTATCATTTAATGTGATAGTTTCTTCTCATAATGGAACTTACTGTAGCCATGTATTTATATTTGTAGACACCGTATCTCTTGTCCACAAATAATGGTAATCACAATTTTGTTGATTTAAATATATATATAACTATTTGCTACAAAGATTACAATTTTGTTCTCATATATAAGTATGGATAAAGTAATAATATAGATTTAACTAATCTATCTCGTCTTGCCCGTTTCTCTCTCTAAGGGTGCAAGTGTTTGTCATGCCTTCGTACATGTTTTCGTATTACTAGTCTTGTATTTTGCTCTTGCGTTTGTTGCTGGTTTTGCTTGGTTAGTCATGGAACCGGAGCTTCAAAAGCTGTCTATCCATGAGAAAGAGGACACGGAACTAGTGG
>JANIJH010000002.1:2871554-2888619 GCA_024520975.1 Erythroxylum areolatum | reverse complement strand
TAAACCCAATTAGGTCCCAAGCAATTCTCAATTTTCCAAAAGTGAGGCCAAAATCAAAACCTTTAAAGATCAAAATTTCTTAATGAGGTTTAACTATGCAAGAAAAATGACCATATAATGGTTTGTAAAAAAAAACAATGGTAAGAAAGTTTTAATAGCAAGACCAAATCTCCTTCCTTGAACTCTCTTTTAATAATATGTTGGTCATGCGATCTCTTCATTCTTTCCTTATAGATTCGGGCATTCTCATAAGCATCTAAGTGAAGCTCCTCCAACTTATTCAACTAAAGCAAATGCCTTTCTCCAGCTAATTTGAAGTCAAAATTAAGCTTCTGAATAGCCCAGTATGCTTTGAGTTCTAGCTCAACTAGAATGTGACATGACTTCGCATACACAAGTATGAATGGAGTAGTCCCGATTAGGGTCTTGTACGCTGTTCTATAGACCCATAGAGCATCATCTAACCTCAAGGACCAATCTTTTCTTGAAGTGTTTACCGTTTTCTCCAAGATGCTCTTAATCTCCCTATTTGAAATTTTGGCTTGCCCATTAAATTGAGGGTGGTAGGCCAATGCTAACTTGTAGTATATCCTATATTTCTTCAAAAGGTTGGCGACTGAGCTGTTGATAAAATGGCTTCCCCTATCACTGATAATTGCTCAAGGAGGGCCAAATCTGGTGAAAATATTTCTCTTGAGGAATCTAATGACCACCTTGGTATCACAAGTAGGTGCAGCAATGGCTTCCACCTATTTGGAGACATAGTCGACTCTTATAAGAATATATTTGTTGCCAAGAGAAGACGGTAGTGGCCCCATGAAATCTTTCCCCTAAATGTCAAAAAGCTCTACCTCTAGAATTCCTTTAAGGGACATCTCATGTTTACGAGAAATATTTCCAGCTCTCTGGCATTTGTCACATGCTTGCATAAAATTTCTTGCATCTTTGAAAAGTGTAGGCCAATGGAACCCCTCTTGGAGAACCTTTGCTGTCGTCTTTTCAGAACTGAAATGGCCTCCGTAGGGGGATGCATGGCAGTAATTAAGGATAGCTCCTACTTCTTCACTTAGTAAACATCTTCGGATCACCCCATCACCACAACACTTAAAAAGAAAAGGCTCCTCCCATATATAATGCTTAAGCTCCGAAAAGAACTTCTTCTTCTGTTGGAAAGTAAATTCAGGTGGCAAGACTCATAAAACAAGATAATTTACATAGTTAGCATACCATGGAACTTGTAATGTTACTGCAATAATTTTTTGTAGTGAATAACATAGTTCTGGTAAATCTGTGTAGCAGAACAAATGCTCGTCACTGAAGGAGTCATTAATTGGTGGTTCTTCTTGAAGGGGTTCCTTCTTATCTGCAGTGAGCCTCGAGAGGTGATCTACGACCCAGTTCTTAGCTCCCTTTTTGTCACAAATCTCGAGGTTGAATTCTTGAAGGAGAAGAACCCATCTTATAAGTCTTGGTTTAACCTCCTTTTTTGTAAGTGGATAGCGGATGGCTACATGATCTAAGTAGACTATCACTTTCGAGCCCAAGATATATGACCTGAATTTATCCACTACAAAGACTACAACTAGCAACTCTTTTTCAGTCTTAGCATAATTGATTTAAGCTTCATCCAATGTTTTGCTCGCATAACAGATCAAATGGGCTACCTTGTTCCTTCTTTAGTGTAAAACAGCTCCCACAATATAATCTAAAGCATCACATATGATTTCAAAGGGGAGAGACCAATCCAGGGGTTGAAGAATAGGTGACAAGGTCAAGGCTTGCTTAGTCTTGTAAAAAGCATCAAGACAAGATTGATTAAAATTGAATGACACATCATTACTCAGCAAATTAGTCAAAGGCTTTGCTATATGAGAAAAATCTTTAATGAAACGCCTATAAAAGCTTGCATGTCCCAAAAAACTTATGATCTCCTTGACTGAAGTTGGTGGAGGCAGATTCGCTATTATTTCAGTTTTAGCCTTATCCACTTCTATTCTACGATTGGAGACTAAATGGCCTAGTACTATTTCTTTTTGTACCATGAAATAGCACTTCTCCCAATTTAGCACTAGATCAACCTCTTTACACATGCTTAAAACTTTGGCAAGATTAGCTAAACAAGAGTCAAACGTTAGCCCATAAACGGAAAAGTCGTCCATGAAGACTTCCATAATTTTCTCAATAAAATATGAAAATATTAATGTCATGCAATGCTAAAACGTAGCTGGTGCATTACACAACCCAAATGACATCCTTCGATATGCGAAGGTACCATATGGGCATGTGAAAGTAGTCCTCTCTTGGTCATTAGGGTGAATGGGAATTTGAAAGAAACCAGAGAAGCCATTCAAATAGCAAAAATAATCATGTTTAACAAGTCTTTCCAAAATTTGCTTAATAAATGGCAAAGGGAAGTGGTCTTTACGGGTAGCCTTGTTCTATTTTCTATAATCTATACACATCTACCATCCCGTAACTATCCTAGTTGGTACTAATTCGTTACCTTCATTTTCACAACTGTTAGACTACCCTTCTTGGGCACACAATGGGCAGTGCTTACCTAATTACTATAAGAAATGGGGTATATAATCCACAGCTAATAGCTTTAAGACCTCTTGTTTGACCACGTCTTTCACGTTTGGATGTAGCTTCCTTTGATGTTTAATTACAAGTTTTGAATCATCCTCTAAGTGAATTCCATATGTGTAGAAAGATGGGTTGATTCCCTTCAGGTCTAAAATTTTGTACCCAATTGCTTGCTTGTGTTCTCTAAGCACTCTTAAAAGTTTATCAACCTGCACAGGGCTTAAAAGAGCATTAACAATGACTAGATAGGTCGAACTAGGGCCCAAAAATTCATACCTGAGGTTAGGAGGCAACGATTTCAATTCCACATTCGGAGGTTCTTCTCTGTTCGAATCAGGTGATAGTTTCAGTTTAGGTTGCACAGGTTGTGTAGATCTTTGCACAAGCTGTGCATCGAGCATTTATGCGAATTTAAAATTTCAGATTCCTTTTGTGTAAGTTCTGTATTACCCCCTGCAATTGCTACAGCCTTCACTAAGCAGTGTTCCAACAAATCCCTTGGATGTGATTTTTTGAATTCAGCACCAACCAACTTATTAATAAGGTCCACCCTTAAACAAGAATCCTTGTCATCCATAGCCTTCATTGCCTTTCCCAAATTAAACTCGATTTCTTCCTCCCTCACTCTCAGAGTCATTTTTTCATTTTTAACATCTATGATTGCTCCAGCTATGGCTAAAAAGGGTCTCCCAAGTATAATAGGTATGTTAGTATCCTCCTCCATTTCTAACGCAATAAAGTCCACCGGGATAAAAAGACTTCCAACTTTAAGAGGCACATTTTCCAATATCCCAATGAAAAATTTTATAGGCTTGTCGGCTAGCTACAATGATATGATAGTTGGTTTAAGCTCTCCGATGTCCAATTTTTGACAGATAGAAAATGGCAATAAGCTCACACTTTCCCCTATATCATATAATGCTCTCCCAATTGTTGTGATTCTAATTTGGCAAGATATCGAGAAACTTCCCGGATCTTGAAGCTTGGGAGGGAGTTTGTTTTGAAGAATGACACTTGATTCCTTTGTAAGAACCACAATCGCATATTCCTCTAGCCTTCTCTTGTTGGATGAGATTTCTTTCAAGAACTTGGCATAACTAGGCATTTGGATAAGCGCTTCTGTGAAGGGTATGATAACATAGAGCTTCTTCAGAATATCAACAAATTTCCAAACTATCAGCCTAGCTTAGCTCTATGAAATCTTTGAGGGAATGGGATTGGTGGCTTATATGGTGGTGGTGGTATGTATTTTTCTAGCTCAGGTGATTGTTGCACAGGTTGTGCGTTGGATTGCACAAGTTGTGCATCCTGGTCTGTTCCTTCTAATTCCTTTTCAGCCCTGTTCTTCTGCACCATAGGTTCCAAAATCTTTCCACTCCTTAGTACCACTGCCTTGGTTTCCTTAGGAGCCTCTAGTTGTGCTGGTAGCTTACCCTTGTCCAACCTTAGTGATGCAGCTTGCTGTACAATCTAAGTCTCAAGCATCTTATTATGGATCGTCAATTGGTCCATTCAGGTAGTAAGTTGCTGAATCAGGTCTCCTTGCTTTTGCATAAAGGTTTCCATCATTAATTCAAGGTTAGACTTAGGCTCAGGTGGCTGGGCTTGTTGTCTCAAGTTTGGAAAACCTGGAGGGACACGGTTTTGTTGTTGCTGGGTCTGTTGGTAATGCGGTTGATGTTGTGGGTAATGGTTTTGGTTAGGAAAACTTTGAGGTGGCTTAGGCTGTTGAGACCAGGAGAAATTTGGGTGGTTCCACCATTCAGGGTTATAAGTGTTTGAGAAAACTCCACCTTGATTCTTCTACCCATAATTTTCCAAAAAATTCATATGTTCAGCCCCAAATTCTTGCCTAATATTCTAAAATTCTGTACCCATATTCGACCCAAAATCCTGATCATGTAAGGCATTCACATTACTCACAGCAGCTGTGGCAAACTTATCCACTTTTCTTGAAAGAGCTTCAAATTTTGAATTCAATAAGGTAGAGACATCTAATTCGAAGACTCCTTGAGGTCTCTTCCCCTCTTGCTTAACCTCTTTCCGATCATTATTCCACTGATAGTTGTTGTAGGTATTTTTTTCAATAACATAAAGGTCTCGTCTTCACTTTTATCCATTAAATCACCTCCAGTTGCAGTATCTATCGTACTTCTCATAACCGAAGAAACTCCATTATAGAATATTTGCATAATCATCCACTTCGGGACACCGTGATGTGGACATTTGGGTTGAAGCTCCTTGTACCTCTCCTATGCTTCATACAAAGACTCATCTTCTTTAGGCTAAAATGAGATAAGCTCACTTCTGAGCTTTGTAGTCTTCCTAGGACAAATCTTACCAATTGTTGATCGAATCAGGTGGTAGTGAACGGAGTCAATATTTAGCCCGATCTCTCATAAAAAAGGGAACAACCAAATCCTTATAGCATCCTCAGGTACCCCGTTTTGCTTCAACATTTCATAAATCTCCAAAAATTGTTATAGGTGGACATGTGGGTTTTCTGTAGGGTGCCCTCCGAATTGATTCTGCTGCACCATCTGTAGAAGGTCAGGTTTTAATTCAAAATTATTTGCTTGCACAGGGGGCTTTGTAATGTTGGGGCAAAATTCTCCAAAATCTAGACCACATGGTCCCTCATAGTTCTCTGATTTTGTTCGGCCATTTCTGATTCGACTGTCTCTTATGTTGGAAAAGTCATAGTAAATTCAGGTTTGATCTGACGTTCCTACACAAGCTGTGCGTTAGATGCTTTTGCACGTGCTTTTCTAGATTTTGCTTCCTTCTTTAGTGCCTTAGCTGTCTTCTCGATTTCATAATCAAACAACAATTCTTCAGCACTGATGGCCCTTCGAATAGACTAAGAAAAACACAGCAAGATCAAATGCAAGGTACAGAAAACGCAAAATAAGAAGTAGACAGTAAAGAGAACAAATATATCAAAAATCTATTCTAACAAAATCTATTAACACAAAATAAAAACAAAAACAAAAACAAAATGTTCAATTTAACCCAACAATCAGTCGCCTAATATTACTTAGGGATTACACCCTGGCAACGGCGCCAAAAAACTTGATGAATTTTCGCAAGTTCATGGGTCTCAAGTAATATAGTATAATATCGTCCCATAGGGAGTAATTATGTAAGTACTAGGCTTGGATTACTCAATTAATTGGACTAAGCAGCTGTGTAAGAATGAGGATTTAAACTAAGTAATTTAACTATAAAAAAAAAACCAATGCTAAACAAAGATGCGAATATCTCTAGGGATTATTCCGAATGGAAGGTGGTAAGCTTCAAGGAAGGTTCCACTTTTAGCGTTTTCTATGGACTTTACCTAGATCGATTTATGAGGCAAATTCTGGTTGATAAGAGGTTAAGCCTAGAGTTTCTTAGATCCTTTTTCAAGGTATCAAAAGAGTATTATGCAATAATCCTAATCTACTGTCGTAGCCTAGCAATCAAGCATAACGCATTAAGTTCTTTGCTAACCTGGGTTTCCTCTCATAAATTCAGTTTATATCTAAATCTAAAATTTATAAGTTCCCTGTTTTGGAGTTCCGTTATCAATTCTCACCTATCGGTTCTTCAATTAATAACTAATGTCAAGTAATAGTTGGCCAAACACAATACCAGCAAAGTTAATCTCAAAACAGAGAAATCAAAACCAAAAAACTCATACTTATAAATCAAATCAAGATTCAATCCACATAAACTAGCTAAAAGCTTCAGCCCCATCTTTGAAGTTTCGGGGAAGCTACTCACTCATGGTGGAATGAGGAATGCAACAATTAAAGTCAGAAATCAATATAAAAATAGAGAAACTAGATACAACACAGAGGATGAATGGGTCCCCTCTTTGCGTCGTTGTCTGCCCAGCCCACGTTGCGTGTGCCTGCGTCTGTGGGTCATTTCTCCTAATGTTGCGCGCATTTCCTGGTGGTGCATTATCTCCTGATGCGTTTCTCCCTAACCTGGTGCGTCCCTCCTACATGGTTTGTGCTCTCCTGGTGGTGGGTCTCTCCTCACTGTGTTGTGCATGTGTTGCGTCTGGTGGGTCAGCCTCCACTCCTGCGTTTCCGCAAGGTACTTCCTCTCATACGTCATTGTAGCTCTCCCTTGTGAAATTAAAACCTCCAAATTAAAACCTAGCTCATCCGTAGCTGCCCTCTGCGTTTTGTTCTTTTCTTCCCTGCACTTTGGACTGCTCCCTGGTGCATCACTATGTGTTGAATTTTTCTCCTTATATTGTCGTTTCACCTATCTCAAGCTGCTGCCTAAACTGTGCATTCCCAACAAAATTTTAGTTGTCTTTTTCAACCAAAGTCCTATTCATTGTCATTTTTTATTTACAAATTAAACAGAAACCACTATAAATGCAGATTCAGAGAAACTAAACAATTTAGCAAATAAAATATGTATAAAACCTAATGATTGTATGCAGAAACTAAAGGAAAAATGTCACTCATTCAAATAAGAAAATGCATTCAACAGTTACCAAGTCACCAGAAAGGTATTCACCATCCTTGCATTATTTCTTATTGACTGATGGAGGGGAACCAGAATCCTTTGATGAGGCTTTGCAGGTGAAGGATTCAATCAAGTGGGAGCAAGCCATGGATGATAAGATATGGTCATTTGAGAATAATGATACTTGGGAGTTAACTTAGTTGCCTGCAGGGAAGAAAACTCTGTTGAACAAGTAAGTCTACAGGATCAAGAATGAAACTAATGGTATAGTTAGGTTCAAGGCTTGATTGGTGGTTAAGGGAAATTCAAAAAGGAAACGTATTGACTACACTGAAATATTCTCTCCTATTGTGAAGCTAACTACAATCAGAATTTTACTGAGTATTGTTGTAGTAGAGGACTTGCACCTAGAGCATATGGATGTAAAATCATCATTTTTACATAGAGATCTAGAGGAAGAAATCAACATGCAACAACCTGAGGGATATGAGGTCCCTGGTAAGGAACACATGGTGTGTAAGCTCAAGAGGAGCTTGTATGGATTGAAACTGACTCCAAGATAGTGGTACAAGAAGTTTGACTCTTTCATGTTCAAAAACGGTTTTCACATGAGTGAAATGGATCAGTGTTGTTACATCAAGAAGTTTACTGACTCCTTTATTATTTTACTCTTGTATGTGGATAATATGTTGATTGCAGGTTCAAGTATGGAGGAAATAAATAATCTTAAAGGGAGACTGTCATCAAAGTTTGAGATGAAAGATTTGGGTGCAGCAAAATAGATTCTAGGGATGAGGATTTCCTGAGACCGATCTGCTAGAATTCTAAATCTGTCCCAGGAGCAATACATTGAGAAGGTGTTGTCTAGGTTAAAAGTTGATGATGCTAAGCCTAGGAGCACACCTTTGGCTAACCATCTCAAATTGTCAAAGGAGCAATCACCCAAGACAGCTGAGGAACGTGAGCATATGGCAAAAGTGCCTTATGCTTCTGCTATTGGGAGTTTTATGTATATTATGGTCTATACTAGGCCTAATATAGCATATGCAGTGGGAGCTGTGAGCAGATACATGTCAGATCTAGGGAAAGAGCAATGAGAAGTTGTGAAGCGGCAACTGAGATACTTGAAAAGAACAGTTAACACCTCACTTTGTTATGGGAATGGCAAGGTAGTACTAAAGGGTTTTGATGATACTAATCTTAGTGGAGACGTGGATTCAAGCAATAGCACATCCAGGTATGTCTACACTATAGATGGGACAGTAGTGAGCTGGATGTCTAAAGAGGCTAAATATGTTGCAATAGCTGAAGCTGATAAGGAGATGATATGGTTTACTGATTATTTGGAAGAGTTGGGCAAGAAGCAACATGACAAGGTTCTCTTCACTGATAGTCAGAGTGTCGTACAACTGATGAAGAATAATGTATCATTTTAGAACTAAGCACATCCGACGTAGGTACCATTTCACTCGCAGTATGGTGGAAGAAGGTGAGATGTGTTTGAAGAAGATTGATGGTGCTAAGAATCAAGCAGACATGTTGACTAAAGGTATTGATGCTGAGAAACTGGGGCTATGCAAGGCCTGAGTAGATCTTCTACCATAGCGCGGGAGATGTTGCGGCTAGGTGAGTTTGTTGGATACATTGACATAGAGAATGAAGATGATTGGGTTGACTGGATCAATCTTCAAGTGGAAAAATTGATGAGATATGGAGCCTGATAATATATTTAGAGGGCAGTTATGTCTTTTGTATTCTCCTGGGCATATAAATATGTTCTATTCTCCTAGTGTATCGATGTCGAAAAACATTCATAGTGAAATAAAACCCTAGCTGCCTGTGGACTACGTAGCCAAAAATATTGGTGAACCACGTTAATCTGTGTGTATTTGTTATTTCCACACATGTTCTTTGATTAATGTGATTGATCGTTCATAACGTGCTTGTGGATAGAGTCATCAACTTTATCAGATCTTGTTTGTATGCTAAACATATGTAAGAATCTTTGGATGTGAAGGGATTGCGGGGCTTGTAATTTTTATATTTTCATAATAAGCCTTATGTTCTATTTTTTGGCTTCTTCCTATAGCTTAGACAATTATGCTTAGTTCCCTTTACAAGACTAGGCGTCTAGCCTTGAACTCATTGTAGTATTGATCTAGTTTCTTCTATAAATTCTTCATTCATTTTTCAAAAAAAGATTGTCCTTAGAATAAAATATTAATTAATAGTTAATTTTACTTCAATGTTTGACATTATGCAAAACTTTCTTCTTCGACATTGGACTCTAACGAAGTAGGTTCGTGTGATTAATTTATCTATACATACCTGTGCGACATTAATCGACATTATAACTACGCAATCCTTTCCTCTAATTTCAATATTAATGCTGTGTGGTTATAGAAAAAAGGTCAACAGTTTCAATTATAAAGAGAACTTTTTAGATCTTAAATTTGCTTTGAATAGAAGTTAACCGTTTATTTTCAATTGTCAAAACTAGTTTTTTATATATATTTAAGTAAATTTAAAAAATTATTTAATCTTTAAAATTTTCAATTTGTTTAACTTTTAATTTTTCAAAAAATTTATTCTTTTAAATTTCACTTAAAAATAACAACGAAACATACATAATATAAACATCAGAGATGAACTGATTAAATGTCACTACTATAAAACATAACTCAATATCTAAATCTGATCTGAATAATTACATTCAATATAAATTAATAATGTAATATAATTATAATAAATTATTAGCTTTAGTCTAGTTTAATTAGTTCAATTCAAGTTTAAGAAAGAGAATTGAATCATCATATAAATAATATTTAATTAATTCACGTCTAATGTTCATATCACGTATATTTCATCCTTTTTAATTTAAAGTTTAAAAGAGGAGATTTAAAAAAAAAATTGAAAATTCAAAAGAAATTTTTTAACAATTTTAAAGTTTGAAAACTTTGTCTAAGATTGATTTATACTTTTTACAACAAAATTTAAAACCAGACTTCCAAAATGTTGGTAGGATTGGTAAAGAGGTAGTGAGGAAGTAGAAGTTTTAAGGTACGCCAATAAGATGCAAGATATGTAAAACATCATGAGCAAAACAAAAACAGGACAAAAGAGAGTATACGGTGGTCGATTTTTACGAGAAAAAGACTTAGAATTTTGAACCTAAGTGTCATGTTTCTTTACGTGTCCTTCCTCAGAAGTACCATCCACTTGGGATTGGGAGGAGCTAACAAGAGAAGGAAGAACGTGAAAGCACTTTGGTAGTTCAAGCTTTACTTGTATTCTTTGGTTTCATGAAGAATGGCTGATGCTATATGCATTTTCAACAAGGTTTGGAGATCTTGGCTATGGAACTTGCCTTTCTCTGAAGCAAAAGTTGTGGTTCTTTTCCTATTACTTTGTTCATTCTCTTTTTATTTCCTGAACTTAATGATTACATGACAGGTTTACAGGTTATTTTGTAGTTTTTGTCAAGTTTCTTGACTTGGTACAAGTGTAGCGATAATGCTGCGATCTGATACTTTCTAGTGAGCTTAGGTTCTGACCATTTCAGTCGCCTTGTTTTTCTCAAAATGATCCAACAGAATAAAGCACAAGACCCCATCACTTTATCTCTTCTATGTTTTTTTTTCCTTTTTCATGGAGAAATATAGATGGAACCCACAGTATGATTCTGAAACTCCATCGTCTTTAACTAGTATGTTCATGTTGTTGTCCCATTATAGTTTCGTATTCTTGTCTAACAGGATTAACTTTCAAATTCCAGGAATCATTGAGGGCTCCTAAAAAATCTCCATTGTTGCCTAGATTGGTGTTCGTAACTTTTGCTATGATCTGTGGAGTTTATATTTGCTCCATATGTATAAAGCAAATAAGCACCCAAGGAACTGCCAAATTCCTGAACATCAGAATATTCCAGGAGCCGTGTAACACTTCAGGTATTGAACAATGGGAACTTCCCTACGTGCATTATCCGAAACCTGAAACATTTGACAGGTAACCTGATAAGAAATTAAGTTTCAGCATGCTGTCTCGGTTTCAGATTTATGTTAGTTGATTATAATGACTATGACACACTTGTAGGGAAGAGTGTGCCTGCAATCCTGTCCGATACTTTGCAATCCTGTCAATGCAAAGATCAGGAAGTGGATGGTTCGAGACATTGTTAAATAGTCACATTAATGTCAGCTCAAATGGTGAAATTTTCGGATCCAAAGAGAGAAGAGCCAATATTTCTGCAATTGTGAAAGTACTGGACAAAGTTTACAATCTCGACTGGTTCAGTAGTGCTTCAAAGAATGAGTGTAATGCTGCAGTTGGATTCAAATGGATGCTCAACCAGGTGATTCACTCAATAATTCTACACAAATCGTAGACCATTATCTTGCAGTTCCTCTGGAATTAACAGTTCCTCGATCAGATTAACGTGAACTTCCGATCCAATTGACCTGCAGCAGAATCAACCAAGGCAGCTTTTCTTGGTCTCACTTCTGAGTTGAATCTTGTCCATGATGATTTGCTATTACCATTTTTTTGTAGGGAGTATTGGAACATCACAAGGGCATAGTAGATTATTTCAACGAGAATGGAGTTCATGCAATATTTCTGTTCAGAAGGAACTTGCTTCGAAGAATGGTGTCTGTGATGGCAAATTCATACGACAAAAGTAAGAGGTTACTGAACGGAACACACAAGTCCCATGTTCACTCCTCAGAGGAGGTGCTCCATCTCTTCTTATCACACTCTCATGCACCTTGTTAAAAAGAACCTGTCTCTAAGCTGATACATTATTTGCAGGCAAAGGTTCTTGCAACGTACAAGCCGACAATAAATACCACAACCCTACTAGCCGAACTGAAGCATGTAGATGACAGAGCGATTAGGGCCATAAATTACTTCAAGACCACACGACATATTGTAGTTTATTACGAGGATGTCGTGGGAAACAACACCGTAAGGCTTAGACTACTATGTTTTGTCTGTTGTTCAACTTTACCATCATCAAACCCGTTGATCTTCTTCATAGTTTCTAATGGCTTAAAACTTTGTGGCGTTTCAGAAGCTAAAAGAAGTGCAGGACTTCCTTAGGTTGCCATACAGAGAGCTTACGAGTCGTCAGGTTAAGATCCACACATCGCCTTTATCAGAACATATCGATAACTGGGATGAAATCGAACGAGTACTTAAAGGAACATCCTACGAAAGCTTTCTTCAATCGGATTATCAGATGTAGTGTCATTTTGGGCTGTAGCGGTTAGGAAGTTTGTAAATAACAGCTTTTGAATCAGTTACTTGATCTGTTGGTTGTTCCCATAAGGATTATTTCAAGAGCTTTAATTAAATTCCAAGCCTTTTTTCATGTGGATAGGAAAAGAGTGTTCGAAGTGTCTCCTATATATATATATATGTATATATATATATATATTGGTGTTAACATCAAATAATTTTATTTACTCTTATTTTTGCTAAAACAATCTGGTAACAGATCAATGAATTGATTAGAATCCGAATAATATTATACAAAATGGTTCATTTAGAACCAATCAGAAGGGAAATTATCTATTTTCCTTCTGCATTTTGCCTTCTCTCCCTTCAGAGACCGACCTGAAAGCCATCAGGAAACCATTCTAAAAAATGAATTTCATTTCCTGAATCGACTTTCTCTTCCCTTTTGATTTACTCTTTCCTGTCCCTACATACTCTATATACTTCCCACATAGCCATACGACATATCTAAGACCAATTTAAGCAGCAAGATCAGCTAATGACTCTCAACCATTGCTTGGTCCCACTTCTGATTTCTCTGTTTGTTTAATAACAAAGTGGTCAACTACCTTAACAGAATTCAGAGGGTCCTGTTGAGGAGAAGCTGCTCTCCATTTGCTAGGAAACCTTCTCTGGTGGCTCATCTGCTGCGGTAGCTTTGGCTCCGCCTCCCAAAGTGAATCCAGTTTCCAGGTCTTTGGTACCTGTTTGCTGAATTGAATTAGAAACATGCGGACAGAAGTTACAGGGAATAATTCTAGGTATGTATATCGACTACCACTAACAACTAATCTCATATGATTGGTAAAACATCTTATAGTACGTAGTTGAGATGTTCATGAACATATAAAGTACAAACTGAAAATAACTTCGTCAAAACTTTCGTGGAGAAAATAAATCAAGGCCAGCTTGTTCATATACATGTATCACCAGCTTGTTCATATACACGCATCACCTGCTCATGCACATCATAGCACTTAAGGACAAAATAAAATGTTAAATGAGAAGCAATAATTTGTAAGATCCTAATATGTTAACCTATCTAAAACAGCCTCTCTACTAGTTAAAAGTACGGCTGCATATTACTGGACCAACCCAGGACCCACCTGTCAGCGGGACTTTCACTGGATTATTATTGTTGTACTAAACCTAAATTGGCCACCATTATTGTAATTCCAGTCCTAGGCATAAACAACCACAAAACCTGCAGCTTTTAACTCAGCATCTAGAGCAATTATAAGCATAAAACCATCCTCTAATATGGGCAAACAATCACCCAAGTATTTTAGTTCAGAATAGTGGACCCATAACTATAAAAAAATTACTGTAAATAATAGCCAGCAACAACTACTTACTTTATCTACTGCAAGTGTGAACACTTCAAGATCCCCATCCTTACTGATGTGAAATCGCGTAAATGCTTTGTAATTAGCAATCCGAAGGGAGGAGAAGGCCTCATCAAAGTGTAAATGAAGCCAATTAATGCCGATGTAGAGATAACTTCCAAAAATCAGTGAAACGACTGGAGTCGAGAAAACCCAGTAGTAGAGAAACACAGAAGCATAATAAATTATAGCGCCCCCTCGTGACAGTGATGCCAATCCCTTCTTGCAAATATTATTCCGTGTGACAGCCATGACCTGACAATGTCTCTGGTTAGTATATAACATTACTCGGGTGATAACACCATAATTAAGTTCCTACCTCAGGAACATCAAATGCAGACATGAGATACTTGATGCATGCTGGATAAAGGCCAAATGTCCACTTCTCTATGCGAGATCGAAGGCCAGTTGGATCTGGAAAGTGCTCACTTTCCACAGTTCGGTACCACTGGTATAATGTATGATAACCTGGAATAGATCATTAACCACTATCACATAATCAGTGATCAAGCAACTAAATTTTGGACCACAAAGGAAGCATCACTTTTGAAGTGGGAACTATATTTCAGGTGAAAGATATGGTCTTATATACTACCGATTCACTGAAGTATAAGATGGCATATACACCACATAAACAATTTTTATATCACATAATCAATACTAATAACAATCACCTTGTAGAGAACCCACATAGCAATCTCTCTCATCACAATCATGACAATTTTAGACAAAAACAACTGAACTAAAAATCCACTTGCTGAAAATTTGAATGCGAAAAAAAAAACAGAAAATAAGAAAATACTTGCCTGAAGTTGCAAGCAGCTTATGCCTGATGCATGTTTCAACACCCACTTCCAAGAGCAGCATAAGAATCAGAGCTGCTGACAGGTGTGAGAAAACATGAAGAATTCCAATTATTGCCCGTTTCCTTCGAGATATTTTGGATGGGACAAAAGTGATTGCAACACCTAGCAATAGCAGAGCACCTAACAAGGAGACATAAGACTGTCCCAGCACATATAGAAAAGAATTCCACACCGTGCCAAAGAAACTTCTCAAGTGGCCAGAAAATGAATCAGCTTGGAAGATGTGGTCGAGCTTACACTGGAAATGGAAGGAGAAATAAGTAAATTCATGTCTGTGTACCTTCCAACATCACATCCAAAGTTTTGGGAAGGTGCAAACGACACTTTATTTGACTATGAATAGAAAGCAACAATAGCATCACACCCAAAGTTTTAGGAAAGTGCAAACAAGTTCATAAATAAAATATCCAAATAGGACAGACAAATTCAGTTTCAGATTGCAGATCCAAATAATTTAGGCTGTTCATGCCTAAAGCTCATGTAACAAGCATGAAATATGGAAAGTGAAAAGAACTGAAGAGACTCACCTGTGGGAACAATGAGAAGCTTAATACAAAGTAAATAATGCCTCCAATAAAATCAAATTGCCAGTTCTTCTTTCGAAACTTCAAAATATTTCCTAGTGCAATCTGCATCAGATGAATGAAAAGCTAAAGAGTATAGAAATGGAAGTAACTACAAAGAAACACACCATAAAGAATAAAGATTGAAAATCATCATGCAAAAGTTACCCTGCTTGAATCTTCTAGAGAAGGATAAGCAGCCTTGGTCTCATAGGTGGTACCATGGAATCTTTTGAAATTACTAAATACATGGGTAGGATGTAAAAAAGCACCACCACAGCCATTTACGAGTAGATGTTGCACGTGAACTGGTCCATTAGATGGAACATATGAATGGCGCATGTAATGGTGCAAGTCTCCGGCCACTCGAAGCTTACACCTTCCTCTCAAATAATCACATATAAGGTGAGAGACATTCTTTCCAGAAACATCATTCCAGTAACAATCATGAAGCCAATTAGGTTCATGTGTAACGATGATGACAGAATCATTCTCGCCAACCTGAATCAAAGATAGGTAAATGAGTATCTTGTCATTACTACAAACATATGAATTAGATGTCACATAAGTTTGCCTACACATGGTCCAATAGCTAATTGAAGATGATTCTTATCATAACTGGTATAATATGATGTGTTGCAGAATGGATAATTTGTTCACCTTGGCATTTCAAATTTTGAAACTTGTAACAGCTAATATGAAGTACAGATGCATGAAAATGGTAAAGGCCAAACAAGTCGACATTGATCGCATCTCATTCTGTACATTAAGTCCCGAATCCACGAATATAGTCAAAAGAGAAAAAGAAGTACCTTCTGTTTTATTAATTCTGCAAAGAATTTGAACTGGTACACATCAATGTCATTATGAAGTGCTAAATCAAGACCAAAGACCCACCATCGTTTAGGGAGTTGCAAGGCAAAATAGCTCTTTTTCTGAGGGATGAGCCAACCACCCAACCAGCTCTTGTGACATATATACCTCATGAAAGTATGAAGCCCATCAAACCAATCTGCGAAGCCAAAAAATGACTAGCTGTGAAGCCATAAACTATCTTGAAGGTCTTTCCATCAGAAGAAACCATGGCCAAGTAAGGAAACACGTATCAGCAACAAGGTTAAAGAAATCACACCATTAAATGCACATTCAACACAAATCTTAAGACTCAGAACTCTTATTGGCCAGGAAAGAATTTTTTAAAAAAGAAATCCAACAGAAACAAACCATGGTTTCCAGGAATGACAAAACACTGAGGCCCATCATATTGCTTCAGTTCAGACACTCCACAGGGTAGCTCAGGCTTGTCAGCTGCTATATGCTCTGGCTTATACCATGGTGGGGGCTGTAGAGCATATTCAAAAGGACGAAAGAGGCGCTTCTCATATGTGAATGCTGATGGATTAGGATATCTACAACAGAACCATGATATGATTAACTAGAAAAGGCTTTGATTCAAGAGCACAAGATGAACAAAAATACTTTAAAACATGCATAGATGTTCCCAAACGATAAGCTTTGTAAAACCCTCTTCTGCTCCACTTAAAAGCCAACAAGATAGATTTAGATCATTATTTATCAGTAAAACTGGGACTTAAACAAAGTATTGCTAAATGCAGAAACAAAATTTTAAAAGCATATGACAAAATTACATATCTGAAGTTATCCTTTTATGTTCTAAAACCAAAGATGACTTGTGACAACTAAATCCTTTGAAAGTAATGCCAAAAGCTTTGCCTACTGCTACAGGTATACAGGACCTTATGTGACTGAATAATTTTTGGGCAAAAACTGTTAGACAAGCAACAATATACAAATCTGATACAAACAGTCCCACAAAATCATTTATGAATTAGGCAAATAATTAATTAAGTGAGACCATCTAGGTTACTCACAGATTGCTCCCGAAGCTAATGCCTGGAAG
>JANIJH010000002.1:2856019-2871454 GCA_024520975.1 Erythroxylum areolatum | reverse complement strand
GTTGTTATTTACGATTGTAAGTATTGCTTAGTCATTTATAAGATGTATACTAGAAACATAACAAACTTACGCAAGGTCTCCTCCTATAAGAAGGAAGTTCCCACGCGGTAGAGAAAGCACAGAATCACCTCTTGTGATGTGAAGAGAAGGTTGTGCAAGTAGCCGCGCGACAGTATAAGATGGATTCCCTCCATCACCAGTATCAGCCATAAAGTCAAACCATATATCTTCCTTTTCACTAAAATGGTCATATAATGTATCTCCTTGAGCTCCATCTTGCACCTTGTTCATTGCTGCCTGATGAAACATAATGGAGAAGATAGATGGTGTCATCGTACTGAACAGTAAAGAAACCATAAGATAAGATGTATCGGACCGACCAAAGTTGAAATTCACCATTCATTTTAGTGTTAACATTATAAAGCAGAGCAGTTAAAAAAGCCATGATCAACGGTAATCTTATTTGATAATGGTCATTTTAGATATTTGAAGGAATAATTTGCTGTCAACCAACAGCTTTCCCTTCTAGGAGTGACAACCAAAACTATGCCACTAACAAAACCTCTAACTACGACAGAATTTACAGAGTCAATCTCTTTACTCAGCATATAAGCAATATGACCTACTGAAATTTACTTGTATGGAGAGGCAGAACATATCTCAAGAAGTATAAAAGACAACATGACACATGAACTAATATCATATAGCAGTATCATTACCTGCATCATGCGCATGTCAAAACGACCAACAAACACTGTAACTGATACCAAGAGGTCAAATACTGTCTTGAACAGATCAGCAGAAGTTCTGCAACAAATAAGCATTGCAAAGTAAGAGTAGCTAAGTGAAAAGGACTCCCAGAGATGACACACTGACAAAAACAAGTAAAACAAGGGAGCAAAGCAACAGATACCCTGAATACCATGGAACCATGTCCAGAAAGTCAGGCTTCATCTGCTTCTTCTTCAACTTCTCGTACTCCTGGACTGACAAAGGGTGAGTAAGGGCCCACCTGTATACTCCCAGGACAGAATGAATTAGGAGAGAAACTAAATGCAGTAAGAGTGACACAAACAAGAATAGCATAAACTGAACAACATAACCAAATCACTTTTCCAATCATAAGTCTCGCGGTGAAACAGGCACAATGGATTGACACAATCATCCTTTACCTACCACCCCTCTCTTATTGATAAGATGGTGATAGATTGATGAAATCAAAATAAGAGATAAAAACAACCTTCCTATACGATCAAGGAAGAAGAGTCGGCAGCAGAATGCAAGAAATACCGATGAAACAATTTATATAAGTATTACAATCTCCAAAAAAAAAAAAAAAAACCAGAGTACCACAAATACAACAAGGTGAATCTCATGGAATCGGTTGTTGTAAAAAAAATTCTTTTTGGAACATTTAATGCCGAGCGTAAAAGGTAACACGCAAAAGATATGAATTGACACTTACCCAGTTGACCTTTCCACTACATAGTTGGCAATGTATAGGCCAATAAATGTTGCCCATAATGAATATATTGGAGAAATTTCATCAGACGCTGCACATTCACTTCCTGTGCAGCCTAACTGCAAATAAGGTAAGAAAACATGAGAAGTTTGGAATGAAGAAAGACAACCACCTCAACATGTTTAGAGCATTGCTTAAAGTGATCAAAATTTTAGAGCTTGCAGCTTTACCTCCCCATAAATAACCCATTTGGACAAAAGGGGATAGTCACTCGCTGACCCAACTGGAGCAAACCAAGATAAGCAAACTTGGTCCTTTAACTCATTCATACGAAGAAATTTTGCCAGCCATGTATTTCCTTCCCCTTTCTTCCTAAAAGAAAACCAACCAGTACTTCTACTTCCGGGCAGCTTATGTCTTGTGATGGCACGGTTACCACAGCGGCTATAGAAAACACAGCAGGCTACACTGAGGACCTAATTCAAACACGGGACTCAAATCAAGAACAAGAATATGTAGCAGAGGCAAGACCTTGTAGCAGGATATGCAGAAAGGACCACATGTTTTTGGAAAACTTACAGCACAATTCTGCAGAATGGTCAAGATCTCTGGTCTTTTTCCAGCAACACGAGAAACAAGACCAATGTACCACAGGCCATAAAAGATTATGTGGAAGACGAGAAGAAACAAAATTGATGAGACATAAATTGTCAAGAATAGGGACAAATTCATCCTCAAATCCACTCCCATGGACTGAAAACTAGGGAGATGATACACAGCTGCAAGTAAAATCCAAACAATGTACCTGCAGAACCACAAATGTGGAAGTAATTAACACCTCAATCAAGCTCAACACAAACAACTCAGTAGACAAGTATTAAAATTTTGATCAGGGGAGTAAAATACAAAATTACCAGCGACTGAAATTTGAGTAGCTGGGTTTGAAAGTCTTCCCTAGAAATGGTGAAGAAAAGAAATAAAAGAATCCAAGCAGGCAAGCGTACATAGACCACCATTTAACGTTCTTGTCCAGCTTCTCTATAAGGGTATGCATGTTATCCGAAGAGATAAAGAACAGGCAACCAATAACCACAGCAATGATGGCATGGCGCGAATGCTCGTGAGGATAAGGACTTGTGTACGCCAAGATAGTCCTCACTCTCTCCATTTTGAGGCTATCTAACAAATCAGAACCCATATCTCAATCTTGCACAATTTCACTCTCTCAAGGCAAGTGATTCAATAGTTCCAAGATTCCGCAAGCACCAATGACAAGTTGCAGGATTCTGAACGAATACAAAAATCAATCAAGACAAACGTAAACTGATTATTACTCACCTTCATTTCTCGTTATTCTCGATATAAAAAAATAGAAATTATTGACCAGACACTCAACGTCAAAGAAGTGGTTAACTAGCAGAACGGACACTAGGGTTTAAACTTTTTTTTTTTAAAAGTAAAGTCTCGAAACACGATGAACATAAGACACCAATCCCAGAAACAACCTTAAAATGCACAAACACAACCGAAACAAAGCACTCCTCCCAATTCCGACAAAAAACACAAAACACGTCTGTGAGAGAGAGGGTCGAGGTACCTTACGTGAGAGAAACGAAGAGCGAAGGCTAGAAAGAGAAAGGAAAGCAAATGCGTGCATGTGATGAACTAAAAGAACACAAATGAGGAATACGGATATGCTATTATCTCAAACCAATTGACTCGGCATCTCGGATGTCTGAGAGAACAAAACCATGGTATATTCTCTTTCTTTTTTTTTTTCAATCCTGAATTTTGCTTGCAGACCAAGCTGTTCTCTACATTTTCGTACTCTTCTTTAAAATAATATAAAAGGATTGAAAACTGTCCCAAATCAAACTAATGCAATGAAACGACCCTTTGTCTTCGTCTTCTTTTTGCGTTTTATTCGTTGACTAACTGTTGGATCGTGACATTTCCTGTGATTGATTGCTTTTGGAGAGTGGCATTTGTCCAAAACTTGCGTATCAAACATTCTCTTCCCCACCCTTTTCACACTAATTAATGTGGTCGGTCGGGCCGGATGTTATGCGATCCAAATACCTTTTTGGGCTTTGGTTGGACCGTTATGGTTGGGACTGTAATCCTGTTTAACAAATCTTATACTGTTGAAGCCCAACTTAAACCCAAAATTTGACCGAGTCGGTTGAGTCTCGGTTTCTTACTTACACACGAGTCTGCATTCTCGACGTGCAATATTACGGTTAATAAGATATATTATCAACCCCTCACCCGATCTACGTGGCAAATGCTCCAGATCTCAATTTTGCCGCAACTTCTTTCTTCTTTTTTTTTACTCAATCGAACCGGTATTAGTTAAATCTTTATATATACGCAATAATATGTAAATTATATCAATTAGATACTTTTTATTAGATAAATTTTGTACGATAAATTTATTCAAAAAAACGTAAATAAGAAAAATCACACGTACAATTTTTAACTCTATACTCTTCACTCTACTAACTTAACCACGTCTTAAAAGAGCAACTTTTTGTCACAACTTTACTATCATCATTTATGATTTGGAGGATTAAGAGCTCCATAATATTATTTAATTTTGATTTAATTTATTATTTACATGATTTATTTAAGATAAATAATTTTTAGAGTTTTGTGTTTATTAAATAAAGAAGTAAAGTCTTAATTAAAGACTAATTAAGATTTCTATTTTTAGATGAATTCAAACTCTACTTAGATAATTATGTTCAGTTATGCTTGATGACTTACAAATAAATATCGACACTTTTAAAATGATTTAATTATTTAAATAAAATAATAATTATAGACTTATATTAAATTTAGGAGTTTGGAATTGAACGTTCAAATAGTAACCTTAAAAAGTTCCCCGTTTCCCGGCTCTAAGGATTTGTTCGGATAAGTTCTCATACTTCCCTTGTGTAAAACAAAACCGAGTGAGTGACCGTGCTGTTGTGACACGACGTCAGAAGAAGCGGTGGTGTCGTAATTTGTGGTTTTTGCTATTTCATGAAAACAATATATCAAAAAATCAAAACAGTGAAGGGTGTAAGTGTATAATAAGCAAAGAGGTGGCGGCGGATCAGGAACGGAGAAAAAACCAAAGTGGCATCACATGCATATCCCCTTTAACTTTTGTTTTCTATTTTACCACTAATCCAACGGACGTCATCGTCCCATCCAACGGTCCTAACGACAACCGCGTTCATCAAAACCAATCCGATTTATTTATTTATTTTTCATTTTAACATAAATCTTCTCCTTAGACCCTAACCCAGCCCAAACCAACCCTACCCTTTCTTTCTCTCTCTCTCTTTCTATCCTTCTCTCTGCAAACTCAGATTTATTACTCTTCTTTCTTTTTTCTCGTTAATCTTTGTCTAGTCTGTAGCGGTTACCATTCGAGAGTAAGATGCAAAGCGGCTCCGATTCGCAGCAGCCACCGCAGAAGGAGCAGAGTAATATTAATAACCAACGCCAACAACAACAGCCGCCGCTGCCGCAGCCGCCGCCGCTGCCGCAGCAGCAGCAGCAGCAGCAACAGTGGATGGCTATGCAGTATCCGGCGGCGGCCATGGTAATGCAGCAACATATGATACCAGCTCAACATTTTGTGCCACCGCCGCTGCCTGCACAACACTACATGGCGTATCACCAATACCATCACCATCACCATCCTCCGCATATGCAGTCTCCGCTGCAGAGTCAGGGATCTGGTGGCGGGGAGAATAAAACTGTTTGGATTGGTGATTTGCATCCTTGGATGGAAGAGAATTATCTCCACAGCTGTTTCGCTTCCACAGGCGAGGTAGACTTGGTTTTACGTTTCCGGAAATGAGAAGTTTAGTGCTTGTTATTAGAACAGATACGTGAAGTTTATAATATGTTTTTAGTTTTCTAGGTATAAATGACTAATGCATAGTTAAAAAAACCAATTTAAATGGATTTCATGACATGATAATCTACGTGCATTGTTGATGATGTACGAGCTAATAGTATAATTGATAATGAAATAGTGGCGGGGAATTAACGCAGTTTGGAAGATTTTCCTTGTTAGTGAGATATGTCAGAATAAGCCAGATTTAGATTTGCAAGTCCTCTTGAAACTCTGCTGAATTGTTGTGTCTTTACGATGAGGAATGTAAATTTTTAAGCTTAAATGGTTAAAGATTGATGACATTGTTTAAAGATACGAACTGATTATATTTTTGTTTTTGCTTTTTCTAACACATAGTCATGTAATGTTCAGATTGCTTCCATTAAGGTTATCCGCAATAAGCAGACAGGTCTGTCAGAGGGTTATGGGTTTGTGGAATTTTTTACTCACGCAACAGCCGAGAAAGTTTTACAGAACTATTCTGGTATTTTAATGCCTAACACAGAACAGCCCTTCCGTCTCAATTGGGCTTCATTTAGTACGGGAGACAAGCGATCGGATAATGCTCCCGATCTTTCCATATTTGTAGGGGATTTAGCTGCTGATGTTACAGATAGTTTGTTGCATGAAACTTTTTCTAGTAGATATCCATCTGTTAAAGCTGCGAAAGTTGTATTTGATGCCAATACTGGGCGTTCAAAGGGTTATGGTTTTGTAAGGTTTGGAGATGAGAATGAAAGAACGCAAGCCATGTCTGAAATGAATGGTATGTACTGTTCAAGTAGGCCCATGCGCATTGGTGCTGCAACTCCAAGGAAATCCTCTGCTTATCAGCAAGCAGGTATTTGGTTTTGCAATTGGTTTTCATAAATATAACATACCAGTCTGTCTAAACTACGATTCATGACTTAATTTTGCTACTTACACCTAGCTGTTCTACTTTACCTTTTGAAACATGTTTTAAGAATTATCTGAAGATTATCCAATATTCTTGATCTCTGACTGTGATCAATAGCACTTATTCTGTTTGTAAGATATTTGTAGGCAAATGGATATTTTTTTGGCGTTCCCTTGTCTTTTTACCAAAAAGATATCACTTAATTCCTGCATAATTTTTATTTATATTTTCCGATAATTAATGATTGATCCTTCTTCCTTCCATTTGTAATACCTCACAGCTATTACAAATCCACTCTTTGATAGGATTTTTCCCCCCCTATTTTTATATGAATTGTGACCAGGAATTATTCCTCTTCCACTTCTTGTCTTAAGGTAGATTTTTTTTCCGAAAGAACTTGTAAAAGAGGTTTGACTACTCCATGTTCTCTCATCTTATAAATAAGTTTGAGACTTTTAGATATTTGTTCTTTTTGTATTTTACTTTCAAATTTTCCACAAGTTCTACCTTTCACTTCAAGGTTTCTATTTGTTATCCTTGAAAAAAGGTACATTTCGCACCTAGATTCATTGTCTTTAGAGTTTTAATTCTTTTATTCCATAACTAGTCAAGAGGTATAGACGGTAGCAAGTAAGCTTTTAAGGTGAACAGAATTTGGTAACAGGTTCATAGCTTTGGATTGAGATGCAGGACTAGATGCTGTTTACTCACGTATTTCATGTCATTTTTTTCTCTAATATATTGGATTGTGTTTGTAAAGTCTCTTCGATTAGATAATTTAAATATACGAATGGTCCTTACTTTTTTTTCTAGATTATTTCATCTTTACCAAACAATTCTGGGAATTTTTTAATCAAATTGCTAATGTTTATAAAATATGAATCTTCATGTGTTGATGTTGTAATGATAAATGTACTTGTATGTAAATCTCATGGCATCATTATTGCTGTTGCTTCCTTCCTTCGTTCACACTAATGGCTGTTTTGATGTTACAGGTACATACTTGCTTTGTTGGAAAACAGTTCAGAATGTCAGATTGTAATATTGTTTGATTATACGTTAGAGTTAGGATAGAGAGTTGGTTGAAGGAGCCCCTGGGACTAATTTGTTAGATTTGTGAGTTTGGATGCAATCTGTAGGACATACTGTTGGCTTTCAGGGAATTATGATTGTCTCTATGGGCTGTCTATATATTACAATAATATATAGTAATATCTAAAGATCCTAGGCATTATCACACGATTTGGATTCTTCAGTGTTCTTGAATAACAGACTTAGTGAAACAAGAATCCTTTACTAGGGACTAAATGCTGGAGAAGAAAAAGAAGGGGATGAAGGTTGGCATGGCCCGTATGGCTGAATTGTTTTAACTCATATATGAATTCTGGCATTTATACTGATCAGGGCAAATACATTTCTTTTCTTTTCTCTGTCCTCCAAACTGACAAAAGTTCAAATGCAAGGCTATATATATATATATATATTTTTTTGGTAAGTAAATGCAAGGCTATATTACTATATGTGTAAGTTGATTATACTCGTTTTTATTTCCTAATGCTATGAATTTCCAGATCTATTCATCTAGTTGCATTCCTACAGATGTTGCCAATATAAATTAAACATTAAAGGCTCACCTTGTTTGGCAATTTGCTCGGTCGCTTTATCTCCTTCTTCTACAATTTTCATTTTTCTTTCTAGGAGGATATGCATCGAATGGTGCTTCTACTCAAGGCTTTCAATCTGATGGTGATTCCACGAATACAACAGTGAGTTGTCAGTCCTGTTGAAGTGATTTAATCCTAGGAACTGTACATAAGGTTCTTGGAGTAAACATTTTTTTCCTGTAGATATTTGTTGGAGGACTTGACCCTAATGTCACAGATGAAGATCTCAAGCAGCCTTTTTCTCAGTATGGTGAAATAGTATCTGTTAAAATACCAGTTGGTAAAGGATGTGGGTTTGTTCAATTTGCTAACAGGTAAAGAACTTTGTGATTGTCACTTCACTTTGCCAATGACGGGATACTGAATTATTGGCAATTTCTCATGATTGAGTTTCTGTATGATTCTTTCAACCATGTTTGACAGGAGTAATGCTGAGGAAGCACTGCAGAAATTGAATGGGACTGTAATAGGGAAGCAAACGGTGCGTCTTTCTTGGGGACGAAATCCGGCAAATAAGCAGGTAGGCATTATCTGAATAATAATAGCCATTTTGCATCACTTTCTTTACTACTTTTACGTTGATTTGGTGTACATGTGTACCTACCTCTGTCCCTATCTTATATTTATGTGGTCTAATAGCTGAAAATAAGGAAAAGGAAAAATAATCACGGCTGATGGTAGGAATTGTTTAATCAAGCTATAAAGTTTGGCACAGTATTGTTCAAAATAGTGGCACTACCACATTACCAGGATGGAAAAGCAGACTCCTTAGCATAATATACTGCCAACTAGGTGTCTATAACAACTTGCATTGTCGCAGATCAAGTTTCCTACTAACATAATCTTCATATGTTTCCAGCATCTGTTAACAGTTATTTATATGTTTGCTCTTGGTATGCAACAGTTCAGAGCCGATTTTGCCAACCAATGGACCGGTGCATACTACGGCGGTCAGATGTATGATGGTTATGGATATGCTTTACCACCATCCCGTGATCCAGCAATATATGCTGCGGCATATGGGGCTTACCCTGTTTATGGAAGTCATCAACAACAAGTGAGCTGAATGATAATGCACAGCGAAGTTTTGCTCACGCTGTAAGTGGGAAACATTCTAGTTCCGGAAACCTAATTCTATTGGTAATGTAGAATTCTTATAAAATCCCTCCAAATTTGTGGAGTGGAACTGAATTTTGATGACTTTTAGTAGCAGTTCCTAGGAATTTAATTTATCAATTTGTTTAGGATTCTGGCAGCCCGAATAGGAACCTGTTTATCGAAATACATGGTTCTGCAAAGTGTGTGTGGTAGTGTGTGTTTCATGAATAAAATAGTTAAAAAGAGAGCTTCTACATGTGTGGTAATTTCTTACTCATGAAATATAGATTCATTCGTCCCTAATAATAAGCAGTCGGTCTAAGTATCTGAACAAAGTTGCAACTTTCAGGGGCTTAAAATCCTGTCAACATTCAATTGTTGTTTGCAACACGTTCATACTGAAATGATCTATAGCTTTCCTCTTCTGACGAATTAGTATTAATGGATCGTTCCGGATCAGGTATTTAAACCCTATTGAACTCGGTTTTAAACAGGGCTAATGTTGTTCATAATGAGTAAACATGTTTTCTAATCATAGGTTAAGTTACACCATGATAAATAATCGTCAAATCTTAATATGTTGCCCTCTTCAGTCTTTATGGTTGATACATACAGATAAAATCACGCTGTAAAACCAGATTCTGATTAGAACTAAAACGTCGTGAATGATGTCTGCATTGCGATTTTATTGTTAACGTAATAAAGTGGCTTTGAAGTGTCTCAAAGAGTCTAAATTTTTTGTCTAATTTTATGATGTCTTATTTTATCTTATAAATTTTAGCTCTGTATTTATGCGAGTCTTATGTAGATTTTACATAAATAAACGCAAAATTCGCATAAATAAATAATTGAGATTTATAAAATAAAATAAGATATTATAAAATTATTCTTAAAAAATAATAAAACACTATAAAATTAAATAAAAATGTCTCGTCTCAAAGTCCCACGATCGATCAGTAGGGAGCTTGTTGGGGGTGTTGGAGAGATGATGATAGGCAGGTACGATCGAAGGACGCGGACCACAATGGCGACAAGTGGGTGTCTATTATAACCTTAACTGGCTCTACGATCTCCGGAGAGGTGTGCAAGTGTTTCTTTTGGAATAATGTAATGTAACGTAAAGTAAGTAACGTAATCTATTGTTTTGTGCTGTTCCCAAAATTTTGGAGTGCGTGGTTTTTCTGGCCCACCATGAAACGATACTCCTTTTAGAAGCCGGTTCATCTTAGTGTCAACGGCGCTGATGCAGCGGCGCATGGGAGAGAAATGGGCACGGAGGTACGGAAATATGGATGAGCTGGCAAGTGTTGGACTCATGGGGCGCACGACAGCCTGGGGCTGGGTAGGGCCTGTGGGACGCAAGTATCTCTCTCTCTCTCTCCCTTTTCGGACAAATCCTTTTTTTCAATTTTAATGTTTAATAAAAAGTTTTCCCTTTGTTTAAGTGATGTGCAACTTTTTTAATAATTTTTAAATATGTGAAATATAATTCGAAATCTTAAAAAATCTAAATAGGGGTGAACAATTAATAAAATCACTAATTCAAATAAACAATTTATAAATTATTTATATTTTAAAAACTTGTACTGATGGACATATAAAATTTTTTGATGACTTTATAATTTAAAAAAAATATTTGCCCTTCTCTAATTAAAGCAATTTTTAATTGCATTATTCCTAAAATTTATCAAAAATCACAAGTATGAAGTCACTTATTGAACAACTCGCTGCATTATTGTACTCTATTCTCTAAAATAGGAAAAGGTGGAAATGGGCAAGCTGACTGTCAGTACTTAATATAGAATCTTTTTAAAATTTTGATGTTGGTTTGAATTAAATTATTTTTAGGTTTGAGATCATTTAAACTCTTTTATAATATTTTTAAGTATTAAATTGGATTTGATTGATCTAGATCCAACTATAATTAAAACTTTATTCATTAGACTAGGTTTAAGTCAAAATGCATCTCTAAATTTAGGTTTAATAATGACTTAATTAGGTGTAATAACAAGTCGAGTTGGACATAATTTGTAATTGATTAGACCTTTCTAAAATACAATTCAAATTTAATTCAAAATTTAAACAAGTTTGAGTTATGCGATTTGAATTTACTTAAATGAACTAAAATAGTATTATTTTAGAATAAAAGTTGGATTGAATGAGCTCTTTGATTTAAATTCAACTCAATTTTTAAATAATTATGTCTATTTTATTAATTTTACATCAAATCAAATCAAGTTAATATGAACATCTATAAATATCAATAATATTAAATTAGATCGAGCTTGAACCAAGAACTTAGGCCTAACCTGAGATTCAAACGGGTCTAAAGTTTTGATTCGAATTTAAATTAGAGTTTAAGTTAAATTTAAATATTTTTAAATTTATATTTAAAAATAATATTATTTTATTCAAAACGATGCGAATATATTAAAATTTTAAATTATGCTAATTTAAATTTAAATTTAAATTTAAATTTTAAAATTTTAAAAATTAAACTTGAAACTCAACCAACTCAAATTAAATTTATTAATTTCTAAGTCAAATGCTGTCCCTATTCTCTGTTCTTTTGGCTCATTTAATAATATTAATATCACCTTCGGGGAAATTTCTCCCACACGCTACTTTATCTTCAAGGATAACTCTAAACGGCGACGGAGTACAAAACAGAAGGAAGGCACACATATGATTGGTTGATTGCTATCGAAATCTGCCACGTGGTTCTTTGAACCCTTCCTCGGTAACCTATTTTTATAATACTGGTAGGACGAGCGGCATTTAAATATTAACTTTGTCGGCAGATATTTTGGATTTTGACTAAATTATTAGGAGGCGGTGGTTAATTAATTTGGTAACTGCAAACCTGTGCTCTCTCTCTCTCTCCAAATGGCACAATCGCCACTAACTCTCTCCCTCCTCAGTCCATCTTCCCCTCCTCCTCCTTTTTCTTCTTTTGCACCGCCACTTCACCGCCGAGCTTTCGGTGTCCGAGCTTCGGCGAATCCTAATGCTGATTCTCCGACGTCGTCGCCGCAGGTTGTGGTCACCAGAGAACGAGGAAAAAACGCCAAGCTCATTAAAGCACTGGTACATTAAAAAACGGAGTTTGTTTGTTTATTTACTGTTAGTCTCTTTATCTATGGTTTCTTTAAGTGCATTTTCGGTTTGGGGTGGAAGTCAGAATTTTGTGAGTTGAATACTGATTTTTTTTCCCCATGTGAATGAATAGTCGTACCTGGATAAGGAGACTCCGTCTTACAAGGGCACGGGATCACCTGTGCCAAATAAGCTGATCCAAGCCTGTGCCACTTATTTTTTAACCACATACTTGTGTACGTCTTACAAGGAATCTGCTCTTTGAATATCTATGACAACAGTAGTTATTATTATTTCAAACGTGACAGGCGCTGAGATTTGCAGCTTTATTTTTTGCTGTCCTTTCATACGAAGATTGGTAGTAGTTTGTGTGGATTTGCCGATTACTGTTGATTGTTTTGTTCCTTTCTTACCCCTTTCTTTGGGCTGATATTGGGGTTAAGGTGAAGTTCCAGGTTTCATGTGGCCAAAGTGTTATGTTCAGTACTTGCATTTTTGTGACGGGCTTATTTGGTTCAAATGTAATGTGAGAAAATAGTTCGTTGTGTTTCTTCTTGTTAGTAGTAATCAAGGTGTAATCTTCTGTTGTGTACAGGCCAAACGGGAGATTAGTTGTTTGGAGCTTCCTCTTATTGAGCATGTAGAGGGCCCTGATCTGGATAGGCTTCCATCTATATTAAGTGGTAAGTTTTCGAACTTTGAGGTGTAACTTCGTGATCGTATGGAGCATTTTTTGTTTCAGGAAATGTGCTTCAGGAATGTACTGACTGACCTTATATGATTGTTCATGAAACTACCGACTAAACTTAAGTTGTATGAACGTTTTTGGAATATAACTAGAGTTAATGAGTCTCTCTCTTTTCCTTTTTGTTTATTTATCTTTCTTTGGACGAAGTAGATCATTGTGCACAATATCTCTTTTCTAAATGTGCATGTTGTATAATATCATTTCATTAAACTTCCATTGCTATCAATATTTAGCATTGTGTTTTATTTATAAATTATGATGAAGTTGAGCTGCTCATTGGGTGTAATCTAAACTCTACAAAGTTCTCTTGTACCTCTTCTTATTCTTTTTGGTGATCGCAGATGACTCATTTGACTGGATTGTTATTACTTCTCCTGAAGCAGGTTCAGTCTTTTTGAACGCATGGAAGTAAGTGCTTAAACTGCCTTGTCAACTTTGTCGGCATAATTTAGTTACAACATGTGAGGATCTGTTGGTTGATTTTACTTGAGAGAATCCCTATTTCCTTGCTTGCACTTCCCCTTTCTTTAATGGCCCATCTCCTTTTTCAATGTAGTATTTGTCACTAAAATAAACTTACCTAGGTGTAGAAATAATTCTCCATTTGGCTTAACACACGGTATGCCCAAGATGAGAGTTTACTTGTTGCTTTGAGCCTCGTTTTCATCAAACTTTTTAAACTTGTGGTTGCTGAGGAGTTAAAGAAAGTTATTTTGGATATAGTGTCATTTTGAGTTGCGCTGTGCAATGAACGCATAGAGAGGTGCTATTACTTCAGGCATTTATTTTTTATTAGGCTGTACATCATGTTATTGATGTTATTGAAAAACGAATGATACTTTCTTTGTGTTTGTTTAAGTAGTACACCATTATTCTTTGAAACAATTAAGATCATCCCTAATTCTTGGTACCTAGGGCAGCTGGAAGCCCAGATGTGAAGATAGGTGTAGTTGGAGCTGGAACAGCAAGTGTCTTTGAGGAAGTGATGAGAAAATCAGAGCAGTCGCTTGATATTGCCTTCATGCCATCAAAAGGTGCTCACAAATATACGCACCCATTTTCCCGGGCTTTTTGATTTTCAGATGCAATTTGTCTCACTATAGTTGTTACATTTTGAGTTTGCTTCCTATCCAAGATAAATTTGCCTCAGTTTACTGCTTAGTGTGGAATTAAAACAGGTTACTGAAGTTTCTAATATAAACCCTAAACCATGGCCAGTCAATAGGTCTTGTTGCAGCTGAGAGACTATTTCTTGTATAAATTATGAATCTGCAGCATAACTAGGATAGTTTTTAAGCCAGACATACACTTTATTTTGTAAGTCAAAGAGCTAAAGAGTTCATTATTAAGTGGAATTTCTTCCTCTGTATGTTCATTTTCCAGTTGAAGGACAGAATGTTTTGTTCCCAACTTATCTAAACAAATTATCTCTTTTTTGTTTTATTTTTTTGTTCACTTACATGTTTAATTGATCTTCAGCAACAGGTAAGTTCTTAGCATCAGAGCTTCCCAAGAGTGGAAATAAAGGATGCACTGTCTTGTATCCAGCTTCTGCAAAAGCAAGCAACGAAATTGGTACACGAGATTCTTCTATATATTCTTTCTGTATAATAGTTAAAATTTTGTTGGAGTGAGTGGCATTGAATGATTTATGGTTTACTGTTATCATGCTTTGGTATATACCTATCCTTTGAGTGTATTCCTAATTTTTTTTGTACTATTATTTGGCCTTCTACAATTTTTGACTTTGTATCATGTATGATGTAAGCTTAAGAAAATATATTTAATTACTAACTCAAGGGCATTAAAATTTTCAAGGTTTTTTTTTTCAATATTTAGCAATTCTTGTCATGCTTGAATTTTGATATTTAAATAAGAGGTGCAAAACTGACACAGCGGAAGTAATTAATTAGGTAGAGATTTTAGGTTAATCTCAGAACCAAATCCAAGTATAAAACTTAGGATTTAATAAACAAGAGAAGACACTCTCTCAGGAGAATTTCCTGCAGAGGTTTTATTAGAAATAATAACGTTTCGGGCTACCTAAAACGTATGTTAACCCTCCCTTTTATATCTCTAACGTGTTATGGTACATAAGAGTCCTAATTCTAATTTGAAAAGGATTGATTGAAATCCTTTTCTAAAGAAATCCTTTTCTAAAGCTAACTTATTTTCTTTTCCTACTGGACAAGAAAACCTTCCTAACTAGGAAACTTAAAATAAAATAAAACAGAAGCAAATCCTAATGGATATAGGATATAGGATAACATAATAAATTCTTATCCTAATGGGTATATGACAACATAACATATCCTTATGGATTCAATCCTTTATTAGTCCCCTCCACTTGAAAAGAACTAGACCTCAAGTTGTCATTAAGATAGAGCTTTTCTTCTCCATGAAAATCATAGATATCAACAACATTAAAATTCTTTGAAATTCCCATCTCTTCAGGCAGATTGATAACATAAACATTGTCGTTGATTTTATGTAGTATCTGATAAGGACCATATTTCTTCGGCTTCAATTTGTTGTAGGTTCCAATAGGGAATCTTTCTTTCCTTAAGAAAATCATCA
>JANIJH010000002.1:2843850-2855751 GCA_024520975.1 Erythroxylum areolatum | reverse complement strand
AGCTAGAGCTAAATCCCATTGCTTAGGCTTGTCTCCACAAATACTCCTCAATAGATTTCCAAGAGTCCTATTAAGTGGCTCAGTCTGACCATCTGTTTATAGATGAGCAGTGCTACTAAAGTTTAAAGAAGTATCAAACATCCTCCACAAAGTTCTCCAAAAGTGACAAAGGAACTTCGAATCTCGGTTAGATGTAATGGATTTAGGAATTCCATGCAACCTTACCACTTCTTTAAAGAATAGTCTAGCCACATTAGATGCATTGGCAGGCTTCCTACATGCAATGAAATGCGCCATCTTGGAAAATCTATCAACTACTACAAAAATGGAGTAAACTCCCTTTTGTGTTCTTGGTTGTCTAAGGACAAAGTCCATAGATAAGTCCTCCCAAATATCTTCCGGGATAGGGAGTGGCATATACAATCCTGTATTCTGGGATCTTCCTTTAATCGTGTAATCATCTTTACCCCTTTGGCCTCTTATTGGTTGGTCTTGGTCTAGAATTTCTTCATTCGAATTATCTTCCATAAGAGGCATCAGATTCTGACCGTGAGCTCTTCTATTTTCTGTATTCCTTGGAAGATTAGGTCTGCCAATAAGTTGGGGTTAAGGTAAACCTCTGCCTTAAGCTCCCTTAAGTGGTATTCCTCCATTATTGGCTTGATTAAGGCCCATAATGGTTAGAAGTTGATCCATACGAGTTGCTAATCCATTAATAGCCTCCAAAACTTCGTCAAATCTCTGGTTATCTCATTGATCAGCCATGTGTACTGGTTGGTCAAGATTGAAAACGTTTGGTTTGATTTTCTAGGATTTGGGGTGAAATTTCTAGGTTCGTAGGGTTGGAAGATGGGCTAGAGCAGAAACAAAACAGTAAGATTTTTTTTTTTTTTTGGGCGGCTGGTAGGGTTGAAAGATGGGCCGGAGCAGAAACAAATCCTCTGGGTTGGTAGGGCTGGAAGATGGGCTAGAGCAGAAACAAAACTGGAAAAATTTTCTGGGTTGGTGGGGCTAGAAGATGGGCTGGAGCAAAAACAAAACTGGAAAGGCACCAGGAAAGAAATCCAGAAAAGAAAAAAAAGGATTTTAATGCTCTGATATCAATTGACATAGCGGAAGTAATTAGGTAGAGATTTTAGGTTAATCTCAGAACCAAATCCAAGCATAAAACTTAGGATTTAATAAGCAAGAAAAGTCACTCTCTCAGGAGAATTTCCTGCAGAAGTTTTATTAGAAATAATAACGTTTCGGGCTGCCTAAAACATATGTTAACCCTCCCTTTTATATCCCTAACGTGTTATGGTATATAAGAGTCCTAATTCTAATGTGAAAAGGATTGATTGAAATCTTTTTCTAAAGCTAACTTATTTTCTTTTATTGCTGGACAAGAAAACCTTCCTAACTAGGAAACTTAAAATAAAATAAAACAGAAACAAATCCTAGTGGATATAGGATAACATAACAAATCCTTATCCTAATGGGTATATGACAACATAACATATCCTTATGGATTCAATCCTTTATTAAAAACTGATATAGATGTGCATTTTGCTAATGTTTCAGAGGAAGGGCTATCCAGTCGTGGATTTGAGGTTGTGAGGCTAAATACGTATACAACAGTAAGTGTCTTGATTTGGGTAGTTTCAATGGACTCGTCTATATTTTCTCATAGTACAAATATTCTATTTGCTTTTCATGAGTTCTAACCAGCAGTAAATTCAGCCATGTGCGACCTTTTCCTTGAGTATTTGGTCACCATTTCTATTAGTTATATGTATGGGAACCTTGCTTACCTGTGGTATTACATGTTTATATACTGTGTTTTCTTTCATCACTTGGCATGAACTGGATGACTTCTTTTCCATTACCAAGGGGTCAAATATGCTGATTGTCCTCATATATATATTAGGTACCTGTTAATCATGTTGACAAAAGGATTCTGAAGCAGGCACTTTCTGCCCCTGTTATTGCTGTTGCATCTCCTTCAGCAGTGCGGTTAGTAGTTTTCTTTGACTTTCCAATCCAGTTTCATGGAAAATATATATATTTCTCTTTTCTTTTCATTTTACCTCTTGTCGTTGATAATTATATTTGTATTTTCAACTTTTTCATTATTGTTCTATATCAACCATTAGAACTTTGGCACCTATGCATTTGATGTAGAAAGAGAACTAGTTTATAGTATCTTTAATTGTCAGAATTCTTTTCCTTCTTGAGGATACGTCTAATTTGTAAGTTATTTAATTGGATTATCAGAATTTTTTTTCCTTCTTGAGGATATGTCTAATTTGTAAGTTCTTTAGTTGGATTAAAAAACTAAACTGTCTGTCTTAATAGTATCAAGTGGAAGGATTCTTATATGTTTGGTGCTTTGGTTTTATAAAAGAAATATGAGTGAGTTTTTATAAAAATTCTTAATTTGAATGTTGGGAATTGTGCTGCTTTCTTTTTAAGAGTGGTTTCTGAACTCTAGTAAGTGACTTTTACGAATCTATTGGTGCGTTACCATTACTTTTGTTTGCTTTAGTTCCTACTACTTGTTACAAACTTTAGCAGTTATTCCTAAACATTTCCTTTTATTTAATTCTTATTTGCAAATATCAGCTCCAAAGTCTAAGTCCTAGCAAAACTAGAACAGCCTCCTTAAATTTATGATTTGCATGTGTTTTATAGAGTAGTTGGCATATTCTATGTTCATCCTACATCAGCATTTGGTCATATTGGACTTATGGGAAGTGAAAATGCTTTGGGTTTTGCGTCATACGGTGGAAAATCCATGAAAACACCTCCCCTTCTTTTGGTTGCTTATTAGTTGTTAAAGTAGTTTTCTTTTGGTTAGCTACTTCGTTCATATGGCTCCATTGGAACAGAGCATGGATGAATGTTGTTTCAGAGCTGGAGCAGTGCGACAATTCTGTGGCCTGTATTGGTGAGACAACTGCTGCAGCTGCAAGAAGATTAGGCTTGAAAAATGTGTACTACCCAGAACGTCCTGGTTTTGAAGGGTAAATCATCAGTTCCTTTTATTTGCTTTATTGATGTCATTCTCTTTCCAGTCAACATGATACAATACTTGCCAGTTCTATGTATGAACTCATAAAGACAGTGTCCTTGTAGCTTGCGTCAGGATGTGTTGCTCATATCAAGTACTGAACAGATAAGACTTGCCATGATATAAAATAATTCCTTCTTAGATCGATTATTTCTTGTCCGGAATGGCTGCCCATGGGAGTGACATGGTGGAGAGTTTGTTTATCATTACAAAGGAAGACAGATCTTGAAATTTCTTTTATTATAAAGCTTCAATGTCTCTTTAAGTAAAGCTTTTGTGGTTCATCAACGTCCCACAGTGTTTCTCCCATTGTCTAGTGACATTTTGGTACTTCGAACAAATCCTTATTAATATATCTTTAATAGACCAGTAAATGTCTATCTATTAGCCTTGTTATGTGCCCGTTTGGGCAATTACTGGGCTGGAGATAATACCTCATCTGTTTCTGTGGCAGGTGGGTGGACAGCATTCTGGACGCATTGAAGGCACGTGATAACTCATAACAACTGTCCAGGTAGCTTTTTTTTAATGCATTTTTCTTTCACGATTTAATCCTCCTGATTGAATTTAAGAAATCTAATTGAGATTTCCTAGTTTCCAATTGATGCTTGACAGGCTCGGAAGAAACCACGAGGTGTTAAATGGTTGCTACTCCCTGAACTGTCAAGATCGTCCTTGTTGAGTTGACATTTTTGCTAGCAGAGAATATAATGGTGTCAAAATCCACAGGCATTTGAATGGCTCTTCGTTACTTCAGGGGATCAGTAAAAAGAGTATTGACATGCTATTACCTGGAAGTAGCTTTGAAGATGATTCTGCGACAAGCCAAAACTCATTTTTTGTATATACGTTTCTTGATTTTGATGTAATTTAATATACTTCTCAACCCAAATTGTACTCTGTAATCCTTGTGCAGTTATAAAATCATGAAAATTTACTCTCTCCCAAGGTATTGCAGAAGCTTGTACCTATGTAGTCGGGATATCAACTATGTGAGAACAGTCTGAGGAAGTAGAATCCAAATTGAAGAAGAAAAAGAAACCAAAGTTCGATTTCAGAATTCCCGTACCTGATAGGGAATTTTACATGGAGACGTGCCCCAGTCGTGGCATTATGACACGATTTTCACTTTTGAAATGAAGTATGGTGAAAGGAAATGATATTATCTCATTTATTTTCGTCTTTTGTTTTTGTTCATAATTATTCAAACGAAAAAGAGATGATTGGTCTTAACAAGTAGGTGGAAGTTTGCCATGAAGGAATGCTGAGATCATGGTTAGAGCACGCTCTGGTTGGTAGCTTGGAACTGTGCCCAGCTCCTCTTATCGTGGTAAATATTAGACCTTCATAACCCTCCACGTAACCTCCAACCTGTAAGAACAATCATCATCTAAGGGGAATGCAGAATATACAGTTTGTTTACATAACTGCAGTGTAAAGATGGGATCTTTAATACCTCTTTACTGGTGCACCATGGTGGCCAAGCGCTCATGACTGGAAGTTTCAAGGCGTGTATACCATACCTTGTTGCTGTTACAGGTATTATTGAGTCTCTGTCTCCACTGTGATTTTGATTAACACTTTATTGTTAGTATTAGAAATAAATTCACTTCTATGTACACATTATTCTTACCAGGATGAGTATGTAATGTTATATGTTAGACATCATGAACAGTGAATTCTTCCGTTAGAAAAGAACCAAAACTAGAAGAGTATGGCGACATACAAACAGTATAGAGGATTTGGATTTACCTGTAAATCCATAGTCTTATTCCACTTTGCATAAGGTACTTAAGCACAGGTAACATAGTGTTTGGAGCGTCTGTCCAATTTTTTAGGCCACTGGATTGTGGAATTTGTATATATTATTATCATTTTTGGACTTTCGATAAATGATGGAAAAACCAAAAATCGAAATCATTTTGTTTATGAAGAATTCCAGTTTCTGTAATTAGAAAAAAGAGGACTAACTCACCAACAAACTTCCCACTTTGTAGACTTTGCATGAATGGCCGTCTGTACCTCAGCAAGATTTAGGTAGGAGTGCACATAATTTGCAGAGCAGGGGTCGAAATCTTTCGTCTAGTGATAAATCAAGCAATTAACCATGGTTAGAATAATGGGCCAACTTGATACCTGTCGGTGGGAATAGTAGCAGAAAGCACTAGTTACTGAGAAGCATTAGTGCTTACAGGAAAGTACTTGGATGTTGATGGATTATTACAGAGTGGTGCATATATGTTATATGGATCAATGTTTCCAGATTGATAGTAGGACTGATTTAGATAACGCTGACACGTTCTTGTAAAGTTGAAAAACTTTATATCGCAATTCTTTTTGATTCCTGAGTAGGTTTCATCAGACAATAGAGCATGTGACCATAAAAAGTCTAATGCTCCCGTAAAACTGGTGGCCACATCAATCAATGCATTCCCTATCTGTTCAGGAGGAAAAACAAACATTTGTTAGTTTGGTTCCATTTCTCAGTTGCTATCAAGCATAAGTGAAGAGTTGATAGAACCAAATCCTTCTTCGTCAACTTACAGCAATCCCTTTCAGGTTGACTATAGTCTGGTTTGCAATATTATTCATGGAGATGATAGTGACAGCGAGTTCAGGTACGTAATGACCAGCATAGCTCTCTCCGGTTATGTAAAAATCACGAGCTTTATATTGAGGGAACCTTTCAAGCCAGTTTACCATAAATGTGAAAGCGTCCTCTGCTGTTTTCTCATCTCCTGTGCTATAATCTGAGGAAGTATTCGAATATGAAAATCCAACTCCGGCTGGTGATTCCAAGAAAAGAATATTTACCATTGTTCCAGGCATAAGGATTTGTGAAAAGAGTCTTGCCATTACCGTTCACTCTAAAAGGTCCCAATTCTTCCATGGCTCCAAGTCCCAGAGATGAACATCCTGGCCCTGCAAGTAAGCCAACATGATACTCATTCTTTATTTCCTAAAGAAGTAAAATGAAAATCGGAAGCCTTTTCTCTTCTCTGGAAATTCCAAAAATCCCTGCTAACATGTAGGTAGAAATGTTTTACCTCCACTGAGCCACAAAACCACTGGTTTAGTTTCAGAATCTTGAGGTGACTCGGCAAAATAATAGAAAAGTGCTCTTCCATTCTTTGGATCCACTGTAATGTACCCTGCGTACTGATCAAAGTTCACTCCTTCTGGTTGTCCAGGCAATTCGGTGATCTTGTCAGCTTCCATCGTCCCTTATTGTGATCCAATGTAAACTGATGAAAAATTGTACCTTGCATTCAGATTCCAAGGCCTATTAATGTGAGGAGAGTTACTGTTGAACTTGCGAGACCTGATAAACTCCTGGAGATAATTGGTCTGTGAAGGATTGCATGAAGCTGACAAAACTAATAAGTACGAGGACAGTGTGAGAAACAACAGTTTGAGGAGTTTGGCCTCCATTGTTTTTCTGGTTTCTAAGAAATTTGTAAGTTGATTAAGTTTGCTAAAAACTTGTGCTATATATACTAATCCCAGAATCAGACATATGGGCTATTTGGTCTTAACTACGGCCACACCATTCCCAGTTGTACCGTTCTTTGTAGTTGCTTGGGTTTGGCATTTTTCATTTCTGCTGACAAATTGCTTGAGAAGGACCAGTAACCTAATTATTATATATCCATGAAAATGGATGCTCAGAAGATAAAGAAGAGAACAAAGATTTGTGGTCTTGTACTCGAATGCGGCTGAAATGATAGCCATGAGAATCAACCTGGAAGATTTTTATGACCAGTTTAAATTGTTGAGTGAAATGTGATATGTCCAAAGTGGGACTTGGTCATGTGTTTGCTCGTGCCTTCACCTAAAAGAAAGTGCCACACCATTTGTTATTCCTTGTTCCAAAAGGTTGATTCCCAACTCCAAGGGCCCCAATCGTAGGCCCGATTATCGTTGGGAGATTGAATCACGGTTTAATCTTGGTCAGCCCCTTAATAAAGCGGTCCACTGTCTCTCGTTGTTGTCAGGAGTCGAACCTAGGACCTTGTTCCAATTGACCCTGTTAATTTGCCAACCAAGCTACCCGTGCGGGCACCATTTGTTCTTCCTTGAAATTACATGATGTCTCTTCTAGTCTTTTTCAAAAAAAAAAACATTAAATATTTTAATTTTATCAGTAGATCGATTCGGTTATATGTTTTCCACTTTTGTCTTTGACACTAACACGAGACCATTCTTCGAAAGCACAACTTCCTGTGGCCCTGCAGGTATACCCAAAGACGTCATTATTCACCCTTTTCGTATCGTACTATCATTTGTGACAATGTCCCGAACATAAACCAGTAATAGTGATCATCATCTCTTTTCTCTTACTCTTTTATTCTCTTCTAATGTATAAGGATCAAATGAGACCGAAATGCCTTCCCATTAGAACAGCCCTAGAAGTTTTGATTGTATTCGTTTGTATGAAATAATTATTGACTGTTGTTACTAAAGAAAATGGAACAGTATGTTAAAAATTTCAGAAGTGTATTAGTTATTTATTACATAATAACAGTAATTTTTAATTTAAAATGATGTTAATTCTTATTTATTTAAAATTAATTGAATTTAAAAAATTCTTAACACAATAAAATGTTATTATTGCAAAGTTAGTAAGTTAAAATTTGGTATTGTTCAATGAATCAACTAATATAATTCTACGTACATAAACCAAAAGGCTAGTTTCAAACAGGACTTGTCAGGAGAAGAACATATTATATGCTTAATTACATACTACATTCCAATTTGTTTCATTGTAAGATCTAACATGAACAATGACGGAGTCAGAAATTTAATATAGGAGGATCCGAATATTAATTTTTTTAAATTTTGGAGGGCCCAATGTATCACTGACCCTTAAATATCTCCGTTTTTTATATATTTATATATATTAAAAATAATTTTTTTAAAACGAATAGCTTAGAAAAAGAAAACGTATCTTATGGCTGTTACTGTTATTGAAGGATCTATATCCCCACTGTGTATTCGGTTGTGAATGAACATGTTAGCTGATAATTTCACTTCTCCATGTATTTAAAATTTTGAATGAAACATCAACTCCTGGAATCATGAACTGACCCGTAAAGCCATACCCTTAATCCACTAGCTATAAGGTGCTTAATTACAGGCAGAATACCGTTTGGACTGTCTGACCATCCTTTTATACCACTGGAGATGATACAGATACAAGTACATTTGTTTATAAGTGATTTTTTATAAAAACAATTCAAGCAGGTCGTTACGCACGCGCAACTTTCCCAATTTGTAGCCTTTGCATGAAGGGCCCTTTGGACGTGGCCGTCAGGGCCAGGGTCCAAACCTTTCAACTGATTATAATAAATTCAGAAATTAGAAAGATTAAAGGGCAAAATTACTTGGTAACATCAAGTATATAGATAGAATCCTACTTACAGAAAAAAGATAGGTTTTATCCCGCGTTGGATTTTTTTTAATTTTTTCATAAAGTTGGATAATATTTAACTGTATTTTTTTGTTTTTCAAATAATTTATTAGTTAAATTACATAATTTGATCCGGATAAAGATAATAAAGTGGTCCAATAAATAATCTAAATCAATTTATCAAAGTCCGGATGAAAAATAGATCTCGATCAGTATAGACCAGACCCATATTGAGCTTGTAATGGATAAATGCGACATGGAAGCTATTTATAAAAGTTAAGGTCTCCTACAGTTGCTTATGTCATTCATAAGTTTAAGGATTCTCTGATCCGTTAAGAGAATTTACATTTTGAGAAAATTGTAAAAGACGTTGACAGCATCCCTGTGAGCGGTTCCCGTGAAGATGGTGGTTGATTCGCGCCTGTTTTGACTTCAGAAAACTAGTTTGAAGTTATAGAATCGAAATCAGATATTTTTCACATTTCTTCGTTTATTGCCCTTTCACGTTCAATCCGGATATGTAACTAAGGTATTGTTACATCTTACATGTGGTATCAGAGCGGGAACGTGATCGGGTGGTTAAAAACAAAATTTTTTTGGTCTTTTCTCCATAAGATTTTTGGAGAGTTAACTTCTATTTCTCAGCTTTTTTTTGCTTTTTATTGCATGAAATTGGTATACATGTGTTTAGCCATGAGAAATGAGTTGAAAACGAGCCTAGGAGCGCAAAAAAAGGCTCGAAACATGCCAGAAATTGCCATTTTTTGACTAGGCATGTCAGACACGCAACCGACGCATGCGTGGACAGGAATGAGTCATGTGTCGACACATGCGACGCACTTGTCTGTCGATAAGCCCATGTGGGCGTGGGTCTAGATTGTGCAAGTTGAAGGCGCGTGTACTAGGGCTACCCTACTTGCAGTTGACGTCGGCACTACAGTGCGCTAACGCATTATTGACGTCATGCTACAGTGTTTTTTCAAAAAAAAGTTTCAGATTTTCCATAAGGGTGTCCCGGAATGTTTTGGATCAGTTTTCGAGTATGAGAAATTCATAAAGTAAAATTTTATATTTTTCTAGATTTATTACATTAGTAATAAATTAAAGTTTAACTCCATAAAAGAAATTAAGATGTTCTGAATTTGATTTTGAATGAATTTTGATGCTTCAGACATTATATGAGAGAGATAATTCAAGTTTTTATGTCTCGAGTCTCAAGTTTAGTATTTGGGATTGCATGATAATTACTCGAAAAAAGAATTAAAACATTTTGAAGTCATTTTTGAGTGAATTTTCATGCAACAAACTTTTAAGGAAGATACAAAAGGTTCTCGTGTCTCAGGTGGTCAGTTCAGTGTCCAGTGACGCATGATAGTCGCTCTAATGAGATTTTTCCTTTACAAACGACTCAAATGAAATTTTCAGTTAATGTCTTTAGCACGAGTATGTGACAATGAGATTATGCATTCGGATTTTTACATTTATTGATGTTACATTGTCACACACCATATGCCCATCAAGAATGTAATGATGAAACAAAGATCTATCCCTTATGTTTGTGGACTTTTTGAGTGCTAATAAGGATGTAGTCACCACAGTGACTTTTCGAGTCAGTATTTTAAATTGTTCTGCTTACATGTTAGGGGATATCTCTGGTCTCATGTTTGATTATTCTGCCTACAGGTGATATCCTTACATGAGATTTTGAGATGTGTGTAAAGGCATAGGATAGAGGAAAGTCATTGCTTGAATAATCTATTTGCCCACACAAGTGGTAGTGCCATGAGAGTTGATGATTTATACCCTGATTGCTTTTATGTGGAGATCTTATTGAATATATTATGTATTCAGCTCACAGGTGTTTCATAATATGTGTGACCATATTTTCAATAAAGATATTGTTTTAATGACTTTGAGTATCGTTGTTGTCTTACATTTGTGTTGATTTAAAAATGTTATTATGCAATCACCTTTTCGATTAACAATATCAATGTTACCATTGAAACCCTAATTGGTTTCAATACAAAGATGTGGACAGAGGATGTATTAAATGTTATAGAGATAGCTGAGGTTGATATGATCATACAGTAGGATAGGCCATTTCCACATACATCTATGAGCTCGAGAGCTCATAAAGCAGCCTATGAAATCAGGGATCTGTCTAACAAATTAAGTCTTATGACCATTAAAAGATCAATTCCTGACCATTTGCTTAGTGGACTTCTTGATACACACATAGCGAAGGAGTTTCTTAGTAATGTCTCTCAAAGGTACACAGTCTTACCTAATGTTGTAACAAATACCTTGATGAAAAAATTATTCTCCATGAGGTATACAAAAAAAGGGGAGCAATAGAGCACATATCAATAATGATCCATCTTTACAATAGACTGAAGATGTTAAACATTCCTCTTCCTAATGTCTTCATAGTTCACCAGACTCTAAATACATTCCCTCCAGAGTTTAGTAATCTAATGATGACATATTATTTTCAGGACGAGGAATCGATCTTCAATGCTTTGATTGCCCATTGCATTGCTGAGGAGGAGAAACTCAAGGTTGCTACTCTTACAGCCCTCGATGCAATAAAAGAGAAGGCAAAGATGAAGCTCACTAAGATCAAAGTTAGAAAGTCAAAATCTTCTCCATAAGCTGATACTAGTCAATCCAATGTTGGTAAAGGTCCTGGGGACATAAAGAAGCCCGCAGTATAAGGCCTAGAAAGAAAGACTGTGACCATCAGGTAACTCCTTGGTTTATCAATTTATAAATCTAAATTGTGATAGTCGCATTAAGTAATTGGTGACTAGATATTGGAGTATCTGATCAAGGTGCTTCCACAATGCAAGGGTTCATATCCAGGATAAAGCCAATAAAGAGAAGCAGGAACTAATGATTGACAACAATGAAGAAGTGGACGAAATATCTGTAGGAGAATGTATGAGCTGAACCTTGCTCCAAAATTCATTTTGGTTTTTACATGACACATTTTATATATGATCTTTGTATCAATTTTAGACAAAGAAGGTTGATGTTTTGTATTTAATGCTTCTGTTATACAATTGTGTTTAATGCAAAACATAATGATACAACTTTCTTGTCATATAGTTTGTACATAATGTATCTTATCCTGAATTAGATATATGCTTTTTCGTATCTTGCTAAATAAGTCATGAAATGAAGGACCCTAATGAATGAAAAGTCATACATGGTGTGACATAAAAGTTAAAGCCATATTTCAGAGCTAGGGTTGAGAAATCGATTAAGGAAAGCATTCTCTCGATTATAGATTATGATGATCTGAGAATAAGTGTAGCGCCCCCTTACCGTGGGGTACGCTCCAGGACGCCCGTGGGTCGTTACGACGCATATCCCACAGCAAGGCAGCACTACTAACGAAAACAATCACTAAAAACTCGCATGGCATCAGTACAATAAA
>JANIJH010000002.1:2813893-2838245 GCA_024520975.1 Erythroxylum areolatum | reverse complement strand
TTCTTTAGCAATCATATAATGTGGTTGCTGTAAAGAAGTCATGTAAATTTAGCAACCAAATTTATTGGTTGCTAATGAAAAATTTAAAATATTTGTAGTGACTACGCAATAGTTGGTTGTTAATTTAGATGTTATTAATAATTTTATAAAGCGACCATTAAAGTTGTCGCTAAAATTGTTAAGTTTGATCGTTATATTATTATCCATGAATTGTAAGTTTTAGTGACCATTTATAATCACCAGGTATTGATTGATCGGTAAAAAATATATGTAACTTATATACTGCAACCAAATAATTTTTTGTTGCAAAATGTATATAATTAGCAACTATTTTACTATAGTTGCTTAGAATTTGGTTGCTGAGACCAAAATTTCTTATAGTGATTAGTTGATATTAAGGAACTTACAGATATGCCTTTCAGGTTGATCTTGTGTTGATCTGTATTCATGGAGAGGATTGTGTAAGCAAGCTGTGGTACATAATGACCAGCGTAGCTATCACTGGTTATGTAGAAGTCACGAGTTTTATATTGTGGGAATCTTTCAAGCCAATTCAGTTAAAAGGTATAAGAATCTTCTGCTGTTTTCTTATCTCCTGTGTAATAATCTGAAGAAGTATTTGAATACGAAAACCCAACTCCAGCCGGAGACTCCAAAAAGATAACGTTTTGCAACTGTCAAGTTTTCATCAAATCACTTGTTTTTGTAAAATAACAGAAAAAAGTAGAAGACACTTTAGGTTAGGTTTAATCACTAAAAATACCATTATTCCAAGCATAAGGAGTTATGTGAAGTGTCTGATTGTCACTGTTATCTCTAAAAGGTCCCAATTTCTGCATGGCTCCATATCCCAGAGCCGTTCATCCATTGAGCCATAAAACCAATGATTTAGTAGAAGAATCACGAGGTGACCCTACGAAATAATAGAAAAGTGCTCTTCCATTCTTTGGATCCACCGTAACGTAGCCTGCATCCTGATTAAAGTTCACTCCTTCAGGTCTTCCAGGCAATGCACTGATTTTGTCAGCTTCCGTCAACTCATCTCGGGCTCCAATATATACTTGAGACAGGGGCATGTCTAGTTCTTCGACATTCATCGACTCATCATAGCGTGGAAGGAGGTTGAACTTGTGAGACCTGATAAACTTACGCATAAAGTTTATTTCAGTTGCATGGCATGAATCAGGCAAAAGCAGAAGTTGAAAGGAGACCACCAGATGGAAAAGGTCGAGTGCTGTTGCTTTCATTTTCTTGGTTCGAGACATTTGCAAGTTTGATGATGATTGCTGAGAGACTGTGCGCTTTTATATATGCGATTATGGACTTTCGTATACATTTTGTCTTCAGAAACTCCATGGGTATAATGCACTTGGAGTTCTGTCCTAGCTCGGCTACCGAACAATTGACGCCAATTATAGATCTAACGAATGTGACCCCAGCTATCGCCGTCCATATCCCAATTTGCATTTTGTTGTGTCGTTGCTTGAAGTTGAACTTCTTGGTTGGACACAGACTCTGTTCAATATCTGATATTTATGGACCACATCTTATGAGCTTTTCATTCTGAAGAAAATAAGCATATTATGCAAAGAAATTTGTTTAGGCTAGATGGAAGACGACGATAATTTTAAATTTTTAAATTCGGATCAAGTTTTACAATTCAATCATTTTAATTTCTTTTTTTTCTTTTTTTAACTGTTGTCAATGGGTGACTCTTTGTCCTCTCTTCTTCTTTGTTGTTTTATAAACCCTAATTTTCTCCCCATTCTCAGCCACCATCCTTGCTGGTTTCTTCTCTATTCTCAGCCATCGTTCTCATCAATCTTTGTTTGTTTCATCTCAGAAATGGATGTTTCATATTTGATATAGAACAACCCAACAAGCAAAATCTGGATTTTCATATATCTCATAAATGGGTTAATTGTTGTGAATCATAACTTGTAATTGTAGTCCACACTATCTTTTGCTTTTATTATTGGCGCTTGAAATCTCCATCTCCATCTCCATTTTTATTATCGTGATTATTATTGATTGTTGTGATCTCAACGACAACGACGCAATGGAGATTAGGATGCAGACAGCTCGAAATCTGATTTCGAGCTTTGAACAGACTCAAGATCCAATAATATAAGATTCAATCCAATTTCTAACTGCCTATACATTGAAAAGTTCTTGATATATTTCAATTTTTCAATATTTTTGACTTATTAGTAAAAAAAATTAATTACCAAAAAAAATTATAAATTTTACTCAATTTTATAATTATAGTATCAACTTTAAAAAGTGACAATTAAAAATCTGAACCTTCAATTTTTTCCAAATATAGCTTAACGTTAGTATCTCCGTTAATGAAACTCACGTGAAAAATTACGTAAGCCATAATAAGTCACACAATAGGGTATTAGGTATAAGTCAATTACCATGTCGAATTATAATTAAATTAAATTAATTGTTATTAATTCACTTTGAGGAGATTAAGTATACGAAGGAATGAAGCAAACGGACAAGAATATTAAATCATCTAAACTGAAAACCAATCTCTATACAAAAACATCTATAAGCCTTATAAATCAAGACGAGACAATAGCCTATCTTCTTTTTGTCTTTCGTTCTTCTCTTTTATGATAAAAGTTTATGTTTTTTATCTTGTAATTGAGAACTTTTTGGTAAGAGAAAGTAAGTTAATAAGAAAAAAGAAAATGAAAATTTTTCAATGAAAGAAACTTGGGATTGCGTTTAGAATGAGAGAGTGAAGAAGAAAAAAGACTTTAACCATCTTCAAAATCAATTAACTTAGAGCTTTAAGTGGATGGCACAAAAGAGAAAAGGGTAGGTTAGGATTTTTTGTTTAATTTTATTTTACAATTACCATAACCTAACTAAAGTGGATTACAATGTCAATTTTATTAATAAAGACACTAACGTCAGGTTATATTTTAAAAAAGTTGAATGTTTAAGTATTTAATTGTCACTTTTTAAGTTGTGCTTAATTCATTTGGAGAAATGATAATAGAATTTATAATAAATATAGTAAGGAATGAAGTGTCTGTTTAGTTCAGCTTTTGAAAGGTGAATAATTACTTTTTTCATCGCAAAAGCTATTTAAAAAAAACTGAGTGTTTTGCTGTAAAATCTAAAAGCATTTTTTTTATATAAATGACTTTTTTAAAAGCTTAAATATAACTTTTTGAGAAGCTCAAATTTAGAATTTTTCAAAAAAGCAATTTTTCAGGTAAATTTTTCAGATCAATTAATGAGCCTATTTTTTAGTCCCTTTTATCTTTATGTTTTACACATAATTTTCACAACACCCACAAGCACATCTTAACATTTATTTTGAGATTTATATAATATTATTTAACTTTTTATATGTTTTAATATTTACTTTTAATATTAGTTTTACTTATATTATAATCCATATAAAAGATTTGGTTAGATATATTTTTTATTTATGTTTTATATAGTTTAAAAGTATATAATAATTAATATATTGTGCTTTGCATATTGTTTAATATATTTTAAATAGTATTTATATGCATAAATAATTTTTATTATAAAATAAAATATAGTTAAAATTAAAAGTGTTTTTTATTTTTATATTGTCAAACAGTCTATTGTATGAAGCTCTTTTAAAAAAAGCTCTTTTTTAAATTACAGTCAAACAATAAATTGACTTCTTAAAAAAAACTCTTTTTAGAAAAACTCGACTGACAAAAGCTCTAATGATATAAGCCCAATTAAACAAACACGAAATGACTTCCGATTCTCTCATAATTAAGAGTTATGTAATACTGTCCTAAAAGATAATATAAAAATATTGTTCATCCAATTATAATATATTCTAAGCTTCTTTTTTTATTCCTTACTTTTTTTCCTGTAATATTTAAAGTTCGAAAAATAATCACAAAATTATATAAAGTTTGAGATTATTTAGTAATTAACCTTAAAAAACGACATGGATAAATGTGTCATTTATCGTCCAGCATTATATTCATTACAAGACACCCATGATTAATTGATTAAAAAATTACAACTCCTGTCTTGATTGTTTATTTAGAAGGATCCTCGTAATTGTTTATAGATAATTAATCGAATCACAAAAAAAATTATTGACTACTTCTCTTCTAGCAAATATTTTTTTATTATGCAGAGTTAGGAAGTTGTATGACTTTGTACAATTCGTCATCAATGTATTGAACTAGTACTATTAATGAAAAAACCATTGCATTAACCTCTAACATAATTTTATGTGCATCAATCAAAAGCCTAGTTCATGCAGGATTTGTCACGAGAAGAACAACTTTCTTACAATTAATTACCAAAACCCAACTCTTACTGCTGCGTACAAAACTGACACCCCAATTCCCTTGGAATCATCAAAACAAAATTTTGAAGTGATTCAAACCTTATTGTGTGTACAAAAGGTATCTAAAACTGAACTCGTATGGCACGATGTGGACAAATGGAGAATTCGACTCACTTTTGCCTCTTTCGATACACTTGATTGCTTCCTTCCCCAGTTCAGTTGGAAGTTGGAGGCAGACCCAATCGAGCAATGACTCCAAGTCCTTTGCAAAGTCAAGTAGATACCAATCCAGCAACTTTGGAATTCCAAACTTAGTATTTGAAATTCCAATTGCAGCCTGTAAGTACTCTCTTTTTGCTACTTCAAGTTCGGTCTCTACCTGAGAAGCAGTGTACACTCTCACCTTCATTTCATCGAGGTCCAAAAAAGTCAGTGATAGCACAATTTAATGAACCAACTGCAGAAGAGAACAGTTTCTTAGAAGATTTTAGGTGACGAAGACAGTCTTCCATGTGTTGGTGATTAAAAATTACTGAGCTAAATGTCATCATACAGCATGAGAAAGACGTGCATTGGACGACAGATTCTAGCTCTTTTTCACTTGTGCAAGCAATAAACTGTTGATGCAATAAACCAATTTTCATTATTTATTGACTTACAGCAGGGGAGGACCAGCTTCCACAGGAAAGAGCAAATGTCACCAAAGGTTCAGATAAATCAAGTCCAAATTTGCTCCTTGCCTTCATTTCTTCGTTTTTAGCATTCTTCCGAAAAGTCTGATGGAAAGTCAGTGGTTAAATTTAAATACTGGAAAGGTCCCTATTTTCTAAAAAGCTTGCAAAGAAGCTCAAATGGGCAGTTCTTAGTTCTTACATATTGTGAGTGATAAGGCAATCTGAGAATGAAGTGTTCAATGGTTATTGCATTTAACCGGTGACCACCAACATTTACTGTTGCCTGAGAATGAAACCATAAATGTAAATGACTACACATATCATTGCATGAGCTATGAGTTAAATTGCAGACAGGAAGGTTTCGAGATAGAAAAGAATTTCCCAAATGATATAGACAGACCTTCTGCATGAGTATAACAATCATCTCTGGATTTTCTGGCATGCCATGTTCTAGGAAAGCCTGAAACAGTTCATAGTACAATAAGGGGTTTTCAAAAAGAGAAATTCTGAACTCAATAGATTAGGAGTCACATGACTTGCAGAAAAGAGAGCATCACATACATTCATCATGCAGGAATTGTAAATATTTATCCAGAACGCAAGCTTCTCCTGCTGAGTGAGATTTTCTAGGTTGATGGTAGCAAGTTTTCCGAGCAGAAGTCTGAAATTTTCTACAAGAATTTATTCTATACTCACAATACCATGAAATCGATGAACTTAACAGTTATTATGCACTAGAGGACTTACTTTAGTCTACGAAGTAGAAACAAAGAATTTGATTTTCTGCTAACACTGATGGCGTGAGCTTCTAGCACAAATAAATGCTTATATGGTCCAATATCTCTCTTCCCAAATTCTGAACATACACCATAAGGATCTCGAAACTCAGGTTCCTCTCCATTTTCTCGAGACACTAAAGTGGACAAGGAAGGTAAATTAATGGAAGTGCGTCTACTCTTCACTGAACTCATCCTGAAAAGGATATTTGATAAGCATTTTACAATGTCCTCTGATATCTTATTTGGGTTGTCAAATCCTGAAAGCTCTTTTTCTGATTTCCTATGGCTTCTTGCCTCTGCTTTGTTTTGTTCTAGCTGGACAGGTATAGAAGTCTCATTAATTTAGAGAAAATTAATTGATTAGTCATAACACAGAATTGAAAATCTATAAACCTGTAAACTCTGAAAGAATAAATCCTTCTCTGCAGATCTATTATCAACGAAAGGCCTTTGTCGTAATGTCTTGATCGTCCGAGCTTCATGCATTAGCAATCCTATGTTGGTCTCGGCAGAGTTATTACACAATTGATTCTCTTTCCCCTGTTCATCCTCTATGAACAAAATGAAGACAGGTTCAGGCAAAAGGATCATTTTTTTTAACGTGAAATCAGGGGAATAATGTGCTCGACTATATGATGTGATGATAATGTTAAATAGTAGCTTACCAGAAAGTGATTCATCCAATTTCTGAGCTACGGCTTTGTACTCTGCTTTGGCAAGTTTATTTGGATGCAAGTGACATAAATCAGCAAATCTTTCCAGGTTCGTCTTGGATCTTGAAATGTAAATGGCCTCCTGATAAAGCTGCTGCCTAAAATGTACAACCAGTTCTTCAAGTCGGACAATCTCTTCTTCCAAAACAGCCACCTCTGCTAGAAGCTCTATAGTCTGCAGAAGATACAATTGGAATGATTATGTCATTCATTTCTTAATTTCTTCAAGCTGAAGGAAAAGCATTGGAAAAAAGGAAAGAAAAAGAAGAGGGTCATTACTGCTGGAGGGAGATACGACGGAAGGCGAGGTAGAGAACCCAAAGGTCTTGCATAAGCTCTCTCTAGAACTCTGTGAACATTCTCTTCGTGTTTAAGCTTCTTTTTCAGTTTATCAACCTGAATCATTACATGCCAGATCTCACAGTTACCAGAAAAAACTATGAAAATATAAACAATACTGATACTTTGTCACTGAACAGTGATCTGCAAAAATTTGACGTAGAAGATGATCATACGTCTTGCTCCAAAGCAATTTTCTTCTGTCTGATTGAAGCTCGTCGATTCTTGGATAATTTTGTATCTTCATTTGATCTACTCCTCTGCATTTCCGCCTTACCCTTCAAAGATTAATGAGTATTAACGGCATCTAGAGTTAAATTTTTGCATAAATATCACTCAAGAGAAGAGTGAAGAAAAAGAAAAAAATCTATAAAGAAACGAAAATTAGTTTATTTAAGAGAAAGAAACAAAGGGATTGAGGATATCAGAGACAATCTAATGAAGCATGGAGATCAGTCAGAAATCTATCTTCAGAGATTGCAGGGCAAGTAGCAACTTTCCTGTTAAGCCAATATAGTTTTAAATTCTAATAGAGAACCCATTTCTGAATTGACGTGATTAAGTCTACTCTAGTGGAATTACTGGGACTTTCAGTTCTGTTTTTCTTCTGGCGAGATCTTATGACCTCAAAATCTGGAAAAGTTAAACGTCAAAAATTGGAGACATTGTCCTTAGTAGGAACCGTTTCTCAAAACGAACATAAAATAACCATTAGAAGCTCAACCGACCCCTTAAAAGATTGATCAAAGTTGCTTACTTTTTCATGCTTCAGTGGAGCTTTAATGGGCTGAAGCCTAGTCCTCACACTGGTATTCATTTCCTACAATCACCACTCTCTTCGAGGCAGTAAAATCTGAACTAGAGAAAACCCAATTCAAGAACGATATTGACAAACACAGAACCAAGAAGAAAAGAACAGGAAAACAATGATCATATTGAATGTAAAAATAATTTATAAAACATAGGACCAGATACACATATACCTTCTACAGAAACTTCATTCCATGACCCAAAAAAATTTAACAACAAAGTATGTTCATATGCACAGATTTCTCGATCACTGTAAAGTAAACTCACCAACACTCTGATTCATACTACCCGAAAAAAAATGAAACAGTCATCTCATTTATACATCTGTGTACGACTCTGTGTACCAGGCCAGATATATATAGAGAGAAAGACGGGAAGAGAAAGAAAGAAACTTTACTACTGTATCTTGTAGGGCTTGTTTGCTTTGATTAAACACGTAATGGGACAGTAAAAGGTGAAATGGGAAGGGAAGGTTCGGGTTTCTAAATGCGCATCTTCGCGCAGAAGATGTGTGTCAACACGCACTCTGTTCTACTCTGCTCGATGGCGTTTCTGCTTCATCATGAATTAACGTGCAACTACCACTTTCTAGCATTCTTAGAATGCATTCTAATGCCAACAATGCCCCTAGACCACTGTCTCTGCCTTTTCTTAAATGTGGTTTGACAGGTGAAAGCGAAACAGAGCATTGGATTGAGACCATAACCAGATTGGCTGGTTTTGGAAGCGCAAGATATTTACTTTTTCGATCTTTCCATAGACTTAAGAATAAAGTTCAGTTATTCCTGCTATAAATGATAATTATATTACAAATGATTCATCGGTTAAACCTTAGAATTCAACTACGATTCATCAAATGATCTGGAAATGTTTGATTTAGTATGAAATCTGGAATTGAAGGGACAAGATGAAACAAGTTGGCCCTTTGAAACCCCCACTATGGCGTGTAAGCGTTAAATTGAGACAATAATCTATGGTGGATGGAGACGCAGTTAAAAGTAGCAGAATAAAAACAAATTTGTAATACAAACAGAGGATGATGGATATTCCAAAAAAAGAAAGTACAGTGTTCCGTTCTATGATGGGAAAGCAATTGCTGTCACGTTTCCTCTAGACGTTAAAAAAAAAAAAAAAAAACTGTTGCACGAATAATGTAATTATTTCTTGCTTTTTTCACCCAATTATTGGTCTTATTTTCAACCCTTCATTGATGCACCTTTTAGTAAATGCGTGAATAAAATTTAATAAAATAAAGTAAAATTAGTTAATAAAAAATAGTTCTATCAATAAAGACGTTAATAAAAATTTAAATATTTAATTGTCATTTTTTAAAATTTGAATAATAATTTCAAATTTAAGTCAAGATTTTAATTTTTTGACAATTAGCCTTTTCTAAAAATAAATTTACCATTTTAACTCATAAACATAATGAGAGAAGATATCTCTTTTCCATGTCTCAAAGCTTATAGAGATTAAATATATACTTGAGTGAAATAAAAAATGATCCCAATATTATAAAGATTTCTTATCATGAATGTAATATTTCTTTTTAAAAATTCAAGCAACCCTTAGCTTAAATTTATTAATTATCTTATTAAATAATCTGTCGAAAACATATAATTTGCTAACAATCATGAGAAGATAATAGGGGTCTAATTGCCAAAAAAACATTCTCATTTAAAATTACGAAGAAATAGAGAAATTCACACTTAAACGTCCTAAATAGTATTTCAAAACAGTTTCCTCTCTTAAAAGAACTGGTAAATAAAATTAATGTATTAAAAATCGGACAAGACATTAAATCAATAAGACAAAAAATTTAAGAATTAAAAAATTCAACTAATATTAAATTATTGTTAAATTAAATCAAATCAAATATGAATAAAATTAAAAAGAGTTAAAATATGATTGAAAGGGATTATCGTTGATTAATAAAAAATTTAAAGTTTAATTAAAAAAATTGTTAAATAAAAATTTATTTTTATTTGTAAAACTTATTAACTAATAAAAATTAATTAATCAATTAATTAGTTTTTAACTATAAGAATTATTAAAATATATTGAATCAAAAATTTAATTGTTTAAAAATTTTAACATTAAATTAATCAAATTGGTTTATTTAAAAACAAAAAAACGACCGAAAGGGGCTCCATATGTTTCTTATTCTTTATGTGGAGAATTGCTGCTGATGATAACTCTTTTCCTTCTGAAATCTATGACGTGAAAGCAAAATGATACGTACACATGCAGGGAATGATACGTACACTGTGATGAGTTTCAAATCAAAGTTAAAATGACACAGACACACCACCTATACCACAACCATTTGACATCTCGAGAATGAAGCACCACCGCCTTTTCATCTTCTTCAGCATCAGTTTGGCTGTTACACTGATTTGTCTCACTTTTACTTATTTAGCGTACAGCTTACAGAAATTAGTAATGGTGGTTTTGTTCTATACGCTCTTACCATTTTCATTTAATTATTTCCGAAGTGATGTAGCTCCATACCTCAACTTTTGACTAACCGAGAATCTCTACGTGCATACTAAGGTTTCAATAAATGATTAATTAGACAATTCCCTAATCCTATTTAATCAATTATTGTTTTAATAAGCATATAAAGTGTTGAAGTAAAACACTATGATTGTTGGAAGCAACAGCGACTTGGAGACAAAAACTTCCACTTCCTATCACAGCAACCTCATCAGCCTCGCCCTGACAGATGAAATGTCAATCTCCAACTTACTTAATGCATTATATTACAAATGATTCATTGGTTAAACCTTAGAATTCAACCACGATTCATCAAATGATCTGGAAGGGGAGGGGAGTGATTAACTTATTTTGTATCAGAATCTTCATATGAATCCTATGCGGACAGAACAATTTTTAGTTATTTAAACGAGTTTCGATCTCAGATGTTGCTGCTCAACTTCCACGAAGCGTTATCGTAATTGTGACAAAATGTCATAATCGCAATCAATCGAACTCATAAAGTTAGAGATCATGTTAATTTCTTCTTTACTCTTTTGTCTTTTTCACTTGGCAAAATGGACATGGGTTAAAATGTTAGATATTTTTGAAGGATCACAAATTTTTTAATTTATGAAGATTAATCGATATTAAATTTCAAAAATACGAAATCTCTATGTACTCTATATTAAAAAGTATGTCCTACTTTAATTTCAACACTCGATATGACTATAGTTAAATTTTAAGAACTCTTTCTTCAAAAATAGATAAAACAAATTTTCTCTTTTTTTTCTTTTCTTTGTTTTCATACCCAAAAAAAAAAAAAAGAGTATCCATATATCTAACTCTTTTGTTTGTAAGTCTTTTTAAAGGTTTCTTTTTTCAAAACTTGAAAAATAACTCACAACCCTTCGTTTCATTTTTGGTTTAAATGTATAACCAAAAATAAAACTACCAAGGACAAAATGACTTTTACCATCTTACGTCTTTTTTAATTATTATTATTATTTATAAAAAGAAATAAAAATAAAACTATGTTATTTTATTTATTTATTTTGTACAAGAGAATTTCTAATATTAATTATATTTTTGTGCTAGCAAAATAATAATAATATGCCATATAAATTATCTCATAATAAATTAAGTAATCATAAACAAAAAATATTACACTCGTAAGTGTGTGACCATATATGTTCATCACTAAATCGATAGTAATTAATCCAATTAATTACGAATCAAGATTGACATTTAGCAGCACTCCTAACGACAGGATAGTCTGAAGTAACAACTTTACAAAGATGGAACCTAGTTAAGGATAATATATTATTACTTTCCATCATTACAACTCCGAATTATCCTAAGGTATGTTTTAACTATCAAATCTTATTAGATAATCAATTCTGTTACATGTCAATCATTAATAATCGGTGAATGACTTAAGAAACTCTTTTCCCCACTTATTCAATCACCCAGGCCAAGGTCTTGAAACAACCATTAAGATCAATGATAATATAGAGCTCAAACTCATTATCTAGATTCGATGGATCTCACCTTAACTCACCACTAATCAGATAGACACTTAATTATATCCAATGATCATTCAATTAGCGTTTTTATATACTAGGTGCCTGACATCAAATCATAAGAAGTGACTTATTGATTACTATGATGATCTCAGGTCAAAAGAAAAATATACATTTAAGTCCTTATGAAAATATCCCACTTGACAATTCATAGGTAATACTAAACATTATGAATTTTCAATTTGGTCAGTTCAATAATTATATCTCCATATGCATCATCTATATATGTAACTTAATAAATGAGATTTACTAATATCTATCCAATAGATACTATTACATATATATTGATCTAATTAGATTATTAAAGTCCTTATTTGATGATCCTATTATCATAACACTTTTAAATTAAACACTATAGACTTAACTCTCATTATCATAATCTCTATTATGATGGCAAGTGTATAAATTTAATCAAGAACTTATCATATTGGAATAAAAGCAATAAACATAATATGATAATATAATCATTTGCCATGTTATTAAACAAAGTTAATAATTACAAAATAAAAAAGTTCAATCTATTGCATAACAATTGGGCTATGGGCATAATTCTAACAATTTTTTCATTTATTAGACAATAATTAATTATAATTTTGTTGGTTTTCAATTACTTATCGTTAAGTTAAGTAAATTTGATCCGGATAAAGATAACAAAGTAACCGAATCAATGATCTAACTTAATGGGCTAAAGTTTTAAAAAATAGACCTCGATAGTGTACACTGGATTCGTATCGAGTTTGTGATGGAAAAGTTCGATATGAAAATTATATAAATAAGTTAAAATTTCCTGTAGTTGCTTAATTCATTTGTGAACGTAAAGTTACCTCGATCTATTCAAAGGTTTACATTTTGAGAAAACTACAAAAAGACGTTAACTACGTCTCAGTGAGTAAATCCCGTAAAAGTGCCAGTAGATTTGACTTTGATTTGACCTTAAAAGGCTCCTCCGAACGTAAAAGAATCGAAATAAGATATTTCCACATTTACTTCATTATTTTCCTTTCACGTTCGATCTGAGACATGTAACTACGGCTCATTTTACGTGTTACAAAAAATTTTGTCCTGGCAGCGTTGATAAACAGGTTAAATATTTAGGAGTTACAAAAGGATTAGTACCACTTGTTACCAATATTTGTGTTAATAGCTTAATTAAAATTCGTTTCATTTGACTTAAAGATGAAAAATACTCATTCGTTAAGATTTTCAAAAGTTAATTAGAGATATATAACTAAAATAGATACGATATAAACAAAAAAAGTTAAATTAAACAAACTATAACTATAAATTAAATATTTCAATTATACAAATCAAAATTACATAAACAAATTAATCACCTTTCTTATTCTCTCCATGATCCCACAAATATGAAATAAACTAATTACAAATCTTTGGAGTTGGGTATAGAATAAGTTAGCGAATATGTAAAAAACAAATAAACATTGTTTTACTTAGAAAAATTGAGTCTCGGATCAGTGTCGACTTGAGCATCTCAAATCTAGGCTCAATTAAAAGAAGAAATTATTTTACATTTTCAATTTTTATAAAATTATTTTTAAAAAATTTATGGAACTAGCTCATTGCCATCCTTACTTGGACGTGGCCCTAGTTTGCTTCACCTTAATTGATATTTGATTAAGTAAAAGTTACAACTTAGTCTAGATCATTAACAAGATGAGAATTTATGTTAAAAAATAGAGCAAATTAAAAAAAATAAAAAGAGATATATAGAGATTGTTTTTTCGATAAATTGAACATAATTTATTTGCAACCGATTACACTCAACCCTATAACTAAAACAAACAAAACTTTGCAAAGGATCAAAGGGACAAACCTCAGGGTTATGAACTCAGCAAAGTTATGGAGAGTGAGTACCGCCTTTGAAGAAGCAACACTGTACGGACGAGGATTCTGGGGATGATTAGAAATAAAGTTGCTTTGCCCTTTTTCGTGATTTTGGGTTTAATAAAGGGTTGAAAAAGGCCACTCATGACCCAATTAATCAAAGCCTCCGAGCCTTAATTGAGGTTTGTTAGATTTTGCGCTTGGAACTTTAACAACAAGCAGGTCATAGCCTTGCTTGCTAAAGAAATCTCAGAACAAAAATCTCGAATCGAAATGAAAAAAGAGCTCAAAATTCAAGTTATCTTCAAGGAATTGAGAGGTATAGTTAACTTGGCAGAAGCAAGAGAGATTTCTTGTCGAGATTGATAAGTTTAGGGTTAAAGTAGTGGAGGCTGGGTTTGGTCAAGAGAGAGGAAAAATAAAAGTTTGTACATGTTTTATAAATGTTTTTGATAAAAGGGTTAATATGGGTAACAGGTTATGGTATTATTGTCATTTTTATTAAATTTTATTCACATATTTATAAGAAAAAGTTGATGGACATAGAAATTAAGAGGATGTTACAAGTTAGTTTTCGTATTTTTATACTTTTCTTATGTTGTTTTTCTTTTTCTTTTTATATTTACTTATGTTCTCTTGACAAATTCTTTTTATTTTTAATTAAAAGATGTTTTTCTTAAATTTTAGTTATAAAATATTTAAAAAATCAATTATACACCATATAAATATTAATAGACTAATAAAATATAACTAAAATGATAATTTAATGTAATTCTTAAATTTGACTTAATTAATTATATTATTTTAAATTATTAATTTGTATAAATTTAATTAGATCAATATAAATTTAAAATTTGAGTTAGATCATCATATAAGTAATATTTGATTAGTTTATATGTAATATTTATGTCACATGTATTTTAACGCTATATTTTAAAGTGAAATCTAAAAAAAGGATTGTTCTAAAAAATAAAAATATATTTGAATGCAGTAGAAAAAGTTGATGTAAATATTTTTGATGAAAGCATAACTTATAAGTCTTTAGATAGAATTAGAGAATTTGAAACTTTTGAAAATAATAAGACATAACATCTTTTACAAATATGATTTTAATTTTTTAATTATTTTTAAGTTTTATATTAGACTCTAATTTAGTTTGAATTATTAAATTTGATTTATAATGAATACATTATATAATAATAGACATTGACGTAATTTTTATTTCAAAAATATTTTAGTTTTACTTAATCTTATAATTTTATTTTTGTTTATTATATACCGGTTTTATAGCAGTTTAATACCGATTAAGCCTTTAAACCTTAAATTTTTCCTTTGACCAGTTCGATATCTGGTATGATTTTTAAAACATTACTTATAGTTATTAATTTATAAGGTTACTTAAATTAAGTGATTTATAAAATTAAATTGTAATTTGAGATATAACTTAAGTATGTGAGTTTATCATGTTTTGCATCTTTAGTTTGCAAAATGATTTACTCAAAATATATCATTTATAAAATTAATCATAATTTGAATCATATAAAATTTTCTAACAATTTGAAGCACTTCAATTTCTCATGTTTAAAGAGTTAGTTTGCAAAGTAATATACTTAAAATGTTTAATTTATATAATTAAATTATAATTGGAACTACCTAAATTTTTTACAAATTTTAAATAATTCAATTTCTTATATATAAAGAGTTTGGAATCACTTAAAATTAAATTTGTTGTGTTTTTAATTATTAATTTAAAAAACATAATTTATTATTTTTAAAAAATTTAAATAGTTTCTTAAATAGGAAGAATTTGAACTCTTAAATAGTCAATTAAATTAATTTGTGAGACTCTCAATGATTAGTTTACAAAATAATTTATTTCAAGTGAATTATTTATAAATTATTACATGTAATCCAGAATATGTTCAATACAAAACAACATGACTATGAGATTCGCAAAAAACTTAAAGACATTGAACACAAACGAAAGACAAAAGACGCAATAGAATTAATTTTGTAATCAGCCAACATTAAAGAAAGCCATTCAAACAATTGCTTTCCCGTGAGTAGTCAAAACGACTCGTCGTTTCTCCGATCCATTTTGCATGCAATTAGTACAGCATTATTCAACACCTGCAACTTGTTATTATCGTTGTGGATTACTTAAAAACATCAAAAGTTAATCACTTTCTTCAATTCTTTTTCAGTTATAATTATTCGAATCCAAATAGATACAGTCAATTCTCAAAAGTAAACAGTTGTTTGTTTCTGGTCTACCAAATTTTTGAAGACTAAAATATTTAGATGATGACATCTTCAACAATCGATCGGTTCGTGTCCAAGAAAAAGGTTCATCTTCAAGCAACTACAGAGCAAAGTACAAATTGGGATGGACCGGCGACAGATGCGACCGTGCTAGGATGGAACTCCAGGGACATTACCGATATTGGAGTTTCTGCAGAGAAAGACAGAAAACACACATTCTAAAACAAACTGTAAATATATATATCGAAGCAAGAAAATGAAAGTAACGGCAGTCAATCTTTTGTTTCTGGTGCTTTCCTCTCAAATTTTGGTTTTCCCTTATTCATGCTATGCATGCGACACAGATAAGCTCATGAGACCGTTCATAGGGTCTCGCATGTTCAACAGACTAACAGATCGCCTCACTACTATGAGTCGTTGAATGTCGTCCAAGGACAAGACAGGCCCCTGTCTGTGTCGCAAGTATATTATGCATGGTGCCTTGTTCTTTCTTCCAGAGCTGATTTTACGTAGAAGTGAAATTTCTTCCATTAATTGTTGAGTGATTGGTGAGCGGAGCATTATAATAACCCCAACACAAGTAGAAAGAAAATACAGGCAAATAGGGTTATGCATTCTCTTCTTGATGATGATTAATGAGAAGTCTATCTTTATTAATATTAGTTCCTGTCTAAGAAATACTAATGCAAGATAAAAGAGACGATGATAATTATCATTTTGTTGTTTAAGGAGCTACATAAAACATGAGAACCCTATTATCCACACCCAGCATCAAGAATGAGAAATCACCAATAGCTAACATACATGTTAGTTGCAGCACCAAAAATAACGAATCACGTTTGATTAAGAAGATGATTTCGTACTTTAAACCAAATTTATACTAAGTCTTGTTCCATACATGCTAGTTGGATTATTCTTACGATTTCTCCAAGAATCTTGATGCCCTCGTAATTCGGTCTGTAGTCTTGAAAATTCGGTCTGCGTCTAACAAAGAAGTTCAATTTTAATTTCAGGCAACGACAGAACAAAGCGCAAAATGGGATGGCTGGGGCCACGGTCGTTAAATATATAATTGGCCTGCCTCAATTGTTCGGCAGCCGACCTTGGACGGAAGTCCAAGGACATTACCGAGGGAGTTTCCGAAACAGGAAGTATATAAACGCCCATAATCGCATATATAAAAGCACACACACACAGAGCAATCATCATTAACTTGTGAATGTCTCCAAACAAGAAAATGAAAGCAACAGCACTCGACCTTTTTCTTCTAGTCCTCTTCTTTCAACTTCTGGTTTTGCCTGATTCGTGCCATGCAACAGAGATAAACTATATGCGAGACTTTGTCAGGTCTCGCAGGTTCAACCTCCTTCCACGCTATGATGAGTCGTTGAGTGTCGAAGAAGTAGACAAGCCCCAGTCACAGGCATATATTGGACCCCAGGATGGGTTGATGAAAGCTGACAAAATCAGTGCATTGCCTGGACAACCTGAAGGAGTGAACTTTAATCAGTATGCCGGCTACGTTACTGTGGATCCAAAGAATGGAAGAGCACTTTTCTATTATTTCGTAGAGTCACCTTATGACTCTTCAACTAAACCATTAGTTTTGTGGCTCAACGGAGGTATTCATTAATAAAGCTTTTTAGATTTACAGAGAAATACTTGAGATCTGTACTTCTACTTTTGCACGAGCACAAGATGGCCTGAAGCTTTCTTTAGGGAATAATTATTGAGTAGCATATTGATTTACTTGCAGGGCCAGGATGTTCCTCTCTGGGATACGGAGCCATGGGCGAATTGGGACCTTTCAGAGTCAACAGTGACAATAAGACACTTTCCATAAATCCTTACGCCTGGAACAACGGTAGTTTTTGTGATTAACTCCAAGCTAAAATATCTTCTCCTTTTTCCATTATTTTACAATAACATGTGATTTCATGGAAAATTGACAGTTGCAAACGTTATATTCTTGGAGTCTCCGGCTGGAGTTGGATTTTCGTACTCCAACACTTCTTTGGATTATTATACAGGAGACCAGAAAACAGCAAAAGACTCTTATATCTTTTTATTGAATTGGCTTGAAAGATTCCCACAGTATAAAACTCGTGACTTCTACATAACCGGTGAGAGCTACGCTGGTCATTACGTACCACAGCTTGCTTACACAATCGTCTCCAAGAATACAAACCAGAACAATATCAACCTAAAAGGCATTTCTGTAAGTTCCTTAGTAACAATGAAAAAGACAAGTTCTGATTTTTATTTTTTTTTTGCATGGATATTTACGGATTTACTTTGTTTTCTTTCTTTCTATTTCCCCTAAATGTTATCGAGACAGATAGGGAATGCATATATAGACTATTTAACCGTTGCTACGGGATCTGACGATTATGCATGGTCACATGCCCTGATTTCGGATGAAAGCTATAAAGGAATTAAGAAGTACTGCAACTACAAAGACGTTAACGTCACAAAGCCATGCATACATTTTTTGGAAAAATCTTACAACGAAACTGGAGTTATTGATTATTATAACATCTATGCTCCACTTTGCCACCGATCAACAACGGGATACAGCCCTGCTTGTTCTGTAAGTAGGATTCGTGATGTTACAGTGTAACTTTACCAATTAATCTTTGACAATTTCTTGATTTCCTGTGAATAGTTGAAAGGTTTGGACCCTTGCTCTGACAACTATGTTGTATCCTACCTCAATGATGCTATGGTGCAGAGGGCCATCCATGCAAAGGCTACAAAATGGGAAGGTTGCGGGTGGGTATCGACGTACTTGAATTGTTTTATAAAAAAAGTCTAAAAATTGTTCACTTATAAACAAATATACTTGTATCTGTATTATCTCCAGCGGAATAAAACGATGGTCAGACAGTCCACACAGTGTTCTGCCTACAATTAAGCATCTTATAGCTAGTGGATTAAGGGTTTGGCTTTACAGGTAAGTTCATAATTTCAAAGAGCTGATGTTAACATCATCGAAAATTTCGTATAGACAACTGAAATTCTGAGCTAACAAATTGTTTCACAACAATGAAATCCACAGTGGGGATGTAGATGATGTAATCCCTGTAACAGCCACAAGATATGCCATTAACACTTTAAACCTTCCAGTGGTGATTGACTGGCGACCGTGGTGCACTAGTAATGAGGTATATATATAATCTCCTTTCATTTAGATACATACTCACGACACAAGCAAATAAGGTTTATGTGATGATAATAATAACATGCAGGTTGGAGGGTACGTAGAGGGATACAAAGGACTGGTATTTACGACAGTGAGAGGATCTGGGCATATGGTTCCACGCGACGAAGCAGAGAGAGCTCTAACTATGATCTCATCATTCCTTCAAGCCAAACTTCCACCTTCCTGCTAAGAAAACAAAGGATGGTAGCGTTATTCCCAGAATAACAATCATCTCGTTTCGCTTATTAATGTCAACAAACATGAAATTAAGAGAAAAGAGATGATGGTCATTATTATTATTTTTATCCTAAAGATTGTTAAGCACAAGCAGGCCCTTCTGTTGGAACGTGACTCGAGGAATGATTGCGCAAGGAAGCCTAAAAACCAAAATTTAAGATTTTCATTAAACTGAAAAATGACATGGAAAGATCAATTAACATTATTAACATATAAACATTTTCAGAATTTATCAATTAACTTTAGGATTCCGATTTGAACAAAAGCACCATAATCATTAAGGTCTTTGACTTTTTTATGAACATTTTATTAAAATAATATTTTTAGTATTTATAATAATAGCAACTAATAACTTATAAAAGGTACACTAATGAAATAATAATTATATTTCAAAATTACGATGGGGAACAAATGATACAGATGTGCGAAAAGCACACAGTTTCATCAATCTTCAGCAACTTTGTAGATATCTCTAGATAAATAAAATGAGAGCACCAGTGCTCAAGTTTCGCACACGCTCTCATCAATCTTCAGCTACTTTGTAGATATCTCTAGATAAATAAAATGAGAGCACCAGTGCCCAAGCTTTTGTTTCTGGTGCTTAAAAAATAATTATGGATCAAACAAACCTGATCTATTTCTTTTGATGTTATTGATACAAGTTTATTTCCTCTCTGCCTTTTGTCTTCTATAAAATTTGTGTTCTGAATGGTTCAGATACACCTCTTTAATGATTCTCAAAACGACATATCGTTTTGACCAACCAACGTGTCTTTTGGGTTAATTTAAAGACAGGGAGAAAGGGTCTAGATCTGGAACCTAATTGAGCCCAACTTTTTGAGATCCAATAATTATGATCTTGGGTTCTTTCCAACAGACTCAAATCTATAACTTACACAAGCTATAAAATATCTTACATTCTCTCACTCAGCCTATGAGATGACTTGATGGTTCAATAATAAAACGGTAAGTGCACATAATACATTGAATCAATCAAATCAACCGTAAGTGAATTAAGATGATTGGATCATGACGGGCACAAATTATACAACATGATTCCTTCCATGCATTACATAATCATCTCAAGTCATATAATGTTAAGTGGATAATTCTGTAATTGTTATCTCACACAAACAATAATTGTATACAACATAATTTAGATAAAAAGTAAGTGAGCAAAAACAAATATAACATTAATTGAATTCACGAGTGTTATGACAATTCGAGCAAGATAATGATATGTATATATACATGTTAGACTTCTATGCTAACAAGGACTTATCCATAATGCCCATCCGTTCAACATGGCCAACAAATGTTTTGGACAGTAAACCATTAGTTAACGGATCTGTTATCATTACATATGTACTAATATGTTCAATTGACACTTTATGTTTTTGCACTTCTTCTTTCACATATAAGTATTTGAAATTCATATGTTTGACACCCTTTGAATACTTTTCATTCTTAGAGGAGAAAGCGACTGCAGAATTATCACAATAATTCCTTAATGGTTTAGCAATATTGTCGTCAATACCAAGACTGTAGATAAAGTTTCGCAACCACGATCCATGAACCGTGGCCTCAAAGCACACCATAAATTCAACCTCTATAATGGAAGTAGCAATGGCAGGCTGTTTTCTACTTTTCCATGAAATTGCTCCTCTAACTAATAGAAACATATAACCGATTGTAGATTTTTCTGAATCCACACAACCAGAACCTATCACTTCGAGATGGGTTAATTTTGATTTTCTATATGTGAGCATATAGTCCTTAGTGCCTTGTAAATACCTAAGGACTTTCTTTGCAGTTTTCTAGTGGTCCATTTCAAGATTGTTTTGATATCGGCCTAGCATTCCAACAGCAAAACTGATATCTGGCCGAGTACATGTTTGAGTATACATTAAGCTCCCTACTAATGACGCACAAAGAATAGACTCCATTTGCTTACGTTCCAAATCATTTTGTGGACATTACATTTGACTAAATTTGTTCCCTTTCTAGATTGGAACTATCCCTACGAAGCACTTTTTCATTTTAAAGCTTTCTAATATTTTCTTGATATATCTTTTCTGAGACAATCCTAACAATCCTTGTGGTCTATTACGGAATAGCTCTATTCCTATCACATAGGATGCCTCATCTATATCTTTCATTTCGAAATTATTAGAAAGAAAATTCTTGACATCATGTAACAAAACTATATTATTTGCAACAAGAAGGATATCGTCAACATATATGAGTAATATAATGAATTTACTCCCATTGATCTTCATATAGATACACCGATCAATAGTATTTTCTACAAAACCGTAAGACATAATGGTATCATTAAACTTAACATACCATTATCGAGAAGCCTGTTTTAGTCCATATATTGACTTCTTTAATTTACACACTAATTGTTGTGGTTTTAAAACCTTCTGGTTGATCCATAGACACTTCTTCTTCCAAGTCATCATTTAGAAAGGCAGCCTTTGCGCCGATTTGGTAAAGCTCTAAATTATAATGAGCCACCAGGGCCATAACAATTCTTAAAGAGTCCTTTGAAACTGATGAGAATGTCTCTTTATAGTAATGCCATTTTTTTAGTATAACCTTTAGTAACAAGTCTGGCTTTATACCTTTCAATATTATCTTATGAGTCACGTTTGGTCTTAAAGACCCATTTGCAGCCTACTTGATTTACATCTTTCGGTAACTTAACTAATTCCCAGACTTTATTGTCATCCATTGATTTCGACTCTTCTTTCATAGCATTGAACCATTTTTCAGAATTGTTACATTCCATGACTTGTTTGAACGAGCCTGGATCTTTATTAATGCTCAAGTCACATTCATGTTCAAGTGAGTAAATTTCATAGTCACTTGAAATAGTTGGTTTTCTTTGCCTTACAGACCTTCGTAATGCTATGTCTTGTGACATTACTTGATTATTTGTAACTTGATCACCATTAGTTGGTTCATCATTAATATATTCAACTTATGGAATCGAAACATTAATTTGTTGTTCCGATATATTGCGTATCTGTGATGCAACAAGAGAAATAACAACCAATGGGATCACATCTGATGTGGTAGTGTCTACTCAACTTGGAGTAGTTTCTATTCAATTATCGTAAATATCCACTTTTCGTAGTTCTCCACTCTCACTAATTTGACCATTTTTAATAAACCAAGCATTACCAGACTCAACTATTCTCGTACTATGGTTAGGACAATAAAATTTATACCCCTTTGATTTTTCAAGATAGCCAATAAAAAAACCACTAATAGTTTTTACATCAAACTTCTTTTCATGTGGATTATACTGTCTTACTTCTGCTAGACAATCTCAAATGTGAAGGTGTTATACACTAAGTTTCCTTCCTGTCCATAGTTCATAAGGCGTCTTAAGAACTACTTTACTAGAAATCCTATTAAACAGATACACAACAGTCTTTAATGCATGTATCCATAATAATAACTGTACAGAACTATAACTTAACATACTCCTAACCATATCTATAAGAGTACGATTTCGTCTTTCGACTACACCATTTTATTATGATGTACTAGGCATTGTGTATTGCGCACATATGCCTCGACTTGCAAGAAACTTTGTAAATTGACCTGGACATTGTTCACATTCATCGACTTTTCCATAATATTCGCCACCTCTATTGGATCTCACTATTTTAACTTTACTATCTAGCTGTCTTTCTACCTCATTAATGAACACCTCTAAGATATCCATAGACTGAAATTTTTTACGTAGCAAATAAATATAACTATATCGTGAGAAATCATCAATAAAGGTAATGAAATATTTTTCGTCATCCTAAGAAGGAACGTCAAAAGGACTACAGATGTCAGTATGTATTAATTCCAGTAATGCATTACTTCTTATAGCTAGATGCTTTGATATATGTTTGGTTTATTTGCCTTTAATTCAATCTACACATATATCCCAGTCAACAAAATCTAATGGAGGTAAGATGTCAGTTTTAACTAACCTTTGTACCTTTTTTTGAATATATGACTCAATCTTTTATACCACAAAAAAAGCAGAACATTCATTTTGTACATTGCGTTTACTTCCTATAATACGGTCAACATAAAATAGAGATGCAGTAAAATCAACATCAAGATTAAAACTATATAAACAATCAATTAAGGTACCGGAATCATAATAGTACTTATATTTATACAAAAAAAAACACCGTTTCTAATCTTAAATTAAAATCCTACATCATCCAATTTTGCAATAGAAATTAAATTTGTAGCATATTCAGGAACATAACAACTAGAATAACAATCATTTTGTTTCGCTTATTAATGTCATAAAAAACATGAAATTAAGAGAAAAGAGATGATGGTCATTATTATTATTTTTATCCTAAAGATTGTTAAGCGCAAGCAGGCCCTTCAGTTGGAACACGACTCAAGAGGAATGATTGCCGAAGGGAGCCTGAAAACCAAAATTGAAGATTTTCATTAAACTGAAAAATGACATGGAAAGATCAATTAACGTTATTAACATATAAACATTTTCAGAATTTATCAATTAACTTTAGCGATTCCGATTTTTTGGAGTAATGAACAAAAGCACCATAATCATTAAGGTCTTTTACATTTTTATGAATATTTTATTAAAATAATATTTTTTAGTATTTATAATAATAATAACTAATAACTTGTAAATTAAGGTACACTAATGAAATACTAATTATATTTCAAAATTACGATGGGAACAAATGATACAGATTTGCGGCAAGCACACACTCTCATCAATCTTCAGCAACTTTGTAGATATCTCTAGATAAATAAAATGAAAGCGCCAGTGCTCAAGCTTTTTTTTCTGGTGCTCTCCTTTCAACTTCTGATTTTGCCATGCAACTAAAATAAACTGCGTGCGAGAGTTATCAGATCCCACGTGTTCAAAAACTTTCCTCGCTATGATGAATCTTTGAGTGTCTATGAAACAAACAGGCCTCTGTCACAAGTAAGTACACCTCCTTTATAGCGACTTTCTTGCAGCATTCGCCATTGACCAATCAAGGTTCCCTCTACCTCTGCCCCCGCTCTTGATTACCTGGATTCCTCCTCCGACTGGGTGGCTCAAACTCAATGTTGATGGGAGCGTTC
>JANIJH010000002.1:2765884-2778440 GCA_024520975.1 Erythroxylum areolatum | reverse complement strand
ATATTTTTCTTTTATTGACATTTCAAAATTTATAATAAATATTACTAGTAATATATTTCTATACAATAGAGTGACAGAGATGAAGAAGAGTGTGACCGGATGAAGTTATGATATCACACTCATTATGATGAAAGTAAAGGTCAATGGACAACTATCGAATGCAAAGAAAAATGAGTGAGTACATAGTTCATTTATAAATATTTCTTAAATGAGATTGTATATGTAATTAATTCTTACTTTTTCAGGAATTAATGTATCGTGAATTGATACATTCAATAGAACAAGGTCATTCAATGATAACAGATGAAGTGTGCTACAAAGTTTTGGGTATTAGATCAGATTACGTTGTTGGCATGAGAATTAAGCCTCGATCACAAGGGAAGACTTCGGTCGGAAAGAGACTTCGAGACGAATTAGAGGAGTCGAAGAAGTTTAATCAGGGGTTACAATCTTAAGACGATGAATTGACTAAAAAAGTTGAAGAAATGCATGATCGATTAACTACTAAAGTCGAACAACAAAAAAAAGTCTTAAAACTTTTATGTGCTACACATAATATTCTTTTAGATTAGATATGTACTCATATTGATATATTAAACACTGATGACGTATTGTTCATATTAATTACTATATTATGACATGTTTGGGAATTGCAATTAAATAATAAATTGTCTGAACGTATTAATTTCTTGTTATACATGAATAATTATTAAAATTAATGATATACTCAAAAAATTGAAGAATTATTAAATAAATAAATTTCATAAATAATATTGAATAATTTATTAAATAAATAAAATTTAAAAATTTTGTTATTTAAAAAATAATTATTAAATTAGAATAATAATTAAATTAAAATTATTTTCAGAATATTGAAACAAAATAAAAGAAAAATAATTATTGAAATTGAAAATTATTTTCAGATTTAATAAAAAAAAGAAATAATTATTAAAATGGAATAATTATTAAATTAAATTTATTTTCGGATAAATAAAAAAATTGAAATTGAAATTGAATAATTATTAAATTAAATTTATTTTCGGATAAATAAAAAATTAATTATTAAAATTGAAAAATTATTAAAATAAAATTATTTTCAGAAATTTACAAAAAAGAAATTACTTACTATCCCCGCCGTTTAAAAAAGAAACGTCGCAGATTGTAACCTATTCTGCAACATTTTAAGCTTGCTAGTTTCTGCGATGTTTTTTAAAAATGTCGCGAAAACTGTTACAATCCGCGATGTTTTCCTAAAATATCACGGATTATTTGACCTTTTGGTGACATTTTTTAAAATGTCACGAAATGTCATAATTTTCCGCGACGTTTTTCAAACGTCGCACAAACTTTTTGCCTACATCATCTTTCGCGACATTTTTTGTGACGTTTTTTAAAATGTCGTAAATGATATTTTGCGATGTTTTTGAACTTTTTATAACTTTTTTAAAACGTCACAAAAGGAGTTATTTTCTTGTAGTCAGGGATGTAGCCATATGGGGCCCAGTGGTGCACTAGACCCCCCATAATTTTAAAAAATATTATATATATTTATATATATATATATAACGATGGAGTTATTTGGAGACCAGTGGTACATTGAGCCCCTCAAGATTTAAAAAACTTAAATATTTAGGCACTCCTATCTTAAATTTCTGGCTCCGTCACTGCTTGTAATAATTACATTTCATTCCATTAATTAACATTCAACCAAATAGCCGTAAATTCAAATGCAAGAAACCGAAAAAGGTGCAGAAACTTCAAACGTACTGTTCAGTGCAACTATTCCTTTGAAATTCATGTAACATTGACACCCTTAGCAAAGGAAGTTACATTACTTTATCTGGTTTCTTGTTCATAAAGTATGCAAATTTTCTTAGTCTTTCCTTGAAGTAAAAGAGACTCTATAAGGGAACTGTATCGATGCTTTTGTAGACACGTTAACATATGCAAATTTTCTTAGTCTTTCCTTGAAGTAAAAGAAGATTCTGTAAGGGAACTGATCGATGCCTTTGTAGACACGTTAACAATTGAGAATCCGTGCTAGTTCATCCATATACCAAAGTCCAGAGAAGTACAGATCAAGGCAAAAACAAAATGACATTAAAAGGGGGAGAAAAGAGTCGATTTCAGCTGCCTTGTGAGTTACTGACTACCCAACTGCAATCATTGAATTTAGTTGCAGAGTTGAGTCAACACGGAGATAGTGAGACAGAAAACGCGTGAGTAACCAACTCCAAACCCAACCATTAAAGAAAGCTGAGGAAGCAGAACCACACTACAGCCGGTTGGAACACACTAGACACGAGATAACACAGGAAGCAATCAATGCCATTGCTAATTCCGTGTTGGGCTTAGGAAAGCATCACCATCATTTTCGTACCCACAACTCCACACGCTTCTCATTTTCAAATCAGATAACAAGATCACTAAAACACACACCATACTCTCATCCCAATATGTCCCAAAACTAACCGAAATGGGCATGAGCCATCATGTGATTTATGGTTCCTTTAATTTTAAAATATTCAAGCATCTAACCACGTAGCTCCCAAAACCTACTTCAATGAATCACTAACATAATGCATTTTGTAGATGTGCAAATAATGATCAATCATATAAACCATCTATCTAATTAACAGTTAATCGTGACTGAAGAAAAGGAACGTTTCAAACGACCAGTAAGTACAGTTTCATATCAGAATTCCTAGCGAAAGCAAGTTGTAGATTAACTTCCTACCTAAAGCTATAATTATCTAATTAAGCCGTAGCAAATAATAATGATCAGGCTAACCCGTTAGACATCATCTTCTTAAACTCCTTAAAGTTGACGTTGCCGTCGCCGTCTTCATCGACCTGTCGGATCATCTTATTGCAATCAGATAACGTGCACTTAATCCCAAGCATCTTCATAACCTTGTGCAACTCAGTGGCCGAAATGAACCCGTTTTTGTCAATGTCGTAGAGGTCGAAGGCGTCCCTGAGGTCCTTCTCCTCGCACTGCGAGGCGTCGTCTGACCCGCCTTGTTGGATAAAAGCAACAAACTCGTCGAGATCAATGTGTCCGTCCCCATCTTTGTCGTACTCTTTCATCATGCACTGTGCCTCCTCCGATGACATTTTCGTCCCTAGCTCTCCCAGGCTGTCCACTAGCTCACTGCAAGAGATCTTCCCATCTCCGTTTTTGTCGAACTTGTCGAATATTCTTCTCAACTCATCTACAGATCCAACAAAACTAGGATTCGATTTCGCCATCAAACAAAAGCTACGAAGAGAACTAGAAGTAGAGGAAGCCTCTGTATATGAGCTTTTTGCGGCCTTTTTTATTTTTATGGGATTAGTACGGGAAGAGGATTCGTTTTATATTTGCAGAATACTTGTGACAGACCTAAGCGCGTCATAAACGCGTTAAGGGCAAGTGGTCAAAGTTATACCAACCCTTTTAACGGCAAATATTATATGGTTCAAAGTTCAAACGATTACTTTTGGATGAAGTGGAATTGTAGTCCGTATAGATTCTAGAATTAGCTGCGACTATTGCAGTATTTGGATGGGCGTGACTTACTTTAGGTATCAAATCGCCGTATCTCTCATTACTTCAGCACCAGAAAACGCGTGGAGTGAATGTGCCGCAATTCTAGACAGAAGAAGTTTTCTATACCCGGTCACACCACACTGAACTGAACTCTCAATAATTTAGATTTTTTATTTTTTAAATTATATATTTGCATTATTTATACATCCGTTAAAAATAATAAAAGAGAATAAATAAAGGCCTTACTTGATCTAACATAATATATATCTTAATTATACTCAAATATTTTAACACATTAGCACAAAATTTTAATGTTTTATAAACATTTAATTTCATCTCCAACTTTACTTCTCTATCAATCTTCTGTTATAAAAAAATTTGAGATATCTTTTTTGGGGTTCTTTTGTCAAATGAATATCTATCTGATAAATGGACCAAAAATAATAAAAATTCATCTTTTTCTCTTCTCTCCTCTCTTACTGTTTCTTCTTTTAAGAAAAAAACGAAAAACGGTTGATAAGACCACATAATACACAGCTTCTAGTTCCAACCTTCGCTAAGTTACCTAACTACAAAGATATTCGTTCTTGGTCTCCTTCTAATGACTCATATTTCTGTTGCTTCTTCTTGTTCTCAGCTATTGGAATTCAACAGAAGGAACTTCTTTTTTCCAACGTACGCATTAATCGGTAGATATGAACTACTAAACCCCATCGAAATATTCAAATGGAAAGTCATGCAACATTTTGCATCAAGATCCCAACTTTCATCAACAATGCAAGTTCACATTACCTTTCTCATCCAGATTGATTAATTAGAAGTTTAAAACCAAGCCGGAAAAAGTCAACAATAAAGTGAAACAAGTCAAGAGAAAAAGTGAATAGGAAAAATAAAAGAGACACGAGAACTTTCCCCTTAAGTGTGCTCCAGCTTTCGCTAAAAGTTAAATCTTGGTTTTAGCTGTCTTTAAAGACAGTTAGATTGCAAAACCAAGTAGGCCAGTACAGGACAAACGCTTTAAGAACAATAAATTCCACCTTATAATAAAGACAGAAGGGACCTAGAAATATTTTGGCAATAAAAACCATTTATAACTACACATACAGGTGATTAAACAGTTGAGCTGTATGGAAAATGCCCCAATAATGTTTTTAACGCTTATTTAAGCGATGAAGCAGTCGGCCAAAAGGCTGAATCTCTCTGTTACTTTCTCATTTTTGGCTTTACTCTAAAACCAAATGCTTATTCGAGCGCCTCGTAGGAAGCATGACCCACTTCCTGCTCCTTTGACCTGGTTTCGATATAACTTCAATATGCAAGCTCTTAAATACAATAACAACAAACAAGAGCATGAAGTAGGTGACAACGAGGGGTGGACCAATTGGTCCAGATTCCTCATTTAAGACTCTCCTCTCTAAGGAGATCTTGAGTTCGAGTCACGTCAAAGGAGGGAAAATAGGCATGTTTTCTATTAATGATCCTCTAGCCTCCTGGGCAAAGCTCCTTGATCGGATCAATTACGGATGCCTCGCTTCCAGCGGCAGTGTGAGAGTTGGAGCTGCTAGGGAACTTGGGGGCTGATGGGAACCTGATGTTGAACAGAGGGGAGCCAGTGATCAATCATCAATTGAACAATCTAGAGTGTGTGAAGACTCCTTGTGCGCAGAAATGTACAGGCTACGTAGGAACTTGAGGGATCTTGGAGTTCCAGATTTACATCCTCTAGGCTCTTGGGGTGGGGTCGTGGAGGCTTAGGATTAGTCTGGCTAAGTCAGGATATCTAATGTAATTAAAAAAAAAAGATAAAATACGACAGTCTGACTCTGATGTCTGGACTTCTGCTGGCTGTCGTGGAAAATTTCCAGTGCTCAATTATTCGCTTCTTGATTCTGATGATGTCTTCCATTTTTCGCGGCTTCTTGCGTGATTAAAACGACGTCGCCCACTAGTACAAAGAATTCCCGCTCGTAATAATTGGAGATTGACTGAGGCAACACCTAACAGGGTGAGACATCAAAAGAAGCGCCAACTGACCAACGCAGGCATCAGCTCAGTTGGTGACGATCTTTACATTATTGAATACAGATATTCTTGGGGATGTGATTGCCTGTGCCTGCAATCTTGGCCCAATTTTGTCTCCCTCTATCCTAACCATCTATTTATGTAAAACAATCTATTTATATAAGTCTTTACATAAATAGATGATTAGGGTAGAGACAGAGTTCAATCAGGATTGCTGACATAGAAAATTTGAGGGGATATTTTTAAGCCCCGTTCTCTGAATTTAAATTTTAACTTTTTTTTAAATAATTCTGATTATACCTATTTCATTATTTACTATATGCAAAATCTCCTATTAATTCTTAAAATTTTATTTTAAGTACATATGAGTTTTTATATTTTTATTTTTATCAAATTAACCTTGAAAATTTATATACACTTAAAATAAAAATTATATGAGTAATACTACGTACTACTAAATTTTTTCAGACTTCACACTTTAGCGAGATTTTATGTTATTGTTATCGGAATAACTTCAGCTTTTCTCATTTAATATATTACATGTTAAACGTATTACATCTTATAATTAATCAATTTAACATAATTTAAAGAATTATTTATAAATTCTTGTTAAAAGTAAAATTATAAACTATTTAAGAAAGCAATAATGTTGTAAATATAAATAAACATTAAAAATATCGTTAAGAATCTTGGTACCAAAATGCAAATGCCATCTTTAATTATATTATTTATGGCTAAAGGCCTAACTTGGGGCCAAAAATGATTGGGTTTGATCAATTTAGGGCCAAATATTATAATCTACTAAATTAAGGTCTAAACATTATCGAGTATGCTCAATGTTAGGCTATTTTGGACGAAAATTTGGCAGTGTCCTAACGATCTATAAGGGATTAGGGAGATTGGTTCTTTTGAAAAAATCATCAATTCCACAAACCTCGTATGAACATTCACGTGTGCATTAATATCTAGTTTTGGTTCGTTTAACAGTTTTCTAATTTGACATTATCTAAGTTCTATACTGATTGTGTTTTAGGTAAACTGCTTCGTACTAGGAGTTCATCTAGCGAGTTAGTATTCCATACTAAATCTGGCAAGTCATTCATTGTATCCTCTACAAGTTTAACTATAGCAGAAACGTTGTTACAAGAAGGTGTTAAAAACTTACACCTGAGGGAAGAAGTATCATTGTTTCAATTGGTGCGTTTGAACATGTCAGGACCCTTATCGAGAATCCAGACATCGGGGACCCATTTATCTTTACTGACTCTCATGTCACATAGAATCAAAGAAAATAATTATATCATTGTAATTTATCGATGCAATACATTAGACTCAACTTTAAAGTTGATTTATTATTGTATCTGTAAGAAATTGTAAAACAACCTCCTACTAGCTAGGGGTCAACCTACGTCCTATTGAGTGTGGGTTGTTATTGTTCTTGTTCTATGACTTTAATAATTGTTAACCTTCTATTTCCAAGTTTGTACTTGAATATGATATTCAACAAATCATCTTATTTCACTTTCCATATATTGTGTAAAATATTGAATTTAAATTCTTATATTTTAAGAAAATTCAATAAACAATTAATTTTAGGTACAAATATAGCACCAAAGAGACAATGTAAAGTAATACGACCCAAGTTCAGAGGCATGTTCAGAGGTACTTACTGTGAAGGTGGACCGTCACAGTCTGCAGCTGCAACTAAATCACCTCCTCCCCCTCCAGGGCCTACAGTTGCAGATGAGGCATCACTTGCTACTTGTCATGCTACACCATCCCCAACTCATACATCATCCACTAACCCTTTATTGGATGAAGAAGACGACCGTCAGCATGAAACTGAGGAACCTGATGGAAGAAAGTACATAACAATTGCCAATAATCTGTAAGTGAAATCGCATTAAACACTATATGTTTTTAATTAAGATATAAGTTTTTCGGTTTTGCAAATAGTATAAAATTACTTGTTCTTATATTAGGTTGATTATGTCTGGACTGTGTTCTAGAAATATGACATCTAAATTAAGGAGAGGATTGATCATGAGGGTTATGTATCAAAGAATATCTCTCAGGTCACAAAGGCATTTTACTTTCAGGAATTTAAGGAACTATACAAAATTTAATTGATTTGTGTACATTAATTAGATAAATATTATTACATTATAAGTTATCAAATTTTTTTCTTTTTATTTTAGAAAGAATTTTTGTGGGATTCTGGTTTCGACACAATCATACATGAAGTATAGGAGAGGCGAGTTCATATACGTTATCGCGACTTTATTGATGTGATACACAAGGCTGGTGTACGACCGCCTTATATTTTAGAGTAAATATAGAGTCATTGACAGGAGTATTTGACATCATCTGAGGCAATGTCTATCTTAGGGCGTAGCTCTACCAACGGACGTAGAGGCCCGGGGGAAGATAGTCTTCCCATACATATGAGAGGATCAATTACCTACCACGGGTATGCAAAGAGACTTATAAGTATCTAAACTTGACATCTATATTGTAATTGTTTTACTTTGCTGTATTTCAATTTAAATTGATGAGTGAATGTCGAAATGAAAATATGTGTATTATAGATAATGATAATGGTATAAATGTTTGATGTCATATATGGCTTTGTTGAGTTATTTTATTTGTTCAACAGGGGTAAATATAATAAAATAGAGGAAACTTTGTCGAAATTTTTATAAATTATAGTTCACATATAACATTTTATTCTTATATAGGAAAAGTCTATAGGCATGAGGCCTATACTTTGTCAGTTGTTTTTGCACACTCGCACTAAGAAGTATGACAATGTGACATTCATTAACAGTGGATGTAGAGAATTGAATATACGTGAAATTAATGCTTTAATATTATTTCTTAACAATTATCACTTACTAATATAAACATTGCTTCCTAATAGTACCAAATATAAGAAAACATTCAGCGGCAGTCTCAGTACGAACAAGCTGTTGATGAGAGTCAAATGTATCTTGATGTAGGGATAGTAAGGACCGTCGTGAAAGGATATTCGGGCTAGGTTCATTTGCGAACACATGTTATTTGCAATCCTCCATGTTTAGTACAACGGCATCTAATAGACGGTCGCAAATCGATCAAGTCAATCAACTTCAGACCATAGTGGACACGTTGATAGACTATATAGCTCAACTGAGACATGAGGTGGATGAGTTGAAGGTGAGGAGTAGTTGCACCTCAAAGCACTCACAGTCACCAGGGCATTAGGATTGTTGTAGTCATTTGCTTAAAGTTACAAACACTCAGTGACGGAATCAGAAATTTAATATAAGAGGGCCCGAATATTAATTTTTTAAAATTTTAGGGGGCTCAGTGCACCACTAACCCTTAAATAATTCTGTTTTTTATATTATATATATATATATATTAAAAATAATTTTTTTAAAAAACCTTGGGGGCCCAATGCACCACTGGACCCCATGTAGCTCCGTCGTTGCAAACACTTATCATATACACTATAATGTTTTCATTATGAATCAAGATATTAACTTTATATCAACAATCAACTTTCTGTTTAAATAATTTAAATATATAAACAAATCAAAACATTATGTACAGATAATTTATAACTGTTGAAATTATGCATTAATCATAAGATCATGAAATAAAATTTAATGTAGGGATTTAAAAAAAATTAATTTACTTTACCGATGGAAAAACAAAATTACTTCGGTAAAATCTATTATATTTACCGACAAAAAACATAAACCGTCGGTAAAATCTAAAACATTTGCCGACATTTACTCTTCCTTTTGTCAGTAATATTGCAAACCGTTAAGATCTTCTGAGTTACGATTTATCGACGATCAGCCATAACCGTTGGAATATCACCGACGGTAACATAATACCGTCGGTGAATATTACGACGGAATGCTTATGTTGGTAGGTAATTTTACTATCGGTTTACTGCAAATCTATAGATAAATTTGCCGACGGTAATAGGCAACCGCCAGCATATTTACCGATGGACACATAATAAGTGCGTCGATAAATTTACCTACGACTGTTTTAATGACACCTTTGTCCGTTGGATTCTGTCGGTAACTTTCGTCGTTAATCAACGTTTTTCTTGTAGTGTATTAACTCTTAGTAAGGTGTCTTACATGACATTTTTTGTGACATATTTTATGACATCTTCCTTATTTCCAATGTCACATTAGTCTTACCATAACCCATAACTTTCAATAAGAGGGAATTCCAACTAAACCACCATGATCAAGGATCCACTTTCTGCTTCTGGCAAAGTCATGTCCTCGCCATCTTCTGTTCCTTGTCCCAGCAGTCTTAAGCGTAATTTTATGTTATAATCAGAATAATTTATAATAGAAACCAGAAAAGGACAACAAAATATACTAACACAAATTGTTCCCTTCAAATTAATTAGCATAATGAACTGGTCTGTGTCTGTTTGTCGTGAACTAAATGAATATGGTATACAGTTGATGCTTGCGAGTTTGTCTTTTGCTCTGTTTCATGCGATGTGTGGCTATTACATCAGTCAACTTGCCTTCCACTCTTAGTTAAGAATAAAAAAGGGAATATTGTCATTTAATATGTTACCAGAATTTAATTCCTTAGTATATTAGGAAATTAAATGAGAAATATTACTTGATATATTACAAAATAATACCATTTTAAAAGCTTAGAGATCCATTTCTTTACAATTAGATGGTGATGAAGACAAATTGCAAGTACCTAGTTGAATTTTATGATCTTTTTGGGGCGAACATGTATCGACACTACATTCATGCATTAACAACTATGAATTATATGTAACAGGATAGGTTAGTATATATATGCTAAATCTATCTAAACAATTTTCCTCTATATCCATATTAGCTCTTCATGTTTTTCTTTTATTTTATGGATAGAAATGGCTCTTTAGTTACGTACTTATGCCATATACTATAATGCATCTACAACCACATCAACAGAAATATCGTAACACCCACAGCTAATAGTAAACATTTCTCACTTTATGCTACACATCTCTATATATGTATATATAGTTATAACTTAGTAGTTATGGTGGGGTTGGATTTCTTACAAATTAATAGTTTTGGAACATAAGATAATATGATTTTGAACTTAATTAATTATCAAGACGTGTGAGGATGGAGAAGAATGGGAAGTCCTTTTTGGGGTATTGGCATGGGATTAACAACAATCTTCTCGTCAGGAATTAGCTTCTAAAACTTGAATCTTTTCACCAAGTTGTGCATGAACACTAATATTTCCAATCTAGCATATTCCTTTTCAGGACACATCTAAGGTCCTCCACCAAATGGGACATATGTGTATGGTGCAGGTCATTTCTTTCAAATCAAGTTGGATCAAACTTTTCTGGTTCAGGGAAGTACTTTGGACTTCTGTGTGTTGAACTTGCACTCCAATATAGCTACAAGCATATGAGACCTCACGTGTAACTTTATCTAATCTTATCAAAACTATTAATCATTTAGACTTTTGATTTAGTGAATTACGAGTATCTTCCAACCTTTTGGAATTAAGAAACCATTGAAAATGAAGTCATTGATGGCTTCTCTAAAAGCACCCTGAAGAGGAGAAGCAAGTCTCATGACTTCAGATGCTACGTTCCATGAGTACTTCACCTTTTATACATCATTCAAGTTCAACAACTCTCCTGGTGATTTTGTTTCTACTATCTCCACTTGTTTTATACATGTAACAAAAAGTCAAAAACAATTGCACTATAACTATTCAAATCAAAATGACAAGAATTAATAATAATGAGTAATACCCTTATAAACATGCTTGTAAATGTGGGGAGTTCCGTAGGAGACTTGACAATGAAGGTATAAGCAGCACTAGCAGTGTCGTGTCCACCAATCAATAGTCCTAAGATCTTGTCTGCAATGTCGCTCTCGTTCATGTACTTTCTATACTCATATCTTGTCGTCAATATGTGGGGCAATATGTCCTATGTAGCTTATGCCTTTCCCTCTACCATATCGATCTTTCTTCATTTAATAATGGCAAGAAGCTCGTTCCTTATAAATTTTGAAGAGTTAATGGCCTGACGAAGCGAAGTTCCAAGTAAATCAATGGGGACGAAAATAATTCTTAAAGCTAGAGGATATAAATGGTCGTATAGTTTAGCGATGCGATTTGGATCTTCAAGGATGATAAAAAGTCAATATGCCAAACGAAACGTATAGTTCTTTGCAATATAGAAGACGATAACTTTGTTTTTGTTTTCCCATTAGGAGGGAAATTGTCTGTGTGTTATAGCATCCATAACACCGATATATCGTTAAAGAGCCTCAAGTTTTAAGAACTCATGAAGCATTTTGTGCATCTTTATGGCTTCTTCTTTGGATGAGGTCTAAAGAGAAGATGGAAAGACCTTCTTGATGGAGTCAGGCAACTTTGAAACAACAAGCCTATTCTCATTAGAGAGCAAGAACTTATTGCCTATTGCATCACAAACAACCACAATCGACTAACCGAGAATATTGGTTTTAAAAAACTTCGATGAATGTTTAGAAATTTGATCAAACATGAACTTCTCAAGATGGCCTTTCCATCCAGTGGATAAGAACTCAAGGCTCTCTCCTAAGTGGGGAATACCAGGTTTGCTTGGAGGAAGATTGGCATGGCTATCTTGAGATTGGCGTGGCAGGAGGGGCTAATTGTGTAGCCGCAAAATTAGTGAAGTTGTTGGTTCTTCTCTTCTTCTTTTTTCATGTCTCTTTACTCCTTTTCGCTTTCCTTTAATCCATAACTTACATGCATGATGGTATACTTCAATGAATATATTAAATTAACAAATGTGTCAAAAAATAAGTCATAAAAATGCCACATAAAACATCTCATTTAGACTTAACGACACGTGTGTGATACTACCAAATTTCTGCCCAAAATAGCCTAATATTGAGCAAACTCGATAACGTTTAGAACTTAATTGAGTAGATTATAATGCTTGGCCCCAAATTGATCAAACCC
>JANIJH010000002.1:2701171-2714976 GCA_024520975.1 Erythroxylum areolatum | reverse complement strand
GGACAATTTTTTTTTTAGGGAAAACTCAAATTTTGATTTAATAAATGAATTTGAACATTTTGGATATTACCCAAAATCGATTTATCTTACGACTTTACAGTCCTGAGATCATTTTAATATGGTCCAAGACTCACAATTTCAACAATGCCACTTCATTTTATCATGTCACTACTGTACGATGAAAGCAGCTTTTGGGCGACCTTTCTTTCTTCTTTTTATGGGCTAATACGCGACTGACACTTGCGTTGTTCTTGGCCACGAAAGTGTCATTTCCAAGAATCCAAGGGTGCTTATAAGGAATAAAAAAAGGTAGTCATATATTATAATGGGACGAAAATTACTTTTATATTCGAGATAATATTTTTTAATATATTAAAAAATAGAAATCATTTTTATTACCTTTTTTAATTAGATTTTGAACTTTTTAAAATCCATTTAGGAATTTTCAGAAAAAAATCAGCTTGAATTTAATATGATTTAGATAAAATTAATACAAATCAGAAAAGAAATCCTCTTAATGAATCTTATTTTGTGTTTGGTTATGTACATCTCACACCTTAATATCACACCATACGGTTCTTCTCTGATCTTACTGATTCCACTGGAAAACATAAACGAATATAGCAGAGCAATTGGAATTTTGGACAATTGCACAATAAAGGATAATCTAATAAAAGAAACCAATACGACGGTAAATTTTAAAGAATCGAATCGGTAAGGTGAAAAATTTGAAGTTTAAAAAATTTAATTAATATTAAACTATCATAAAATTGGTATACAATAAATATTAATTAAAATTGAAGAATTTGAAATAAAAATTGAAAAGGCAATTTTTTTTACTCGTTAAAAATCTTGAATTTAATTTTAAGAAAAATATATTAAATAAAATTGAATTTATTTATTTTAGTTCATAAAATTGATTAATTCATATAAAACAACTGATTTTTAATAACAAAAATATATTAAAATATACTAAAGTAAAAAATTTAAGAATCGAACTGAAAAAATTTATACAATAATTATTAGTTATTGTATTAGAGGAATATGGTCTAATAAAGGAATGAAGATTATATGAAAATTAACTCAATTTGCCTGTGGTTAGAACGATAATGAATCTAACTAAATCATTTCTGGCTGGCTAATCTTTTGCCAAAGATTAGGATTCCCCATTTCTCATGTCTGCATCATTTTTAAGCTACCAAGTTGAGAGAAACCCTAGCTGACTCTAAGAGTAGTGGCATGCACTAAACACGATGCTTAGATTCTGTAGTTACAAGAATTGTCCGCTTTTTGCCACCAATTTGATGAAAATGCCAAATATGCATGAGAATGATGAGCCAAGAAGGATTCCCATGCATACATTTTCTAAAAATATTCCAATTCCATTTAAAGTTTATACTAATTAGAATCAATTTAATCCAATCTTTGGAATCTAAATCTAACTTAAAATCAAGAATCTCTTTCGAAAATCTCATGTACCCTCTTCCTTTCCTATTTACTATTAGCAGGTCCCATGATATCCAACCTGCATTATAAGATGAAACCAGCCAGAAGAATCGAAACATCATATTTGATATGTAGTTTTGGCTAATAGGAAAGTGGCGTGACATTACATATGTGTTGTCTCCTGTATATGGAAGAATCAGAAACTTATTCTTGAGGATGAAGGGTTGATATTATCCATAGACCTTAGACGCGTAGCTCATCATTCCCACTCCTGTCAACGTCCATCGAATTTCAGTGCGTCAGGATTCGGACTTGCATTGCACAAACATGACGATGCTTAAAGTTCCTGAGGGACGAGTAACCATTTTATATGCAACCAGTGTCCATTAACGCTGATTGGGTTTTAAGTAGACAAACCATGAAAACGATAGCTGATGACGACATCTTTTTAATACAATAATTATGAAATTAATCATTGATTAATGATCTTGTCTGAAACTTTTGAAATTACCAAATATCAAAATGGAACAGATCATTTGTTCTCAAAAACATATATTACTCTGTTCTTATTAAAATCTATCTATCCAATAAGTGAGATAGAAAAACAATTAGATAGATAGATCTCAGTAGAAATAGAGTGATACAGGCTTCTCTAAGAATAGGTAATCTAAACCCTAGCAAAACAAGCCCACATGAAAAGGATTCCAGGGTCTAATCTAAGAATATGTAAACGACTCCTCCGTTGTCAACTTTACAAGCTCATGTGAAGTTTTACAGCACGTTTGGAAAGTGTTGAATTCAGTAATTAAATTTAATTCAGCTGTTTAGAAACATAAAAATTAGATGAATTCAATTCATACATATAATTGAAACTCATCTTTTTTATAAATTGAATTCACTTCTTTAAATATAAGAATTTAATTATATTGAAGCTTGAGGTAGTGTCTTGTTCTTTTGCTCTTCCATTCTTTGGACTACTTCACTTCTCACTCTCTTATGCTTCATTTGATTGGATTCTAAAGACTATTAATTAAAATATTATTAATAATTAATTAACAACAATATAATTAATTAAAATATAATTCATTCATTAATTAAAATATTTTAATTAATTAAAATATAATTAATTAAAATTAATTACAATATTTTAATTAATTAATCTATTGTAATTGATTAATTACGATATAAGTAATTAAAATATGATTAATTAATTAATTAATTAAAATATTGTAATTAATTAATTTATTAATTACAATATAATTTATTAAAATTAATTAATATATTGTAATTGATTAATTACAATATAAGTAATTAAAATATGATTAATTAATTAATTAAAATATAATAAATTTTATTTGTCAATATTTCTTACAAATCAACAACTGTTAATGGTAACAATAATCACTTATTCCTCTTAACCAACCATAATAATAATAATATTCATTCTCATTTCTCACTATATTCATTTTCATTCCAAAGAGTGTAATTGAATTCATTTCTATTATTACTGAGTTTGTTCTAAACAATGTAAATTGAATTCAATTCAATCTCAGTAATGTAATTGAAACTAATTCGTTAATAAATTCAATTCAAAAGTTTCCAAAGAAACTGTTAAGCTTTTAATGCCTCTATATATATAGTGGAATTCATCTTCCTCCACTTTCTAAATTAATAATTTTTGAGCTGCCTTCTTTCTGGCTTACATCCTGAACAGTCGTCACATCATGCTGCGTGATTAACCTAATCATTGTGCGTTATGGGTTATGGTCTGTGGGAGTATGGGGTCTATACTAAAAAAAGACGAGACAAACAGGTTTTATACAATTACAACGAATGGTGCATTTCTCATCTGGCAATTCCACAGGTGAATGCAATTTTCTGAAACGGTGTTGTATAATGAAAGTGTCTATAGTGGGATACGTCATAAGTGGACCTCGTCGGAGAAAAGCTTGTTTTGTCATCAAAATGGTTTCACAGTTTCTATTAGATCATCTTCCACATTGCTCTCCATAATTCAACAACAAAATTCAATGCGTTTACTAAGAATCAATGTTTTAAAAAATGGGATTAAAAATTAAACTAATAAAATCAGGAGTTTATTAATTAAAAATATTATTAAATAAAATTTATTTTATTTTAAAATTGATTGATTAGTTAATAAATTAACCAATTTTAAAATTGATTGATTAGTTAATAAATTAACCAATTTTTAATTACAAAAGTTAATAAAATAAATTAAATTAAAAAATTAAAAATTAAATAAAATTAAATAAAATTAGAACAATGTAGCGAAAGGGAGGATTTCACTTAAAAGCAAAGCTAAGACGAAACAATAGCAATTTGGAATTGTACCAATAATTTTTGGGTTTACATTACCTGTATCCGAATTTACTGGATAGATTAATCCTATTCAAAGCTCAGTCGCAATTAAAACTCTTCGCCTTTTTTTGCGAGTGTATTTAATGAAAATTAAATCCGAGAACTCTTTTCACATGCTCACTTTGCGTAGCCAACTGAGCTACAACCGGTAAGTAAAATGGTACCAATAATGATTATTGATTGGTCGTGTGTAGTAGAGGAAATTCAGGGAGAGTGAGTGCAGTTTCGTGGTGGATTCTCATTTCCCACCAAGGAGACCCCTCAAATTGGGAAGTAAATTTTGTGCCGGACCGGTGTTTCCACGCTAATCGTGTCAAACACTCTTAACCTTGGATTTTGGGACGTTTAAGTCAGTGTAGCGCACGAGGACTACCAACTCAACATCCAAAATCTGAGGGCTGTCTTGTCCTACCGACGAGGTGGTGATGACTGTGATGATTCAAAACCAAATTCCAACCTCATTCGATACGGTTCAAGTGGGATGTCAAAATGGTCGTTGTAGACTTCCCACTCACTAAAATCTAAATCGGAATATTGATCACATTGATACATGCACATAGGAATATAAGGATTCCATCCAAGCAGCCCCAATTTGTAGGGATTCTTGGTGTGAAGAACTTCTCCTTTTCTTTTTACGAGATTCTTCTATTCTTTTTGCTTCTTCTTCTTCCGAGTCCCAATTTGCCTTATTCTATTAGTCTCTAGCTTCTCTCGTAGAGTTAGGAATCTCTGCCCACTACTTGATTCAGTTATCTAAGAATTTGTTAAATTTTGTAAGATTGATCTCAATACGGAAATAGAAAATTCAAAGTCATGTAACAAGCTAACGTTTTGAAAAGATCACTCAAAAAATCTTATATTTAAAAACTCATTTACTTCATAATTTAGATAAAAATAGAGTTGTGATCCTGAAATTTTGGGTAGAGATGGGTGATATTTTAGTTAATAAATTAACGCCTCATAGGAGGATTAATTCACTATGTTTATATGCATGTTCAAGGTCATATATTTTTTTCCATATAAGACAAATTCTCACTTATATTTCAACATATCTCCCTCACATGTGGGTTAATTTAAGTTCCAACATATAACACAATCTAGCATGTTAAGGTGGTGATAGACTAACCTAAGAGCAACTTGCTCTGATACCATGTTAAATTTGTAAGATTGAGCCAAATAAACTGAATACATACAAGTCCAAATGAAGTTCAATCATAAAATCAATTGGTGATAGGAAGAGTAACTTACTAGACTTATATACATGCTCAAGTCACATATTCTTTTCATACGGGACAAACTCTCTCTTATATCTCAACATAATTTGGTTATCTTTTTTAAGAAAATTCTTATTAATTTCGATTAAGTACTCAATTGCTGATTAAACATAATTTAATCTTGTATCGAAAGACGTATTCCTAATTTTTGTGGTATGTTGAAAATATATAATATTCTCAAATTTCTAAACTTTGATTACCAAGTAAGTTAATGAGTTTGGACAATCCTAAATAGTCAAGAGTTTTACGACTCAATATCTTATCTAAAGAAGTTTAATTTAAGCTTCTGTTTTAATGTTTTATTAATTTTTGAACAAAAATATTTATTTCTCTAGCTTGATTTGTTTTATTTTCTTTTTAAGCAATATCATCTTACTAATTACGCCTCTTAGAAATGGTTGAGTTGGTAGAGTGAAGAGGCATAGAGCCAAAAAATCTTATGTTTGATTCTTCTATTTACACTCTCTTAATCGAGCCTATTGTATAGAGTTTACTTAATATAGAGTATTTAATTGACGTGATTTACAAGTTATTGCGTCAGAGATTTATACAGTGCATATCTAAAAAGTAACGGTTACAATTCTTCCATTTCAAAAAAAAAAATCTTACCAATTACAATAGGCACCGGTTTGGTCCATAACTAACGGGAATTCTTGTCCAAAACGGCAATCATTCTAAAATACACGTACAAACACATGATCAATATATAAATGCAAACGACAAAGAGTTTACCAAACAAACACACTCACTAGAGTTTAAACCATTCATTTCATACCTATCTTGCTCTTAAAAGGTGCATGGCTCAGCCGAATAAGATTACCATTAAACCTGCTTTCTTTTATAATAACGTATAGAATGCTCCACTTGAGGGTTGGGAAGAGCAGAACCAAAAAGGTTAAAGAAAACAAAGAAAGAAAGATGCTTAAGCAACTCTACCAAATTAACAATCATTGGAAGTTTATGAAGTCATGGCAGAGAGGGCTCGAAGTACTATACAAATCGTGCTCAAGGAATGTATTACATACCTTACACATGTCTAATCGGGACCGATCTTTCAAATCAAGTTCGTCGCTTGCAATGTGATGGTATTGTTCCTCCCATCGGGACCAACTTGACCTGTTTACAAATTGACATGAACATTGCAAGTCAGTGTTTCGTGAAGCTTACGGGCGTCAAGTGCAAGTTGGTTTTACTTCTGATATTTGTTTGGTTTTGGTGTAAAGAACATGAGGTGCTCGTGTATAGTAAAAGGATGGTTGTTTAGAACAAAGATAATTCTAAACTAGTATCGAGCATGATTAATACCTAAAGTCTAAGCATAAGGGCAGACACAAATAGGCATTCAACGGTGGATGAATATGAATTGGCTTGAAATGGTTGAGTTTTAACAAGCTGTTGATGCTAAACATTTGGTAGGCGTGTTTAGAACAAAGACAATTCTAACATGCAAAAAGAGATTACTGTTGCAGTGAAAGTGAAGAGAATAAGACACGCATGAAGCTTTCCTTCTGGCGGGGGTCCTATACAATGTTTTCTCACACTTAATTGCAAATGCAATTAATGCATATTTTCTTTTTAGCTACACCTACTCATTAATTGAACAAAGCATTTGGTGCATAAAAGACCAAAAAGAGTGTCTATTTATACATATATACAAAAAACGTGTTTATGAATGTATTTTACAATGGTTAAAAAATTTAACTAATTTGGTCCGTTAAAGTATAAACACCTTAAGTTGATTAATTTTTTAGTTTGATTTATTTTAATAATTTTTGTTGTTAAATATTTTATTAATTAATCGGTAGATTTTTGTAAATTAATAAGTTCTTATAAATCAAAATTACTTTATTTAATAATATTTTTTATTTCAATTTCAAATTTTTTGATCTTTTAATCATTTTTAAATTATTTAATTTTATTCGATCTTTAACGATATTATGATGTTAATCCTCTTGTCTTATAGGTTTGACTTCTGATCTAATTTTTAAAATATTGATATTTCAGTTTATTTTGATTAATTGCTTGAATTTCAAAATTGAAGTATTAGGAATAAATGCTCAAATTAAAAATTAATTAATTTCCATTTTTTTATAATTCCCAATATAAACCCTTAGCTATGTTAAAAAGGATAAACAAAATCAACATAAATGAATCTCTAAATTGACATATTAATCTTTAGATTTATGAGTGTAAATTTAATGTAATTATTAATTTTGTTTCAAATTAGATTTTACTATATTTATCATTAATCAATTTTGACTTGTACTACTTGCAACTTATAATTTTTTTTAACATTTTACGGAAAAAAGAAGATGGTGAAAGTCAATCAGGGAAAGTTGACTCGCGTGCGTCTCACTGCCCAATCACATGCACTCTGCATCTTCGAACCCAAAGGAGTAAGATATCTGAAGTTACGTTCGTTGTGTTCGGACACTATAAATACCTCCAAACCTGAACTCCTCTTTCACAGGAATATCTCGTGTTAAAGTTGTTAACTTTCTCTTATATCATCAATGGCGCTTCGTAAATTGCTCGGGAAGCGTCTTGCGGCCAGTTACAGAGCAGCTTCGAAGGCTGTGGCTCCAGAGCATTCGCCCATTTCCGCCGTTTCTCCATCGCTTCAAGTCCTCGAACCACCGAATTCGACCAAAACGAACCTACACCGAGAATACCTCACGTCGCCGGAATCCGTCAAGAAAGGCCTTTTCCAGCGATTCTTCCACCGGAAAGCCATATCCCAGTTACCGGAGATCCTCTACCTTCCCGTCGGCGAGAAGCTGAGGGAGAGACTCAGAGGCATGAACGGTGCTCGTGATCGGCTCCATCTCGAAGGACTCCCCTCGCCGGCGCCGGGAGTTGTCGCCGGAGAGACTAACGTCCCTGGGATTTCCGTTGAGGACGCGAGGAAGCTTCTGAAAGTGTCTCAGGTGGAGAAGCTGAAAGCGAAACTGAGAGAGATTCCAAAGACCTCAATTTCGTACTCTGAGTTTGTTGAGGTTTGTGGCGAAGAGTGTGGGAACCGCGAGCAAGGCGTTGAGTTGGCGAAGACGTTGGATCAGTCAGGAAACGTCATCGTTTTAGGCAACAACGTGTTTCTCCGACCAGAACAGGTATGTGTGTATCTGACGTCAGATAATACTTAAAAAGACATAACTTCCCTTGGATGACGTTCTTGTCTTAATCACAATTCCGTTATCGTTATCAACGAACAGATGGCAAAGTCAATAGAAAGTGTAATATCGCAATCAGTGATAGCTCACGACGATTCAAGACAACTGCTAGAGCATATGGAGAAGCAGAAGGCCATGATCGACCAGAAAGCTCGAAGCTTGGTTCGAGGGGAGCTGTACTGTGGGCTAGGGTTCTTGGTGGTCCAAACGCTTGGGTTCATGAGGCTAACATTTTGGGAGCTTAGTTGGGACGTGATGGAGCCGGTGTGCTTCTTCGTGACTTCCCTCCACTTCGCACTAGCTTATGGTTTTTTCCTTAGAACATCAACGGAGCCATCTTTTGAAGGGTACTTTAAGCGACGGTTCATAGCCAAACAAAAGAAACTCATGAGGCTCCATAATTTCGACATTGAAAAGTATAACGAGCTCCGGAAGTTGTTCAACCTCAGTCCTGGTTACGGCTTCACTTTTACTAACCCAACCATGCACGGTTGAGACCGGACTCGGTAGTCTTGGAGTATTAAATCAAATATACAAGAGCAAAGGTTGTTTTTCTCCCCCCTTCAAGAATTCGATAACTCGGTTTTGATAGAAGTTGTCTAACTGGAGGCAGGCTTGTCCCCGAATCATGCCAAGTGAAATAGTTTGTAAATCTTTAGACCAAAAGGAACAGAAAATAAAAAGTAGTTCAATCTCAATCTTCAGCTAAAGTTGGGTTTGGTTTTGAAGCCCTTGACCTTCCAGTAATGGTATAGAATGGGTATTTTTAAAGCCTAGCCCAAGTGATGATGAATCACCTACAAGACCAAACAGCTCGACCCATAGACCCAACAGACGAAGTTAATTAATTTATTTAGAATATTTAATTAATAAACTATTATATATTTTAATATTTTATTAAAATATTAAATATCAGATAAACGGTATCGTATGGCTTGATATCTATTGTATTATGTCACATACCACGTTAGTTGTTATCGTTTCTAGAAATCACAACATCATCTAGATGTGAGATAGTTTTATTTAAGTGTTACCTCTCGTAAACTATACGACATCGTATGTTATGTGATTATTTAAGCGTTACGTCGTTATGTGACACAAATATAATAAGTGCTGTGTTATAACACCAAATTAAATCATACGACGATGTTACTGTTTATTCATTTTTTATCCGTCGGAAGAAAATGATGTTTCAACTTAAACAGGTTCGCTGTTACATTCATTCAATGCAGTAAACGAGAAAACCATAAATCATAAATGTAGCGGTCCGGTCAGGTCCTCCCTGCTTCCTGAAAGCCTCACTTTTTATGATGTGATTGGTCAACAACTACGCCTGTCCACGAAGCTCGGGAAATTTGTGGTTCTTTGTGCATATTAGTTAATCAACTTCGATTCCACGCATGTGGCCACTTGCCTCGACAAGACATCACACGCCACATCTGGAGAAACAGTAACACGCCATCTTCATCGTAACAAGGTAAATTCAACAGAAAAGTCTTTGGGATGAGACTGTTACGCATTTATTATTCCTGTATTTTATATTGATTACATACAAACAGCACACTCTAGTACCTAGATGCAGGGAGGGCAGATACATCTGGCCCGGTTTGGCCTAACCCAGACCAAACCAGATTCATCAGATCAGGTCTAAGCTCCTAATGTATCGATCAACCGTGAACTGACACATTAGCGAATCGATTTTCTGTTTAGCTTAGCTCAGCCCGTTTGTCTTCAGTTGTTAATAGGGAAAAGGTCCCTCTCCTGGTCAACCCGGAAGTGATCTCGCTACCTTAATTGAATCCCCATTTCTCTTCCCTCTCTTTGTGAAAGACATGTAATTTTCTTTCGGCCAAAATTTGGGTCAGGTCTTAAGTTTTAAAAAAAATTGGGTCACAAACTGGTTTTAGGCTCTGGCTACCTAAAATTATAAAATAAAATAACATTATTTTTTATTTTTTATTTAAAAATAAAAAATTAAGTCAAAACTAACCAATCTTCATGTTGTTAGTGCTCAATTGAGTCTGCTTGGGCTGGAGCGCAAGTACCTCAAGTTAGACCTGCCTTGTCATCCTTACCAAAATGTGCCAAAAAGAAACTCAAACTCTTTTTCAAATTAACGAATTAAATTTAATTTAATCAAATTTTAGGTTAGGTCCAATTTAAAATATTAACCTAAGATTCGAAAGGGAATTGAACCATTCGGTTAAGAGTTGATTGACTCATATTAACGACAAGCCCTACCCATATATGTCATGCTTTTTTTTTTATTTTCGTGTATGATTTGATTACAAAATTACCAATAAATTTTTTTATATGATACAGATTACTTAGATTAGAGATGTCAAAAAGAGCCCGACCTAATCGAATTTTGGGCTGAGTTGACCGACTATGACCTGACCGTTATTTTAAAAACGACGTTATTTTGACGTTTTTCTTTGAAAAATATGGTGAGCCCGTGGTCAAGTCGGGTCACAAGTGGAGCCAGGCAGACCAGCGCGGACCTAGCTCAACCCTATTGACATCTCTAACTTAAACAAATTGACAATAAATTTAATTTGCAATTTATTTTGATAAGATAGATAGAAATTGAAAATGTGCTATTCACTTATTTTGTTAAAAATATTTTTTTTCTTATTTACATATAATGAGAGGTAATTAAAAATTGACAAATGCCTTGAACCGATTCAACCAGTTCAATTATAAAAACTTTAAAACAATCATAATTTTTATGTGATTTTTAATTTTTAATTTTATTTAACTTTAATAACTTTATTATTAAAAATTAATTGATTAATTAGGTTTTGTAAATTAATTAATTTTCACAAACTAAAATAAATTATTTAATTTTGTTTAGCAATCTTATTCTTCATTTAAACTTAGTCTTTTCCATTATTAAGTGTAATCTACTTCTTCAAACATGATTTTAAATTCTATACTTTTATTTAATCTTTATTATATGTCAATTTTATCACAGCCTGGTACGAATTAAACCTTAAACTTCTTATTATAGTAGTTTAATGAACCACTTTACCTTTAAGGTATATCTAAAACTAGGAGAACTTATCATAGCTAAGAAAGGCACTTCTCTGTATAAAAAGATAGTAAAATGAGGAAGCATGCATCAAAAGGACAAGAGTTGTCTTAAAAAACCCAAAGATTCAAGACTGTTTGTACCGTCGATAAATCATTTCGTTCTAATTTAGCGACAGAAATTTCTACCTCCGCTAAATTAATATTTCCAAATGACATTATCTCAAAGGAAAAGGTCCATCTTCTAGTCAACCCGGAAGTGATCTCGCTACCTTAATTGAATCCTCATTTCTCTTCCTTCTCTTTGAGAAAGACATGCAATTTCCTTTCGGCTAAACTTTGGGTTGGGTCTCAAGTTTTTTTAAAAATACAGGTTACAAATTGGTCTTAGGCTATGCCCTGACTTGCCTGACCTAAAATTAAAAAATAAAATGATGTTATTTTTATTTTTAATTTAAAAATAAAAAAATTTCAAGTCAGAGCGAACTAGACTTCATGTCGGTAGTGCTCAATTGAGCTTGCTTGTGCTCGAGCTCAAGTACCTCAAGTCAGGTTTACCTTGTCATCCTTACCAAAATGTGCCAAAAAGAGACTCAAACTTGTTTTCAAATTAATGAATTAGATTTAATTTAATCAAATTTTAGGTTAGGTCTAATTTGAAAGATTAACCTAAGATTCGAAAGGGAATTGAACCATTCAGTTAAGAGTTGATCGGCTCAGATTAACGACAGGCCCTACCTGTATATGTAGATATATGTTGTGCTTTCTTTAAAATTTTCGTGTATGATTTGATTATGAAATTACCATTGAAATTTTTTTATATGACACAGATTACTTAGATTAGAGATGTCAAAAAGAGTCCGACCTGATCGAATTTTGGCTTGAGTTGACCGACCGTGACCCGACCGTTATTTCAAAAACGACGTTATTTTTTACGCTTGAGTCGGGCCACAAGCCGAGTCAGATAGAAGTAGCTTGGACCCAGCTTAGCCTCTTGACATCTTTAACTTAGACAAATTGACACTAAATTTAATTTTTAATTTGTTTTGATACGATAGATAGAAATTGAAAATGTGCTATTCACTTGCTTTGTTAAAGAGATTTTTTTTCTTTTTTACATATAATGAGATGTTATTAAAACTTGACAAATGCCTTTATAGAACCGGTTCAACCAATTCAATTATAAAAACTTTAAAATAATTAATTTTTTTATTTTTTTATTTTAGTTAACTTTAATAACTTGATTATTAAAAATTAATCAATTAATTAGGCTTTGTAAATTAATTAATTTTCACATAATTAATTTTCACAAACTAAAATAAATTATTTAATTTTGTTTAACAATCTTATCCTTCATTTAAACTTAGTATTTTCCGTTATTAAGTGTAATCTACTTCTTCAAACTTTATTTTAAATTCTATAAATTTATTTAATCTTTATTATATATCAATTTTATCAAAGCCTGATACGAATTAAATCTTACACTTCTTATTATAGTAATTTAATGAACCACTTTACCTTTAACATATATCTACAACTAGGAGAACTTATCATAGTAAGAAAGGCACTTCTCTGTATAAAGGATAGTCAAATGAGGAAGCATGCATCAAAATATAATATAGGGCAAGAGTTGTCTTAAAAGACACAAAGATTCAAGAGTGTTTGATTTCAATTTTCAAAGAAATGAGACCAAGTCACTCTATATTTAGCTCTTTCGATTCTTGTTTAGAACTGCACTTATATTTCTGCGGGAAGCTTGACTTTGCTTTTTTTTTTATATTAAATTTTCGTGTATGGATTGATTACGCAATTACCGATAAATTTTTTTATATGATACAGACTACTTGGATTAGAGATGTCAAAAAAAGTCTGACCTGATTAAATTTTGGCCTGAGTTGACCGATTGTAGCCTGACCGTTACTTCAAAAACGACATTATTTTTGATGTTTTTCTTAAAAAATTTGATAAGCCCGTGGTTGAGTCAGGTCACAGATGGGGCCAGGCAGGAGCAGCCCGGACCCAGCTCGTCCCATTGACATCTCTAACTTAGACAAATTGATAATAAATTTAATTTTTAATTTATTTTGATAAGATAGATAGAAATTGAAAATGTGCTATTCACTTACTTTGTTAAAGAGATTTTTTTCCTTATTTACATATAATGAGAGGTAATTAAAAATTGACAAATGCCTTGAACCGATTCAATCAATTCAATTATAAAAACTTTAAAACAATCATAATTTTTATTTGATTTTTAATTTTTAATTTTAGATTTTAGTTAACTTTAATAACTTTATTATTAAAAATTAATTGATTAATTAGGTTTTGTAAATTAATTAATTTTCACAAACTAAAATAAATTATTTAATTTTGTTTAACAATCTTATTCTTCATTTAAACTTAGGGGCTGTTTGTTTCTGTTTTTTTTCTCCGTTTTTTGTTGTCGTTTTTGTAAAAAGAAAAACAGGTAAGTAAAACGTGTTTGACTTACTCTGTTGCGATTTTT
>JANIJH010000002.1:2680376-2701071 GCA_024520975.1 Erythroxylum areolatum | reverse complement strand
TTTTGACAACATGTTTTCTTCGACAAAAAACCAACATAACCCTGGTTTCTATCTCGAAATAATAATAATAATAATAAATTTTATAATAATAATTAATAATATATAATAATAATAATAAATTTTATAATAATAATTAATAATTAATAATAATAAGATAATTAATTTGGTATAATAATATTAATAGTATTAAAAATAGTAAGTAGAAAATTTATAACAATAATTAATGATAATAATAATATTATTAACAATATCATAATAATAATAATAATAAAATAACATAATAAAATTAATAAGAATAAGAATAACTTAATAATAATAACAACAACAACAATAATAATAATAATAATAATAATAATAATAATGAGTTTAATAATAATAAAAAAAGTAAGTAGAAAATTTATAACAATAATTAATAATAATATTATTATTAACAAATAATAATAATAATAGTAAGTAGAAATTTTATATCAATAATTAATAATAATTAATAATATTATTATTATTAACAATAAATAATAATAATAATAAGTAGAAATTTTATAACAATAATTAAATAATAATAATAACAATAATAATAATAATAATAATAAAGTTTATTAGAAATTTCAACCAAACAGGTTTTTATTTTCAATTTTTAATTTACAAATCTTAACCAAACAGGTTTTCATTTGTTTAAGCAAAAAAACAGAAATAAAAAACAGGAAACAAAAACTAAAAACAACAACAGAAAAATAGAAGTGGAACCAAACGGACCCTTAGTCTTTTCCATTATTAAGTGTAATCTACTTCTTCAAATCTTATTTTAAATTCTACACTTTTATTTAATCTTTATTTTATATCAATTTTATCACTGATACGAATTAACCTTAAACTTCTTATTATAGTAATTTAATGAACCACTTTACCTTTAACATATATCTAAAACTAGGAGAACTTATCATAGCTAAGAAAGGCACTTCTCTGTATAAAAAAGATAGTAAAATGAGGAAGTATGCATCAAAAGGACAAGAGTTGTCTTAAAAAAATACAAAGATTCAAGATTGTTTGTACCGTCGATAAATCATTTCGTTTGAATTTAGCGACGAAAATTTTTACCGCCGCTAAATTAATATTTCCAAACGACATTATCTCCAGGGAAAAGGTTCCTCTTCTAGTCAACCCGGAAGTGATCTCGCTACCTTAATTGAATCGCCATTTCTCTTCCTTCTCTTTGAGAAAGACGTGCAATTTCCTTTCGCCCAAACTTTGGGTCGGGTCTCAAGTTTTTTTAAAAAAACAAGTTACAGATTGGTCTCAGGCTCTGCCCTGACTTGCCTGACCTAAAATTTAAAAATAAAATGATGTTATTTTTATTTTTAATTTAAAAATTAAAAAATTTTAAGTCAAATCAAACTAGACTTCATGTCGGTAGTGCTCAATTGAGCTTGCTTGGGCTCGAGCTCAAGTATCTCAAGTCAGGCTTACCTTGTCATCCTTACCAAAATGCGGCAAAAAGAGTCTCAGACTCGTTTTCAAATTAATGAATTAAATTAAACTTAATCAAATTTTAGGTTAGGTCTAATTTGAAAGATTCACCTAAGATTCGAAAGGGAATTGAACCATTCAATTAAGAATTGATCGGCTCAGATTAACGATAGGCCCTACCCGTATGTGTAGATATGTTGTGCTTTCTTTAAAATTTTCGTGTATGATTTGATTACGAAATTACCAATGAATTTTTTTTACATGATACAGATTACTTAGATTAGAAATGTCAAAAAGAGTTTGACCTAATCGAATTTTGGCCTGAGTTGACCAACCGTGGCCCGACCGTTATTTAAAAAACAACGTTATTTTTGACGTTTTTCTTTAAAAAATATGGTGAACCTGTTGTCGAGTTGGGCCACAAGTCGGGTCAGACAGGAGTAGCCCAAACCCAACTCAGCCTCTTGACACCTCTAACTTAGACAAATTGACACTAAATTTAATTTTTAATTTGTTTTCATAAGATAGATAGAAATTGAAAATGTGATATTCACTTACTTTGTTAAAGAGATTTTTTCTTCTTTTTTTTACATATAATGAGATGTAATTAAAAATTGACTAATGCCTGAATAGAACCGATTCAACCAATTCAATTATAAAAACTTTAAAGCAATTAAATTTTTTATTTGATTTTTTATTTTAGTTAACTTTAATAACTTTATTATTAAAAATTAATCGATTAATTAGGTTTTGTAAATTAATTAGTTTTCATAAATTAAAATAAATTATTTAATTTTGTTTAACAATCTTATCCTTCATTTAAACTTAGTCTTTTTCATTATTAAGTGTAATCTACTTCTTCAAACCTTATTTTAAATTCTATAATTTTATTTAATCCTTATTATATATCAATTTTATCACAGCCTAATATGAATTAAACCTTAAACTTCTTATTATAGTAATTTAATGAACCACTTTACCTTTAACATATATCTACAGCTAGGAGAACTTATCATAGTAAGAAAGGCACTTCTCTGTATAAAAGATAGTCAAATGAGGAAGCATGCATGCATCAAAATATAATATAGGGCAAGAGTTGTCTTAAAAGACACAAAGATTCAAGAGTGTTTGATTTCAATTTTCAAAGAAACGAGACCAAGCCACTCTATATTTAACTCTTTCGATTCTTGTTTAGAACTGTACTTATATTTCTGCAGGAAGCTTGACTTTGTTTTCGAAGTAGTTGACTTGGTGTAGGGCTCCAAGCATTAAAGTCACCGTTGCTGACTTGCTATTTCTACAGATTAAGTGTTGTTGATCATTTATCTTATTGGAAAATATAGTGAAAAGCTCTCTCGAAAACTTGAGTTTAATTATTTTCGGATTGGCCTTGTCAGAGGGGACCTAAACCACTCCCAAACCTACTTGTACTTTGCACCTGAAGAGTTGTTACCATAGAAATAACGCCTTCCACGGGTGCCATGTTTCTTTACTTCAACTATCTGCAATTATCAGCTTCGTCTTTACGTAAGAAAGGAAAGAAGTAAAAAGACGGAGGGTAAACCTAGACCTACAAGTATCTTCCTACCAAGTTTATCATCACAAATTTCCAACATCCGTTTAAGAAAACCAGATGGAGATGTAGGGTTTGACGTGGTTTGGTCTTTTGCAAGTTTAGGAAACGAAAAAAAAAAAACATACCACGTCGGTCTGTTCTGGACCATGTGCATATATACTAACTAAAGCATCCACTAACATAAATTTCGGATCATGCAACATATACGTGGACTTGGCAAGAAATGGAACTTCCCAAGAGGCCATTTTTCTTGACTGAACCTAGGTTAAAGCTTCTTAATCGATTTAACATCTTTGAAAATAATAAGAGAAGTTCTAATTTTAGTTAGAAATATGATGCCAACCCTACCTTTGATGACTATGTGTTGATTTGGCTTTACGAAACGGTTGGAAACCTATCCATTCACAGCACGTTGCAAGTGAACATTAAAGAACAGTTTCTATCAGTATATATTCATGGACCAGCCTAGTCAGGAAGCAGCAGAATCGTCACTTTCTTTGATACTTTGCTGCGTAATTTTTGACCATACGAGTAGTTCTTTTCCATGTTTTGGCTCGGCAACTAGCTCGCTAGCACATAGTTTAGTCGACTTTTTCAATGATTACACCAACAGCCCACCAAAAGCTCTTCTTCTTTTTCCTTCCACCAAAAACGGAGGTGAGGCAGAGTCAATACAGCGATGTGTGCAATTTTTTTAATTATTATTAAACTATTATGAAGAACCAAAGTTACGTAACCTAAACAGTTGCTGTAGTTGGTCACCTAATGGTTAAGAAAACTACCATTTGATATAATCTAAACTAGTGGTCACTGGTCAGATAAATGTCAAATCCAACTGCTACGTTAATTAAACTAAGCATGAGGGCATTCCAAGTTGGTGATTCTTTAACTATATATTATCTTTTATAAGGTCCAAGTTGAGAGACCTTCTTTTGGCATGAGCCAACCTTTTTCATCCACCAACCTTACGTTAGAAGATTATTTTTAATCTCACTCATTTAAGAAATAATTACAACTTGCATGAGATCTCGGGTATTGAATAATAAAATTAGACGTAGATTCGTTGATAATTGTCAACATATTATCTTCCTCGGTGGCTCAGCAAATTCAGTTTAATTCCTTGATAATGGAAATCCGAAACTTAATAGCTAGAGATTGGATTGTGAAAGCTAGACATATATATCATCAGGCTAATAGGACTACGAATTGGCTAGACAACTGCACCAGTACACTTGAACTTAGCATTTATTTATTTCAAAACCCGCTTGTGGGTTGTCTGTCCATCTTACTAGAGGATATATCGAGAGTGTCATTTTGTATGAGTGTATCTATCCTTTTCTGATAAAAAAAGATATGAAATTTTAATTTAATTTTAAATTATTAATTTCCTAAATATTTTATTTAAAATACTTCGTCATGGTATAAATAATGAAAGAAAATGTATAGATATAATATAAAGGAAACAAAAATGTCTGATGAAACCTCGTTGCTTAATTCTTAGACAACTTATTTTCAGATTTGTCTGCAGAGAGCTGGAGGCCAAAGCTTGTGGATAGACAGTTAAGCATTCTCATTGTACTAAAAAACACCTTCCTCAGACATGCTCTGGGCGTGTCAAACCCAGAAATTCTTACTGGGTTTATCTGATCAAGAAACACAAAGTACAGATTCAAATTTGAAGTAATATTTGTATGTATCATTCAACCTTGTCCCTATTACATATGTAATATAAAAAAAGAACACTAGTTTGTGTCTTTTATGTCTACTCCTTCACTTGGAGGCCCATCCCTCCTAATAAATCTAAACCTCTCAGTCTCTTGCAAGTTTTAAAAACTTAGAAATATTTCGAATAAGTAATTTTAAAAAATTAGATAACAAATTTAAAGTTTAAAAGTTAAAATTGATGTTAAATTATTATAAAATTAGTTAAATATTCAATAAAATAAAAAATTTAAAATATGATTGAAGGAGAATTTGATGTTTAATTAAAAAAGTAGTAAATAAGAATTATTTGTTATATTTTAATTTATAGAATTGACGAATTAATTAATAAATTGAATAGTTTTTAATAATAAAAATAAACTAAAATTAAAAATTAAAAATTTAATCAAAAAATCCACCGATCTAAAATTTTTATAATTAAATTAATTGAATATTCTAGTAATTAATAATAATAATAAGTGCAGTGAAAAAGAAAGAAACGGTGTACTGAACGAGATTTCCAGGGAAACTTACCAATTACTGTCGGTTATACAAGAAGGCAATCCTAAGTCATAAAAGTTGAAGCCAGGGATATTCAGCAGATCATTGAAATAAAACCCTAAATTTGTGGAATTCCTACGCTTATAGTTGCAAAACATTGTAACCCATTGAAACATACATAAACAGCAACTCTTTGGAAAGACAGTCAGACACAGAGACAGGACTTAGGAAAGTGTTTGCTTATTTTAACGTTAAAAGATGAGCTGTAGTCTAACTAAAATGGGGGAAGTCTATCGTTTAAGTATGAGTGAAGTTTTATTAGAAAGGAAGCCTAGTGTTATGGGTAAGCTAAGGAATCCTCCATTTTTTGGCACTCGTTATCTTTTTTCTTTTTTATTATATAAGAATAAGATTATATATTATTATATCTTTCTAAATTTTGTTTTATCGCATAACTTCGGATTAGGTATGATGATATATATTAGGTATGACCAAGAAGCATGCTCGGAGAGTTAGAGAATCATCAATCGAGAAAATTTCCGTCTCTCCTCATTTGTGGTGACTTGAACTCAAGATCTTTAATAAATGAGAGCCTTAAGTGAAGAGTTGAAACTAATTTCACTATTTTTTATTTTTCCTTAATTTTAGTTTATATTTTAAATGAAATATTTATAAGTTATTAATAATAACGTAATTATACTTTTTATGGGTAATATTTATTAATATTTTCATGTCTGTTAATTAGAAATAATTTATCTATTCATTAGAAGTAAGGTTGTGTAGTGCTGAACATCTCAAACTTCGAGTTTCAGAATTATTGTTGATGTACTATTTATGAGTAATAATAAAATAATAAATTAAATCTAAAAATGTATTGAGTTTTTAAATATTTTAGTGAATACAATTTTATTTATTTTAATATTTTTATTAAAATTTCATAATTATATTATAAATTACATTATGAAAACAACTAAAAAAGTAATTTGTATAATCTTAATGAATTATAAAAAATTTCAATTTACAGTGGGACCAATAATAATGGAATCGTGTGGACCATTTCAATTAAAGTCACTGACACCAATGCCGCTTGGTGGTGTTTGGCCCCCTCAGTTAGCTTTTATTCCCGCGAGGAAACGAGAAATGTCAAGTTTATTTTTTATTTTTTGATCATGAATATCTTAAAAAGGTCATAATTATAAAAAAGTATTTTAAGACATCTATTTTTAATTAATTATCGCTTGAATTGGGTAGGTTTCTTATGAGAGATAAAACTTTAACATTAAATTTTAAACGACTGCATACATAAGAATTGTTCAAACTCGTAATTTCACTTAAACTAGGAGAAATACTTACCACTTCACCTGGACTATTAGATTTGAAATGTCTAGTTTTAACTAATATGGACAAAATGGGCATCCTAATGCTAACGTTTTTAATGAAGATATTGACTGATTTTTGAAAGCAAGTGTTTCTATTAATAGAATTGACAACCTCAACCTGTCATCTCCATTTTTTAAGTTGACTTTGGAAGGAAGTTTCCTTCCCATAGGTCAGATTTATTATCATTGATTTAATTTATTTTAATATTTTTTATTATTAAAAATTGACCATTTTATTAATTATTAATTTATATTCACAAATTAATCATTTTTTATAAATCAAAATAATCTAATTAATTTTTATTTAACAATCTCTTCTTTCAATTAATTATATTTTAATTATATTTAATTTTTAATCAATTTTGTAATAATCTCTTGTGTTATTAATTTAATTCTTGTCTATCTTTTAAACTGTTGAATTTTTACTTAAAGCCTTGCACATAAAGTCCAAACTTTTGTATCGTTGAAGTTACCATAACTAGGGTCTTTTAACCATACCTCATATGGCTAAGCATGAAATTGATTGAGAAAGAAATCGCACACGTTTGTGGTATTGGTTAATGCAATACGAACTTGTCAAAGCAATAAAAGCCATAGAAACCCATTTCTATGTCTAATGATTTAATTGCAAAAAACTATGAACAAGTTAATCCCAAAAATAAATACGAATTCCATTTTGATAATTACGCTTAATTAATTATATTCCATTTAAATTGTACCTGTTTTGTCCTAATTTTAAGCAGAAAATAACTGAATTTCAAAATTCCAAATACGTTGGAAGTTATATTAAATCAGTATCTTAGGCTTGCGGTGTGACGGGTACTAGGATTATAGTTTATATGGATAAGAACACAAAATTAAGAATCAACAAAAGGTAATTAATAAATATTAAAAAAAACCATAACCTGCCTTAGATAATCCAATCCTAAATAAAAAGAAATAGAAATAGAAATTATTATTATTAAAACTGTTGTAATGAAAAAATAAACAAATAAAAAGAAAAAGACAATTATATTATATCGACGCCCAACCGGTTGATTTGATGTTCAATCATCTCTTTAAACGTTGGTGTGTGTGTGTGTGTATGTGTTCACTGTCAGTGTTTAATCTTACCCGTTAGAAATCGAACACAATCCTTGGATTTTGAAGTCATTGCCGTGTTAGATGTTACTGGTTTTCCAATGAATTGGTTCTGCTAACCTACGAATCAGTTCTGCGAAACCGAAGACCATTCCTCAGTTTTACTCGTTTGCTGTCCTCATTTGATTTTGCTTCGGTAGAAAAAAGATTTGGTGGGAGATTCCAAGTTGTAGAATTGTTTTCTTTTTTCTTTTGGCATTTGAAATGCAGAAGAGGCAGCGAATTTTCGTGGTGTTGAAGCCGATCGGAAAGTCTACGGCTATTTGATGGAATCGACGCTTTTTAGTGTCGGAGTTGCTGGCATTTCATGGAGGTATTAACTCGGTGTAGGCCATGTACCGTACGTAAGTTAGATGCTAAGCTCAGATTTGCAGTCGTTGTCTTCGAGGTGAGCTCTTCTTCTCTCTCTGTCTATTTCTTTTTCGGAATTCCAATTGATTCATAGTTTTCTTTTGATTCATCGTGCTCTTAAAAATGTAAGATTTAGGGTTTAGCTGAGCTATGGATGGTGATATTTCCGTCTCATGTTGGTTCTCAACAATCTGAGATTATAGAAAGTAAATTTGGTTTTTGATCGTATGCTCAGGAGTAATCTCGTGGGTCTTATAGGTAGACATGGGGTTAGGGTTTATTTGTCTGATTAGGAAAGTTATGGGTTCAGCATAAACACTGTTGCTATTCTTGTTTCTCTTTGTTTGGGTTATTTGGGAGGAGCTGATTTTTGTCTGAATGTCTCTTTTGGAGTCACTTTCTTTCCATTTTCTCTTATCTCCAATTTTTCCCTTCTGTTGAAAATAGTTTTTGCCTGATTTGATAGCTGAATTTTATCTTGAAGACTTGGCATTACTAGCTCAATTGAGCTCTATTAAGTTCTAAGTTTTTACCTATGTTAGGGTAATAGCTCATGTCTTTGGTGTGACTAGATCTACTGCTTTTCTGGCAAGGTGTTACGATGGGTGTTTTATGTTTCCTTTAAACTTGAGTTTCCAGTTTGTGTTCGTTGAGAAGTACTATGTATGGACAAAACTGTGTTTACGGGCAGTGTCTTGTTCTGTTTTTCCTCTTACTAAGATCTCATTTTCTTCGTGACAGATTCTTCTCATATTCCTATGTGTTAAAGTTTCTCATGCAAAAAGTCAAAAGGACCATTTACAATGGCAAGGTGTCGAGAAGGAAAGCGGAAATATTGTATCTCATTCATGCATTCATGATCAGATAATTGAACAAAGGCGAAGACCTGGTCGTGTAGTTTACTCTGTTACCCCTCAGGTTTATGATCAGCCTGAAATTTCTGATCTCCTTCACAGTAAAGGGAGAGCATTGCTTGGTATTTCAATTTTTCCGGTGCAGCAAATTGACACCAAGCAGCCTATTAGGATTTTCCTCAACTATGATGCTGTTGGCCACTCACATGATAGGGATTGTCGTAAAGTTGGTGCCATTGTGAAAGTAGGTGTAGCTAGTAATTTTATCGCTATTGTCTTCTCCTGAGTTATGGCTGTACATCTGATTCTGGGCTTGTTTTCTTTGTTTACTAGCTCGGGGAGCCTCCCGTGACTACTCTTCCTGGCTCCCCTTCTTGTAATCCTGTTGGGGATCCCCCAATTTATGGTGATTGCTGGTATAACTGCACCTTGGATGATATATCTGGGGAGGACAAACGGAGCCGTCTTCATAAGGTTAGAACTGTCAGAATTTCATTTGTATTTTTCTGCTTTTTAGGTCCCTGAGCATACTTGTCATATCTTTTTGTGCTATTGAATCCAAAATAACCAACATGATCAAAGAAGGCTCATACATTCCGAGTGAATGCTTACTTGAAATGCTTCTGAACAGGCTCTAGGGCAAACAGCTGACTGGTTTAGGAGAGCATTAGCTGTTGAGCCTGTGAAGGGTAATTTGCGATTAAGTGGATATTCTGCCTGTGGACAAGATGGAGGTGTCCAACTTCCACGGGAATATGTGGAAGGTATTACTGCTGTGGTTGTTTTTTCTTCTGGAAATTTTTTTTGGTTCTGTTCTGTCTCAGTTGGCAGATGATTGTTATGTATCTTGTGCTAATCGTTTCATATGTTCTTATTATTGTTAGAGGGTGTGGCTGATGCAGATTTGGTACTTTTGGTGACTACAAGACCTACCACTGGCAACACTCTTGCTTGGGCAGTGGCCTGTGAACGCGATCAATGGGGCCGTGCAATTGCTGGTAGTTTTCTCGTTTGAGAAACTGTTATCTAAAAGTACATCATATCCTTTTGCATATTTGAAATCTGAAATCTCTTTATTTTTGTAGGACATGTGAATGTTGCTCCACGCCATTTGACAGCTGAAGCAGAGACTCTACTTTCAGCTACCCTTATTCATGAGGTCATTTGGATTGTCAATCAATGAAATGGGTTTATGGTCTTGTCAAATTTACTGATTAGCATATCTTAACTTTTCCAGGTTATGCATGTTCTTGGCTTTGATCCACATGCCTTTGTGCACTTTAGGGATGAAAGGAAAAGAAGACGTAGTCAGGTAAAAACCATGTTGTGATGCGATACGTTCCCAGAAAGTGACTCTATGGATAACAGAAATAATCATATTGGTGATGGTTAATGTAGTCACATATCATTTAACTTGAGATACGGTTGTTTGGTGTTCTACATTCTTCTAAAATTGGTTAGAATGTTAAGATTAGCATTTCTTTATTTATCTCCTTCATTTGGTAATGGAAGATCTTTCAAGTTAATCTGCAGCTTACATTTTCATCGGGTATTCACATGCAGGTTACTGAACAAGTCATGGATGAAAAACTTGGGAGAATGGTAACACGTGTGGTGCTTCCACGTGTTGTCATGCATTCACGGCATCATTATGGGGTAATTGTCTTGGAGCATATTAAACTTTTTGAAAATGTTTGAAAGATCATGTTCCTTTCTATTTGCGTTCTTCAATTTTGAAATGTGAATATTGCAAATTCAGCAAGAATTTGATGAGTCTCATATTTGCAGGCATTTTATGACAATTTTACTGGCTTAGAACTTGAAGATGGAGGAGGACGCGGCACATCAGGTTTTTCCTTTTCTGTTCTTCAACTTCTGTTTTTGTTTTCTACTTGCAATGTGGCGGCAATGCCTTCACATTGATTGCTTTTTGTCAACCTATTGGCTAATGAAGTATAGAACTTATCTTGATAGTGATTTTATCATTTAAGAACAGTATTTCCATGCTATGTAGAGTTTGCATTGTGTGGATGATATAAAAGTGGTGTTGACTTTTAGTTTCTAATTTGCTGCTTGTTCCTTAATTTGCCTGCAGGGTCGCATTGGGAGAAAAGACTTCTGATGAATGAGATCATGACAGGATCTGTGGATACGAGGTCTGTTGTTTCAAAAATGACCTTGGCTCTCTTAGAAGACAGTGGATGGTACCTGGCAAATTATAGCATGTCAGATCGTCTTGATTGGGGTCGCAATCAGGGAACTGAATTTGTTACCTCTCCTTGCAATCTCTGGAAGGGGGCCTATCATTGCAACACAACTCAGTTGTCTGGCTGTACTTACAACAGGGAGGCAGAAGGTTACTGCCCTATTGTCAGTTATAGTGGAGATCTCCCCCAGTGGGCACGCTACTTTCCACAAGCAAATAAAGGTTAACGATTTATCATTATTTTTTTCTTGTTCCGTTTTCTGTAATTGGGTTCTATAACTGTAGCTTTTCATCATATGGTGTATGATGACAGATTATAAATTTCTATATGCTTTCCACTGAAAAATGAAATTCCATTTTTAGATTTAATTGCAGTTATGTTATAGTTGATTTTTTAAACCCTATTTCACTACCTTTTCACAAGATCCTCTTTTGGCTTCATGTTGTGGATTGCCAGAGGGCCTTGTTCTATTGGAATGATTTTCAGATGAAATATATGCCCTTTGGTTCTTAAATTTTTTTTAGTGAGTTTTGGGTTGTGGTTGCCGTTTCTTTGTTGTGTTATGAAAAAAAAATGTTTAGAAAGAGTAATTATTAAAGTTTCTTATTGGGTTTGTGCAGGTGGGCAGTCCTCATTGGCTGATTATTGTACTTACTTCATGGCATATTCTGATGGATCATGTACGGATATCAACAGTGCTCGGGCACCTGACAGAATGTTGGGTGAGGCACGAGGAAGTAGCTCCAGGTGTGACTTCCTGCAAATTGCAACTTTCTTATCTATGTTGAATAGCCTTTTTACTGATAAAATGTCTAACCTTGAGTACATATAGATGTATGGCCTCATCACTTGTGCGCACTGGGTTTGTACGGGGTTCTATGACCCAAGGCAATGGTTGTTATCAGCATAAATGTGTAAATGACTCTCTTCAGGTTTGCTTCAAATCTTTCACTCATTTTAATGTTACTTGCATTGGTTACTGTAATCTATAAGTTGCACAATAGATTTACTTCTAACCTACTGAGGCGGCTAGTCAACCAAAATTTTGATTGGTAATTGATGGATTTTATCTTTACAATGCCAATTTAATATAAGTTATCAAGAAAAGATTATTTGAAACTATCCCCTGAACTTTCTTTTGATACGGATCACTTTCCTTTTAGGTTGCTGTGGATGGCATTTGGAAAGTATGTCCTGAAGCTGGTGGGCCTGTTCAATTCCCTGGCTTTAATGGTAAAAATGTCTTTTCAATTTATTAAGCCATGTTGCAATATCAAATTATTCATCGTCATATTCTTTTTTTAATTTTTTTTTTGGTATGTAGGTGAGCTGATTTGCCCTGCTTACCATGAGCTCTGTAGCCCAGGTTCACTCTCTGTACCAGGGCAATGCCCCAGTTCATGCAATTATAATGGAGATTGTGTTGATGGAAGGTGTAACTGTTTCCTTGGATTTCATGGTCGTGATTGTAGTAAACGTAAGTTGCTAAACCCATTGCCGCACAACTTTTTAGTTGATACACCCATTGATTGATAATTTTAACAATTACATAATAGTTTAAAGTTCCCCACCTGAACTCTTTTCCTTTGTTTTCTTCAATTTCCCTTTGCAGGCTCTTGCCCTGCTAATTGCAATGGGCGTGGCAAGTGTCTTTCAAATGGTGTCTGTAAATGCAAAAATGGCTTTACTGGTATTGACTGCTCAACAGGTAATGCAATTGTCTATCGAGCAATTGATACCTGCAGTTGGGTCAAAGTTAGCTTTTTTACTAGTATTCTTGTGTTGTTGCTCAATTATGTGCGTGGCGGAGAGCTGCAGTAAGGGTTGAACTCAGCAGCTTTGTGCTTTATAAGCAGGCTAGAACATAATTAAAGACGGTTAAGTACTGGACCCATAGATGTCGAATGATGAATGTGATTTGTAACTTTACTCTTTATGATAACTGAAGAAGTTGCTAGTGTTCCAGACATATTACTAGATGACCATCTTCTAGTAAAATTGCCACTCTCTTTCTAATGCTGTGCCTATTTTCAATGTGCAGCTGTATGTGATGAACAGTGCAGCCTTCATGGTGGAGTCTGTGATAACGGAATATGTGAATTCCGTTGCTCAGACTATGCTGGCTACACCTGTCAGAATAGTTCCACGCTACTCTCGAGTCTCTCGGTTTGTAGAAATGTGCTGGAGAGTGATATGTCCAGTCAACACTGTGCACCTAGTGAACCAAGTATACTGCAGCAACTTGAGGAAGTTGTTGTCATGCCTAATTATCATCGATTGTTCCCAGGTGGTGCTCGAAAATTATTAAACATTTTTGGCAGCAGCTACTGTGATGCAGCTGCTAAGCGACTGGCCTGTTGGGTAAATTCTGTCTCCTTTCCATTGCTTCTCATTCTTCTGGAATTCCTTCAACCCCCGCCGTTATTGTTTAGTCATTGTGCCTAACAGTAAACACTGCTACTAAATTTGCCAGATCTCCATCCAGAAATGTGAGAAATACGGTGATAATAGGCTCCGAGTATGTCACTCTGCATGTCAGTCGTATAACTTAGCCTGTGGAGCATCGCTAGATTGCTCTGACCAAACCCTCTTCAGCAGTGAGGAAGAAGGGGATGGTCAATGCACAGGCTCCGGCGATGTGAAACCGTCCTGGTTGAATCGACTGCGGCGAAGCTTATTTTCAAGTAATACTTCCTTGAGGGGAATATCTGTAAAATATAGGCAATTGTAGTTATGCTCACCATGCTTTTGTTTTTATTTTTATGTTTTATATATTGTTTTTGCTTGTAACTTCCCTAGGGCCCTTCTTAGTAAAATTGGCAGTTGTAATGTGGTTTTTAGATGTAGGTCTTCCTCGTGCTCATCCCAAGTGTCCATTTAAGAGGGTTAGGTTGGGAACTGGCTTTTGAATGCAAAAGCCACTTGTAGAGAAAACTCGAAATGTATGCTCCAAAGGGACATTATAAAGAATAGTCAAGTGTATAAAGAGAAAAAACAAAAGCTTGTTGTCGAGTGATAATATTTTCGGCCGAAGGCCTTGAAAAGTAATGAGAATCCTCAAGCTCTCTTGTTTTATATATGAAGCTTTTTATGGTGATGTTTTCACTTATTTTGATTCAGTCCCCTGCTCTCTTCTACTTCTCTGTTAGAGATGCTACAAAACTCCCGCTTCGAAGACAACAACTTGGGTCAATCGAATTTGGATAATAGCTCTGCAGGCGTTGAATGGTCGCCGGTGCAACAAAACTCCGGCGTATTAAACACAACACAAGCGCTCTTACAAGCAACGACCGAGCCCAAGTCCGAACCCGTAACTCGACAGGGCGGCTGGCGTTGAGATCCGCTACACAGCCAGTGTATTGACAGTCACCGTCATCATTCAGTTCCTTAACACCTATGCCAACGTTGTATCCATCTGCGAGACTTACGTCATAGAAGTCTTTTTCATTAGGGTTTGTGGCAATTGTGAACTCTGCAAGGGTCACTGGTGGAGTGCAGCCACCGGTGCATTTTAGGCTGCCATCACAGTCTCCAGAGGTACGGTTCCCAGTGTTGGAATCATCAAATGTGCAACCGGTTCGTGCCCAGAACCGGCCGCACCAACCTGGTTGTGCTTGAAGTTGAACTTACGATCATGGTAGCAATGCGAAACTGCCTTCGCCGAGAGTGGCAGCGCCGTTTCCGGAGAGAGTTCTGGGCCATACCGGGTATGTGCAAAGGTTTTGGAGAGTGGAGAGTGAAGACTGCTGCGTTAACTACATTACCTGCTAACGTTTTGGAGATTAGTCCGGTGACAACTATGTTTCAATATGTGAAGAATATGTTTCTACGAAGTGACAGAGTGAGACATTCGACGAGGAATGTCAGGTAATAATAAGTTTCTGAGTATAATTATGTTATGTAAAGATGATGAACTACCGAAACTGCAACATTTTGACACCAAGAAATGTGTTTATTTAAATACAAAACTTCAAAGATTGAAACTGAATTTGCTTGTGCATTATCATAGACTTTAAACATCTCTTATTTACCTATTGAGAACAGCAGAAGAAGAAGATAACACCAGACGTTAATCGCCATTACAGGGTTTTGGTTTTATGCGAGAGAGTAGAAAGAGAGCGAGAAATTGGGAAATTGTGGGCTTGAAACTTACGAGGGAAGACCTTAGATGGTTATGGTTGATAGATTAGGGTCATTAGGTTTAACCAACTTATTACTATGGTAATCATAGCACTCTTTGCGTGATTATCTTACAAAGTAAAAGTTATCATGCGATCCCACCTGCGTTTTCACTCATATAAGGAATGATCGTTGTGAATTTGCAATCATCCCAGTCTATATTGCATGCTTTGCAGACATCAGCTCAACTTCCCACTTTCGAAGTTCCTATGGCAGTTAGAAGCACCACTGCGTGTTTTCACCCGACATAGTGGTATAACAAGAAGCGTGAGTACAGAATTTGTCCTGACAAGGTTTCATTTCATCTTTGGAAAGTTAACAATAGGTTAAAAGCTTAGGAGAATTGGCCAATTGATTGCTTCATTGAAGAGTACCAGGCAGGTGTTGTCGGTTGGTAAATCGGGTGGGGTTTTTACCTATCATTTCACCAAATCCTTTGTCTGATTCAACGAAAAGACATAATTATGAGTCATCCACTCCACGTCCTTCCCACACAGTTTGCGTTTATCTTCAACCATCCTCTTTGTCCTTTATCTATGGGAATTATATACAAACAAAGAGACCTTGTTGCAAATGACAAGATAGTGTAGTTCAATACCTAACTTCTTCAAAAGTTGGCATTTGCAGAGGAAATCTTGATACACGCAAAGGCTCCTGGTATATGTTTGTGTGTGAATGTTTCTGTTCACCGAACCCATCTCATCTTTCAAGGTGATTTTGATGATGATTCCTTTCCTTTTCATTTCAACTATTGTTGTTCAGAGAAGACAAGGAAGACAAATGATGTCTTTGGCTTTCGTAGTACTATGACATCTTCAGACACCAACTAAACCAAGACTGGATGGATAGCTTAAACATTTATGGAAGTTCTTGAAGCATTCTTGAAGCATTTTACTTACTATAGAACAGAAATCTTTTTGCAATTTACCATTGCTTGGACAAAACCTTTATCTAAAGACGGACGGAATTTAAAGTACGTTACCGAAGCAAGGGATGCACATGCTAAACTTACATATATTCTGAACCAAACGGAAGAAAAAAAGGTGAGATAAGTGAACAATGCAGTCAAAGAGATTACCACTGCAAAATTTACTATGCATTTGAGAGTGGAAAGGTCTTCCTCTGTCCCTTCATTGGGGAAATGGCCTTGAGCTTTGAAATCAGAAAGCATCTGATCCTTACCATGGAATGCATCTAGTAACCAGGTGGCGGCCTCACTGTCAGAGGCTGGTATTGTGTTAGTCGGAATGCGGCGAACATGGATGTGAACTTCCGATGGGTTGACACCAAATACATTGTCCAAAAAGCTAGGACATTGATGCTTGTAGGCAATAGTCACATCATAAACTGCAGTAATATTGAGTTGATAGGATTTAAAGTTACAGGGAGAACAAGAGAAGAGGTCGCAGAATAAAGGATAATGCTTATCATGCCAAAGGGTTTCATGACTTTCATATGACCACAGCTAATAATTGAAAGACAGAATTGTTTTAAGGGCCTGCTATTTCATAGTTCAAGTTATTCTATCAACTACTCATTGTGAATCATATCACACACATATATATACCTTCTGTTCAGGTCATCTTTTTAGGACAACTAATGTTAAAACGTTGACAAGTAAGATTGAAAGAAACAAACAGGCTTGGGGCACTCCTGCTTAGCAACTGACTCGTATACATATATAAGAAATTTCCTCAATTCTGCTTCAACAATTAAGAAGTTAGCAGGATAAGACCAGGACAAGACTCCGGCTTTCAATTGATTTAACATATAGATGCATCTTCAGTTTTGCTTAGTTGATCCTGACTTATTGTACTCAAGGCTAAAGCATAATCAAAACGTACACAAATTATTGATGAACACTGCTTATCACAAACTTCTTCATTGTCGATCGATGAACACTGCTTATCATGACAAGTCAGAGGTTATATGTGAAGTTTAAAGTTTCTCAGTTGATTCATTTAAAAGAAGGGTTTCTTAATTACAAAAGAAAGAGAACGGCAGAAGTTGATTAGAAGGTATGATCTGGATAGATCGCTTGCAAAAAATGTCTTCCCTGCATATGCACTTGGAGGTTGAGACATGCTTTCGAATCAAAAATCAGGATGAAAAATGCATCTTCTAGCTTATTAATTAATCTGAATAAAAGAACCTGCATCCAAGGAATCACGTAGAACTTCAAGGCAAGTACAAAAACCCCTCGTTTTTGGAAGTAGAACATTAGTTAGCACTGGAAGTCCGACTTCAGCAGCAAACTTTTGGCTCTTTTGGCACTTTTGCTCACTGCATGCAAATGCAAACAAAAGATAAGCTTTCTACAAAATATAATCAAGAACCATTTATATAGTACTTTAATTGCACAGAAATTTTCTAAATGTTATTACAAACCTAAAATTACTATGTTTCATATTGGATTCCTGCAATTTTACTCGAGCAGAGATGCAAGGACTTTTTTATTTTTGGTCTTAAAAATCTTCACTTTAAGCATACAGGTGAAAATGCTGGCATCCATAAAGAATTTCAGGAAACAAAAGGGGGCAGGGAATGTACGTGAAATCAGTTCCTTCGGGGAACAGAGCAAGCCACAAGGCATCTTGTGGATCCTGAAAAGTTGAAAGTGCTTCCCGCAATATAGGTTCATCAAGTTCCCACTTCCTCTCCACCGGAATGAACTCCAGAATGTGGAATCCCCAACCAAAAATAGGCAGTTTCATCAAGCTGCTCTTCAGAATATATTTGATAGAACCCAGGCTACCTTTCCTCAATGCAAGATCCCACAAGTACATCCAATCCACCTCAGTTCTATGATTGGCAATAATTAGGATACGTTCCCTTGCCGGTACAGTATCTCCCGAAAGCACAACTTTTGTCCCGTTTATCTTTTCAAAGAGAAATGGCCATAAAGCTAGCCAAAGAGCGAAAAGGAAGAAAGTTGCCTTTCTGCAGTGGCGAATGCTGACCAACCGCATCAGGATTGCAACTGGAGGCCCGAAATACACCAAAAACATAAAAGCTGTAGAAAGAAAAACTGATAGACATATCAAACCCCTTATTAACCTCAAAGGTGTTAAAGGTCGACGCTTGAGTTCAGTCTGATCTTTGAGAGGCTGAGAATCATCCATTTTATTTCGTCAAGAATAACAAATATCTCTTTCCCCCAACTAAATCTGCTGCAACACAATAGATGTTCAACAGTGACTTCAAGCGTAAACCACAGAGAGCTCAAGATCACCTGAGAAAAAACAACGAAATCAATCTTGGGAACAAACACAGAAACAGCAACATTCATTTAAAGTTCCAACACGAGGAAAATATCCCAAATTGTCAATGGAACAGTGGGAAAACATGAGAAATCTCGCTAATCTAAGAAACTCGAAACTTGTCCATCTCAGGAATCTCCACCCCATGAACTTGAATCAAAATCTTCCATTCATGGAACAAGAAATCCACCAATTATATCATCCTACTAATCATAATTAATTATCCATAAATCACTTCGCTCGAAGTCAACGCTTTAAATAAAAATCCTCTCATGTCTCCCACAAACGTTCGGAAGAGACAATATTAACGGTTTCAATAATAACAATGAGAAGAAATCGTACAAACAAATCGAATCCAACACAACACAAAATACACAATAGTATCCTGCAAGAACAAGCAAAGTCACCGTAATAACAATAAGAATAATAAAAGCAATAAATCCCACAACACGAATTACACTCAAACGAAAGAATCTGAGAATTAAGGTCGTAATTATGAAGAAAGCAAGCACCTTTAAGTCCCAGAAGAAAGAGAAGGAAGAGAGGGTCAACGATAAGCGAGTGAGGGGTGAGAGGCAGGCCAAACCAAAGGCAGGTTTTGTCTTGGAACATGTGGATTATAAATTTCTTTCTTTTATCTCGTTTCAAGTAAAAGATGGGGTCGGTCTGTCTGCCTGCCTGCCTGTCTGTGTAAACTGTAACATACGACGAACGAGTATTCTGGATTCTCGATTCGGAGTATCATCGGCCGGCGTTAACTAGAAGCAGCACCGCTTCGATCAGAATGGAGAAAGCTGATGATTGGTCCAAGCTGTTTGAACACATCGACTTAGAATAGAGGGAAAGATCAAAGAGTTGGCATGTGTGTGTATAATCTGTCACCAATGCCACGTTTTATCATGTGATTCCGTGATATTATAATTAATACTTTAAATTTTAGATAAAAATTATTTAAATACAACATATCTATCAAGAAAGAAGCCAATATATCGATAGCATAATTATAATAGTTTCACTATCGAGTCCAGAGCTACAACATCTTCAAGAGCTTCCGATGATTATTAGGGATTTATTCTACCAAAATATGAACGGAGCGTTTTATCGTTGAACTCTGCGATAGGCAGTGATCTGGAGCGTTTCTTTAGAATTATTTTTAGGTAATTTTCTTTTGTTAAAAAATTAAAAGATTGATTAACACAAAAATTTTGAAATAAAATAAGAGAAGAAAATTATTTTGTTTATTGATGAAATAAAAATTGAATTAAAAAAAGAGACTATTAAATAAAAACTTACTAGTTTATTATATTTATAAAAATTAGTTAATTTATGAAAATTAATTAAATAATTAATTTATTATTATTAATAAAATTTATTAACTTAAATTAAAATAAAAAATTATCATGTAAATATTTTTATGGTTGAATTAGTTAATTTTTAATTTGGTAAGGTATGGCTCCACAAGGAGAAGGAGAGACCAACTGTGCTTTGGTTGTTGGTTTTTCGAAGCTGTTTGTTTTAATAGGAAGTTGTTTGGTTGTTTCTAGAAGTCGGCGGTTATTTCAGAGGGTCAAATCCAACTAACTCCACTCCAAAAGTGGGCAACGAAGATTCCAAAAGGCCATTCCAAATCATGACGGGCTTGATTACAGTTTAAGCTTCACTTTACCTACCGGCCTGTAACTTGGGCCTGCAGAAACCGAAGCTCAGATGTTCTTACTGTTGGTGATGATTGGATTTGAACGAGAAAAGATTCTCTAAACAATATTACTTTGTCTTATTCTGTTTTATGAAATTTCGGTCATTTATTTTATGAGACTTACGTGAGATTCATGCAGGATCTACATAGGACTTACATAAATAAATAACTGAGATTTATTAGACACAATAAAATAGGGTAATATTGGACAAAAAATCTTTAATCTGCTTTAAGTGCATTTGGTTCTGCCGGATTCTGACGGAACTGTGCGTTGCCGTTTGAATCCATGAGTTGACTGCTTTTTACTGTAATTCCGATGGTGAGATCCCTGCAAAACAAAGAAGGCACGTCGGGGGTTATGTCCCGATTAGCCCCTCCGACGCTCAA
>JANIJH010000002.1:2649215-2660061 GCA_024520975.1 Erythroxylum areolatum | reverse complement strand
CGCTACATCCAAACAATCCGTTTCCAGCAGAACTGGTGACCAAGAGTTTGCCAGAATCCAACTCAAAGCTTCCTTCATCCATACTCTTAAAATATAAGAGAAATGAGTTTCATTAATGATTAGGAATAAGTATCATAGGCGTGACGCTCTTGTTATGCATATGACTTACTTTTTTAAAAAATTAAATATAATTAATTAATTAAAATATTATTAATTAAAATATACTTAATTAATTGCAACGTAATTAATTAAATTATTCTTAATTATAATATAATTAATTATTTTTTAATCATTTTTAGTAATTAAATATAATTAATTAAAATATATTAAAATTTGATGTAAAATAAAAATATATCAAATTTTTATTTCTTAATGTTTTTAATAAATCAACCATTATCAATACTAATATTCTTAACTAATTATCGCAATTATAAAAATTATAGTTATTGCCATTTTTTACTGTGCGAGCCAACCGAACTAAGGAGCGTCGTCTCGCCGTTAACGGACGGTCAAACTCATTTAACGTCGTCACATTACGATGTGCGCCCGTAATATATGACTGGATCGTGTCAAAATTCAAATCGCACAACGAATCGCTCCGAAATGAAGTTAATTTTAAGCCGTTAATCAGAAGCATACAGAAATGAATCGGACGGCTAGGAAGCCACTAAACGCATACGCAAGAAGATAATTGCCAGTAATCGCACTAAGAGCGGAAGAAAAAGAACTTGAGCGCGTGTAATTGAAGAATTTACGAGTTTCTCTGTGGCGCTCTCTCTGGTTTGATTTTGTTTTTTAAGATCGATTCGTTCGTGGATCGGTTGCTCCATTTTTTCCTTCAATACCTATCTGACAAGGTTGGTAAAATGAAGTTTCATCTCCTTAGCTAATCCGTCCTTTTTAGATTAAGAACTATTTTATATGATTTCTTTAATTAGTGATGTTCTAGAACTTGTTAGTCGGGAGGTTACCTGTTGTTGAAAGTGATTGAGATTTTGTTAGAGATCTGAGGAAATCTAGATGTTTTCAAGAATTATTTGGAATTACTTTTGGGGGTTTGTTTATGTGTCGGTGGCTTTAAGGACTTTCAACATTGATTCTATGATGGGATTGTGACATTCAACTGCTCTGGAAATTATTATTTAACCCTTGTTCTATGACATTTCTTTTGGAAAATCTTTAACTTGTGGCGGTAGTATTGTATGGTACATGAATGTTTTTGATGGGTACTTCAATGGAGCGTTGTGATTTGGGATTTGTCGGGTTTTCATGGGTTGAAGTTGGTGCAATATTGTTATAATTTATGGTCAATTGTGTTTCATATTGTTTACAGGGTATTTGTGAATTTTGTGTTAAAAGATGACGAGTGGGTTTGGGGAATCAACAAGCCGGCCTCCCCAAAACCCCTCTTTTTCCAGCATCAATAGCAATGGTGATACTGGTAACTTTGAATGCAATATATGCTTTGATCTAGCTCAGGAGCCAATTGTAACTTTGTGTGGTCATCTGTTCTGCTGGCCTTGTCTCTACAAATGGCTTCGGTTTCACTCGCAATCTCATGAATGTCCGGTTTGTAAGGCTCTGGTTGAGGAGGAGAAACTTGTTCCTTTGTATGGTAGGGGTAAGACATCGGCTGACCCGAGATCAAAGTCTATTCCTGGTGTTAATATTCCTAATCGTCCGGCAGGACAAAGGCCAGAAACAGCTCCTCCGCCAGAACCAAATAATTTTGCACCACATGGTTTTGGATTCATGGGAGGGCTGGGAGGTTTTTCACCAATGGCAACAACTAGGTTTGTCAACTTCGGTGCTTTTGGTTCTTTTGGTGGGCTTTTTGCTCCACTTTTTAACCTTAATTTCCATGGTTATCCTGATCCTGCCATGTTTGGCTCTGCTACTGGATCTTATGGGTTTTCTGACTTCTTTCATGGTGGCCATGGACATGGATATCGTCAGCACCAGGAACAAGGCAATCAAGATTATTATTTGAAGAGGCTGCTTCTGTTAATTGGTTTTTCTGTTCTTCTTGTTCTTTTGTGGCAATAGATCATATAAACCACCATTGAGTATATGTAAATCCATTAGTGCATTGTAAACCCAATCAGTGGCGTGGAGGACATTGTTCATAATATGACATCATCTGTATTAGTTCCCTTTAATATTCTTCATGAACAGGTCAAATGGGATTGCTATCTCTGCCTTGGTTCCTTTTGTTCGTTCATAAATATTTGTGAAAAAAGAATATCAGATGGCCCACGAATTGGTGGCCAATTTGCGAACTTACTAGTCCACGAGTTGCTGTGCTGACTGGCAGTTTCGAGAAAAGTTTGTATCATGAGTCATAATTCAAAGAATGGCATACGATTCCTTTAGGTTTTAGAGCTAGCTGTTCTATTAGCAATTTAGATCTCAATTCAAATCATTTTTTGATTTATCATTAAGATGCATCCTCGTATCATTTATATTAAAGTTTCATGGATTATCTGAGTACTTCACTATTGATGGCCTTATAGTTTACACGATTAAACTCCTACGGTGATTTTCTCATAGCAGCTCTTAGTACTTTTTCATCAAACCGCGTGTGTTTGTAGTACCATTGCAGATTATTCATCTTGGCTTCATGGAGTACCAGATTTACATGCTACATTCTAGTTTGCTTGCCAATCATCTACTTTCAAGTAGGTGTCTTAAGATGTATTAGACTTTTATCTGCAGTGCACAATAACTATGGTATGCAAAAAATGTTTCCAGAATGCTCGATAGTTGAAGTTTGTGGGGCTTTAAGTCTTCTTGTTGGTAGTGGACTTGACTTTCCAAAGAACAATGGTGAGACTAATTCTTATCCAAAGAGTGTTGATGATTAATAAGTGAGAGTGTATGGTGAAATGTTTGGTTTCAGGATGACTGATTAGTCTGACTCGGTGACATGAATATGTTTTTCTTTCAACTTGGAATGAGGTCACTGGCCTAGTAAAATGGTAGACATCCACATTTAGAGGACCATAAAAATCTACACCTATGTTCATATTTCAACTTCTCTAAGGCATTTGTCACAAATGGACAGCATTTCTATAACTTGGGGCTGAAGTTCTGCTCGGCTTTGTTTGTTTTAGGCGACCTGATGCAAAAAAAGCAATACACCACTGTTGTTCAAGGCTTGAAGTTGCTCTTGAGGATGTGTGATTATTCCTCTTTTAATATTTGGTCCTACCACTTCAGGTCACTGTTGTTTAAGGTTTGAAAGCTGCTTTTGAAGATATGATTATTCCTCTTTCAAAATGTGGTCCTTTTACTTTTGGGCTTAGCATCAGTGTGTGCAGAATTATCTGATCCACCACTTTAAAGATACTTCATCGTGGCGGCCCCTTAAAATATGCAGAAAGTGACAGGAGAGCAAGCAAAGAATTTTCAAAGCCTTAGAATATGACGATTGGAGATATTCATAGGCTTTAGCGAGTGAGTTCGAAGCTTTTCGCTCTGGAAGTATTTATTCTTAAATTCGGCGTATAAAATTGAAAATTTTAAAATAGGATTAAAGTTAAAAGAAATTAAAGTTTAATTGAAGAAAAAATTAATTATTTTATTTTAGTTTATAAATTATGTTTAGTTTATGAAATTTTTATATATTAATTAATAAATTAATCAATTTTTAATAATAAAACTATTGATATGCTCAAATTTTCGCAATTAAATCGGTTGATCTGATTTAATTTTTAAATCATTAATTAGCATTTATTATTTTCAACTTTGTCAAAATAAGAAACAATTTGAAGCAGAATTTTATATTTATTGAGTGATTCATTACAGAGTAAAACTCTATTCGAAAACTCAAATTTATGAACTTGAAAAAATCAAAGGCCATCGCAAGGCCGAGAAGAGTTTTCAAGACGAAAGGTATTGAGCTGAGCATGTGCTGACCGTATAATGCCCTCATGACTTGAGTTGCACGTACGGTTGGCCTTTTTGGATCAAATCTTACGTAAAAAAAAAAAAGTCTTTTATCTTCTGCTAGCCCTGGCCCACCCACGACCACGAAGACAAACAGACACGGCCAGGTTGCTCAGTTCAGTTCAGTTCACAACGTACCATGAAGACAGTCTTCTTCGTTCTCAGTCTTTCATAGCTTGTTCGTTCAGTTACTTTCGTTACATAACCAGAGCATGTCGTAATATCCTATTCCTTGTACGAAACAGAAACGGCAATCTGTAGCACAAGGAGGGTGGAATTATGCGTATTAGCTGTTATGCTTACTTGTCTACGTCGTCATCATCCGAAGAGTGAAGGAACGTGAATAACAAAGAAGAGGATTTGAAGTCTTTTGGTTCCAGAACAAGCTTGTTTGGTCGCTCCAACGTAGTTTTCATCTAGTTGGATGCTTCAACTTACGCGAAGCCAGAGATTGCTACCCAAGCATCAAAAGTTTCAACACAACCCTTTTCTTTACTCTGAAACAAACGAATGTATAATTGATATATAAATTATATTTATTGAGAATACATACTTCATATATAAAGTCAGATTTACTACCTAAGTTTGAATATCTTAGACATTCTATACCCTTTGAGGTTGGTAGGAGTTGATTTAATCACAAAATCCAACTCTCTTCTCAGACTTGTTTAGTAATTAAGGTTAACACCTCCAAGTCCAGAAGCACGAGAACCACTCGTTCTTTAAAGAGGAATGCGTGTGGCATCCTTTTCAAATTCAGCATCAAGCATTGGTGGAGGGAGATGCAATACCTTACGAGGATCCATCAAGCCTCATTTGACCAGACCTAGAAACACAAATTACCCTCTACAAAATCAATAGTGTTCAATTTAGTGGTTGAAGTAACCAATTACAGGCAATAAGATGTATTACATTGCACTATATTTGGTTTGAGGGTGACTACGATCAGAAAAGTTGTTCTTTTTGTCACAAAAATAATTTATTTGTAAAAGTATAAATTTTTTTCCGTATATTATGATATTTTATAGATTTCTACAAAGCAAGGAATCTTGTGCATTGAATATGTTTATGAAGAAGCCAATTTATTTTATTCTACTAAAAATCAATAAAAAAAGAGTTCATAAATTATATAAAATTTTTATATAAAAATAGTTTAATTGATAAAATGAGTCTTTTAATTTAAGAAAATTTGTGTCCCAATTGCAATAAAAATAAAAATAATTAAGACCAAAAACAAATTAAAATGTATAAACACTCAAATATGTTAGTTAACTTTAAATTATTAATTCTTTGAATATATATATATATATATATACCTTTTAATTAATTAATTAATTATAACTTTATATTTTTACGTGATTTTGTTAAAAATAATTTCTCAATTAATTAAAAATAAAAATGTGTAATTTTATAGAATTATTATTATTTTGTTTAAACTCTTCTCATGTATGTAGTCGTTTAAAACTTGAGATCAGAGCTTTATCTCTCGCAAGGGACTTACCCGACTCAAGCGGAGATTAGTTTAGGTACAAATAGTTTACAAATACTTTTTTATAATTAGGACCCTTCTAAGATACCTCATAGGATTAAAAAAAACATTATTATTTTTTGAACATACTCTTGTAATAATAGTTGGGATGGAACAGAAACGTAATAAAATCTAGAGAGACCTCAGACTCCTCTCTTCCAATCACTCACACACAACACAACTTTCCTTTCACTTTCTTCCATCTTAGAAACTGCAACAACCCCATCATGCCATTTCCTCAACTCCTTAAACTAACAACACTCTTCACATTTCTCTTCCTCCATAGCCTTTTCACCACCTACACCTTTGCTTTACCTTTAACTCAACAGTTCAGGGAAGCTCCTCAGTTCTACAACTCCCCAGATTGCCCTTCCGTCGATCAAGATGACTCTTACTCCGATTCCTCAGACGGTGAGAACGACGTAATCTGTTCGGATCATCATGCTGTCCACGTGGCGATGACCCTTGACTCCGCCTACATCCGCGGCTCGCTAGCGGCGATCCTCTCCGTTTTGCAGCATACTTCTTGTCCTCAAAACATAGCCTTCCATTTCGTCGCCGCCGCGTCTGCCAACGCGTCGCTTCTTCACGCCACCGTCTCGTCTACCTTCCCTTACCTCAAGTTCCGGGTTTACACTTTCGAGGACTCGTCTGTGTCCAGACTCATCTCTACTTCGATACGTTCAGCTCTTGATTGCCCTCTGAATTACGCTCGCAGCTATTTGGCTAATATACTTCCTCCATGCGTTCGACGAGTAGTGTACCTTGACTCGGACCTCGTCCTCGTCGACGATATTGCGAAACTCGCCGCCACCTCACTCGGCGACAAGTCGGTTCTTGCGGCTCCAGAGCATTGCAATGCGAATTTCACTTCGTATTTTACACCAACTTTCTGGTCAAACCATGCTTTGTCATTGACGTTTGCAGATAGAAAAGCTTGTTACTTTAACACTGGGGTGATGGTTATTGATCTTGGCCGATGGAGAGAGGGTGATTATACTGCAAAGATTGAAGAATGGATGGAGCTTCAAAAGAGAATGAGAATCTACAACTTGGGTTCATTGCCTCCATTTTTGCTAGTTTTTGCAGGCAAAATCGTGCCAGTTGATCATAGATGGAACCAACATGGTCTTGGTGGAGACAATTTCAGAGGGTTATGCAGAGATTTGCATCCTGGTCCTGTTAGTCTCTTGCATTGGAGTGGTAAAGGTAAACCATGGGCTAGACTTGATGCCAACAGACCCTGTCCTCTGGATGCTCTCTGGGCTCCATACGATCTGTTGCAGACTCCATTTTCGTTGGATTCCTGAGAAATGGTTCAAAGAGATTACAGTTTAGATTTTAGGCGTGCTGTTCTAGATTACTATACAAATGTTCATATGCTTCAATTCTATCCTTAATTTCTTCTTTAATTCTTGCAATAAGAAGAACCCAGAAGGCAAAAATCAACCTACTACATGTCTGGGTTGAATGTACGATTCATACATTGTATTAATCTTTTTGTATAGAGGAAAATATCAATTTCGAGCTCTATCTTTTGAATTGTTCTTGTGTCTTCACTAAATTCAATTTTTCAAATTAACATGCCAACTATGAATTAATTCTTTAGTTTCGCTTTAACCAGATGACTATAAATAGTTATGCCAGTAAGCTTCCATCACTAGCCAAAGAACCAACTTTTTCATTCTTTAAGTGGAAGCCAAACTTAGTAAAAGCCTGGAAAGATACACTGCCAACCGATTAGATTCTTACAAACCATATTATAAATGATTATTTTGTTTGAAGTAAACATTGGTTAGTGAAGGAACTTTGGTGCCACCTTCCAAATGGCTTGCTTATCAATCATTCCCATGCCATATGATCATGCATGCCAGCTATCGTTGGATCTTCAAACACCTTTGACATGTGCAGAGCCTTTAGCCAACCTTGGAAACAATCAATCAGAAACGAAGTTCATGATTTTTGGAATTGATTATTAAGCAAAAAGATTAGTAAATGGTGGCTTCCATTGTAAGCAATTAGGTCAACAACGAGGACTTTGAAATTTTATATGGTTTGAATATTTATTACTATTCAATAATTTCAGAGAAAAGGAACTGTCGGTAGTAGTGTGAAAAGAGCGGCGGAGCATCATTAAAGTAGATCTGTATCTTATGCTTATGTATGCCTTCAAGACGTATCACCAGGACGACACGTCGTACGCGTTTTAAGGAGGTAAGTGTTATGTACGGCAGATGATTTAAGTTTTAGAGACGTGTGGTCTATTTAAAAATTTATTTTCTTTTGCGTGGCTAATATAATAATAATAATAAATTAGTCAATTTTTAAATTTAATTTAATATTTTTATAATTTACAAATTAATTAAACAAATTTAATAAATTAATTAAACATTGTCTGCTTGGTAATCAACTGATTGTATTAGCCCATAGCTTATTCTATCAACTGTTAACTGAGAGTTGATTTGAACGGTAGATAATATATATGTTTATTAAAGATGTTTGATAAATCGGTTGTTTATTAAAAATATTTAATAAAATTAGTTGTTTAATGTTTATGTATAAAATTTTATAATTTATAAATTAATTTAACAATTTTTGTAAATTAATCAATTAAAATATTGTTGAAATCAAAATAAATTATTCCACATATTTAATATATTGTATAATTTATTTGCATTTCATAAGCATTCTCTATAAAAAAAACTTTATCATTCAAGATGTTTAATATTGCATTAATATGCATGCGGATTAATATAATAATAATATTTTGAATTTTGAATTTAATTTAATATTTTTCTATAATTTATAAATTAATTAAATGATTTTAATAAATTAATAAAATTAAAATTTTTTATCTTATAAATTTTATTTTAAAATAAAAATAAATTTTTTATTTTTATTTTTATTTTTATTTTTATAAAATTAAAAAGAGCATAATTAAAATTAAAATTAAAATTTAATTTAATTTTTATTAAACTAATATTATAATTAAAATTAAAAAAATAAAAATTTATGGTTGTGACTTAATTGTTATGCCCGTCACAGTTATTAGTGACTAATGATAGCTTAAAATTTAAACAAAAACATGACATTTTTTAACTGAGCAGATTTAAACAAAGTAATATTAGACAAACGATCTGGACTCGGTGAAACCGAATCTGGTATGCTGTGGATTTTTTTCTTTAGGCTTTAATATGTGCCGTTTAGACGATTACTCCAAGACAATGATGTTTCGTTTTAGCTGTGTGAGTGCCACCTGTTGTGTTTATTCTTCTCTGTTAGTTCATCATAGACGCCACTCTGCTTTTGTGTTATAGATTCTTTTTCATGTCTTTGGTTTTTCATCGCTTTCTATCCAAATTACTTGCTTTAAAGGAAACAAGTGCGTTTGGTTTTCAAGAGAGGTCTGATCAATCTCAATATATGTCATCAACATCGTTACCATTAGAGGACCACTTCCCAGGACTAGCAAGACGAGTAGTAACATCATCCAAACATCGTATGGATGCAAGGAAATTAAGTCTCGATTGGTTGTGATGATGTATCTTCAATAAGTACTTGAATAGTTTGTTCTTTTCTGGGTTGGTATTCTCTTTCAGGGCATTGCATTTGAAGGACCACTTAGATCGATACCCTACAGCTCTTCCAAATGATGCTAATGTCAAACTAATACGGTCGCTATATCGTTTTCCTTTTCCGTACAAAACCTTACGTCGAGTGCTCCTTTTGTTTTACCAACTTGGGGAGATGCTTTAAGTTCTATGACACCCTTTTATCGCCTATTTGTTTTTCCCTTCAACTTGAATTACGTGAACAATAGTTTTATGATTCCAAGTGAGCCGCCTCTTCCCACAAATTAGGAACTATTGAACTTGATCCAAATGTGTACGAACAGATGTTTCTCGTTTCTTCCTACCTAATGAGACCTGGTCAGATGCGAAGAACTTGTCAGGCTACGGTTTTACATCTTACAAATGGAGCCTTTGGTCAGAAGGTGGAATGCGTTTTGTTAGTTATTGCATGTCTACGCTCTGCCGAAACATCCATATGGCTGATGCTTCCTTTCAATCATCATTTTCCATTCTATAATGTAAAAGGGCTAGTAAAATTTTCAATTCCCTTATTTAAATTTGCATGTACAAAGTATCCAGGCCAGTACAAGTTCATAGTTTCGACGAACTTACATTAGCACGACAGATTTGAAGAAACTCAGGCAGGCGGTGGGGTTTAGTCAACTAGTGTTTATGAATTGTGATACACCGCAACGAGTGATAATTTATATGCTTGCAGGCAATCAATTGGTTGTAAATTAATGTATGACATTATTTTGAATTAATGCAAAGGTATTATTTATCTTTATGTATTAATTTAATTAGTGTTTTATGTTTTAATGCTAAAGATAAAATCCTTGAAATAATTACTATGTGATTGAAATTATGACGAGATCATAATTATGAAATTCAATTTACATAATATGTTATTCCTAAATACTTCTAGTTGTAGTTTCATCAAGACTGGATATTATTGAAACAGTAAAACTAGTACACATTATGTTTCTTTCTTATGAAGAAAGTTGTTGATTTCATAAATAGTTCATCGATGGTCGGCAAGTATGATGGTTCTAATGATGATTTTGCACGTATTTCGTGTGTGTCTCACTGGTGGCTTTAAAAAACTGTGATACTTAAATTAATGTGTGGGTGATTATTAGAAAAAGGTTACTGAACTGACCCGATTATGAGAATTTCAAATAGAATATTACTTACGTGTCTATAAATTATCTTATAATGATAGTTGTATAATTGATTCTCAAACTTAAGATTATCAAAGTATCTAGTATGAGAGTTACTGTATTTTGATGTTACTTATGAATCGTCCTATGATAGTTCAGTCGGTAGTAATTGGATACAATATGAACCATATGTAGATAATTGAGTAAATAAATATAAAATTTGTCAATCTAAAGTAATTAGAGAGAATATTTTACTGTTCTTGATTAGTAATGATTTATGGAATTCTTTAGCTAGAGTGAATTGATATTTAAAAAAGAGTTTTCAAATTTCAATTATAAATCAATTACTAATTAGTAAGAATGAACATGATTGGATGATAAGAGTAGACACTGTATCAATACTCTGTCAAATTAAAAATTACGTGACAAAAAGATTAAATTATACATTATAGTCGTGCATGGACAGGTTAAGTTAATCACTTTGACATTCTTGATAATTGAGTAATCATAACATATTGCTAGACATCAATCATGATTTATGATTATGAATTATTTAATTAAATAATTAAAGATAAATTAAAAGGAGTTTTAATTTATCTAATTCTAATTGTGAATTATAATTATAATTTATAATCATT
>JANIJH010000002.1:2632065-2643749 GCA_024520975.1 Erythroxylum areolatum | reverse complement strand
GTTGGGCACGGGAGTATGATTACCAATTGCAAGTCAGAGTTAAGGTCGGGATCAGTGTTGTTCACATCTGCATTAGTGTAGCGATTTAATTTGGTGGCTCAATTGTTTATGTATAAATGTATTGTGTTACTGGAAATGTTTTGTAATAAATCGGGCCAAAATGTTTATTGTTTCTGCGCACTCAATCATTTAAAAAAAAAGAAAATGTCATAACGGGTTTTAAAAGGTAATGTTTGTCCTAGTACGCCACCCTCGCGGGTCACGGGCTCGGATATCATCGTCGATGTCGGGTTCGGGTCTCGCGGGAGTGGGGTGCTACACTTTTTCACCAGTAGCTATGCTTAAATCCATAAGGATTTTATTGACTATGGCAGCATATCATGATTATGAAATTTGACAAATGAATGTCAAAACAACATTTCTCAATGAGAATTTGCAAGAGGAAGTGTATATGACACAACCTAAAGGTTTTGAATCGAAAGAATTTCCTATTTAAGTATGCAAGTTGCAAAGGTCCATCTATGGACTTAAGCAAGCGTCGCAGAGTTGGAACATCCATTTTGATGAAACAATCAAAGAGTTTGATTTTATCAAAAAATGTGGATGAACCTTTTGTTTACAAGAAGGTAAGTGGTAGCGCAGTCATTTTCTTAGTGCTTTATGTGGATGACATATTGCTTATTAGAAATGACATTTCAATGCTCCAATCTATTAAGATATGATTATTTAAGAACTTTTCCATGAAAGATATAGGAGAAGCAGCCTATATACTAGGTATAAGGATTTATTGAGATAGATCAAAAAGGTTGCTTGGATTATCTCAATCCACGTACATAAATAAAGTATTAAAGAGGTTTAACATGGAGAATTCCAAAAGGGGATTCTTACCCATATCGCATGGGATTACTCTCTCACAGAGTATGTGTCCACAAACACAAAAGGAGAGAGATAAAATGGATTGTATTTCATATGCTTCGGCAATTGGATCAATCATGTATCCGATGCTATGTACCAGATGTTGCTTATGCTTTGAGCATAACAAGAAGATATCAAGCTAATCCTGGTGAGGGTCACTGGACAACTGTGAAAAAATCTTGAAGTATTTAAGAAGGATTGAAGATGTTTTTATGGTCTATGGAGGAGCTGAGTTGAAAGTTCAGGGTCATTTGGATGCCAATTTCTAATATGATTAAGATGATAGTAGATCACAGTCAGGGTATACTTTTACTCTTTATGGTGGTGTAATAGTTGGAAAAGTTCTTAACAACCAACTATTGTAGATTCAATGATCGAAGTAGAGTAAATTTTAGCGTCAGAGGTGGCAAAGGTGGCAGTTTGGATCAAGAAGTTTATCAATGAACTTGAAGTGGTTCCTAAAATTGTTGAGCCCATAGTATCGTATTGTGACAACAACGGTGCTATTGCGCAAGAAAAAAAACCTAGGTCTCGTCAACGATCTAAACATGTACTCAAGAAGTTTCACTTAATCAGGAAGATAGTGAAGCAGAAATACATAACATTGAAGCGAGTTTCCACTGAAGAAAATGTAGCAGATCCTCTTACTAAGTCATTGTCTCAAAAGAGACATGACCATCATATGGATGGATATGGTATTAGATTCATAGGGGATTGGCTTTAGTGCAAGTTCGAGAAGTAGCTCTTCGAAGACGACAATGCTTCAACACGTTTAAGGCATATTTATCTGGTCTCATCTCTTAAGAATGGCCTGTTGTTAACAAGCAATTTATTAAAAAAAGTATTTAATGGTTCAATCTAGATTAATGAATTAAATAATTAATAGAACGATGAGTTGGCTTTGTTCATTATATGTTATTCAATTTAAATTGATATTACAATATCATAACTCTATCAAAAATAAATCAAATATCAACAATAATAAAGAATTCTTTTAATTTGCACAAACAAAATTAACAATGAAATAAACATTAAGATTTAGAAGACAAAATTACGGAACAAACTGATAGGCAAATCTGATAAACTCAATAAGAATTTACAAAAAGCTGATCACTCACCCCACACCAACAAGTTATCTCACAAAGTTTAGGATTGAAACTAAACTAAGGTTGATATCACAATCAACAAACACTCAAACTAATCTAAAACAAAATCAAACAAAGATGATAATACAATACTGTTTACCCTCCCTCCCTATTTTCCCTCATTTTTATACGTTATCATTACACTCTTTACAAAAACATACATGTTTTCTCTTTTATATCATAAAATAAGTTTTTTTTGTTTGCAAGTGATTGTGTATCTTCAGCACTGTTTCACTTGCAGTTATATACAATTACAGAGAGTTATACGATCTTGAATTATGTGGTCTCCACACACGACTGTATATCTTTACACAGATGTGTAGCACAATCATGTATGTCTTCATTCTTTACACATTCTTTCACACATTTATAGAGACTTACATAGTTAATCCATACGATCGTGTAAGTTAAGAAAAGGCCTTGTAACACTCTAGACGGCCACGTTCATCCACTTCGTCTTCACTTATTTGTCACTCCCATGAATCATAAAGGTGAAAGTCTAAAAATTATGATTGAACACTCAACACTTCTGAGAGTAGATATGCAAATTTTACATATGGATGTCATTTCTTTCTTACCTTCTAAGGCTTCTTGTTATTCAAAAGAAAAAATATCAAAAAATGCGATTTAATTGAATAAACAATAATTAAAAAATATTTGATGAATTGTTTTTCTCAATATCATCAATTATTTCTTAGTATTAAAATGATAAAAAAATATATAGAAAAAGGTATAATTAGATTTTAGAGTCAGGCTACAGGCTATTATTATTATTACTACTACAAAAGATGAAAAATCTCTTGTTTATTTGAACAATTCTTGGATTTTAGGTTTTAGATTCCATTTTTCACATGCATTGTTGATTGACGGCAGAGCAGAGACCTTTTCTAGTGCAGGCAAGAGGAGGCTGCAGGATATCATAGATGATCCCAAACTTGGATGTCTTGTCTACTTTACAAGGCAGTTAGTCATCAACTACCAGCTGTAACTGAACTTCCATCAATCTAGTCAGAAATCCAGCTTGAAAAGGGATCTCATTAACTTCAAAGAAACCATAAAGCTACGGTGAACTTTCTCATATACCATATCGTGTCTGTTTTCAGTAATCTGGGCATTATATATCATCTGTATTTCCGTGACCTTTATGCACAAAGTTTCATGGCAACTTCTAGTCCCAGATTTTACAAGGTTTGTAAATGGTTTGCCAGTGGAAGACTGATGTCAAGTCTTTCTCGTCGCCAGCCAAAAACCAAGCTACTTTCTGCTCCATCTTCCCCTTCCATTACACCCAGAAGAAGCAGAAACCAAGAAGAGCTCTTGAATGTCTTTAACCATTTTGACACAGACGGTGATGGGAAGATTTCGAGCGAGGAGCTTGGTGCTTATTTCGCTTCTATGGGAGAGCGCATGCCGAGTGACGAAGTTCAGAGGATCATTAACGACTTCGACATCAATGGTGATAGTTTGTTAGAGTTCAGCGAGTTCTTGAAGTTGATGGGAGGGGATAAAGAAGTTGAAGAGGATGATCTTAAAAGGGCATTCGAGATTTACGAAGCACAAGATGTTGATGGGTGTATTACGCCAAGAGGGTTACAGAAGATGCTTAATCGTTTTGGCGATCCGAAATCAATGGAAGAGTGTGAGAACATGATACGAGCTTTTGATCTTGATGGGAATGGGGTACTAGATTTCCATGAATTTCAGCAAATGATGTCTTGAATTCGCTTGTCTCTTGCACTTCTCTTTGTTCCTAGTGCATCAGAACAATATTGTCCGTTTCCAATGTGATTCCGGTTCCGTCAATCTTTTCGATTCTTACTTGTGATTATTTTCTGTCTGGTTTTCATCGAAAATGCCACACAATGCAAATGGATGATTATTGTGAACTTGTGATACATACAACATTGAATTTTCGTAGAGTTAATAGAGAATAAAAGGTTAAATTAGGTAGCATACATTTTAGATAAAAAAGTAATTTAAATAGCTATGAAATGTTAGGATTTAAAATTCAAGTAAATTACTATTAGGCCCCGTTTGATTGGCGGAAAAGTAAAATGAATTTAGAATATGATTCTTTGGAAAATAAATCTATAGAAAGTAAAGATATTCACATGTTTGGATACTTATAAGAATTCTAATAGAAAAGTTGGTTGGATTCTTTATATTAGGAAAGTTTTTACTTTCCTTACTACTTAAAAAAAGAATCAAACATAATAATGTAAATTTTATAAAAAGATTACTTTCTCAAGTAAAAATTCGTGCCAACCAAATAAGACCGTAAGGTTTTCTAAGGAAAAAAGGGTCATACCTCACTTAATAATAGACTATTTCCGATAAACTCAAACTCAAATCTACTCAACATAAACAAACTTGACAAAATTTTGCAATCAAGATTTGTTATTAAGATGATCAACTAAGCCAAAATTTATCCATATGGATTAATTTATGCCACTATAGTGTTGTTTATGTACTAATTGATATTGATAAATGATTCACTATGACAAGGTATAAAGTACACTGTTGAATTGTCTGCCATAAAATGCCTCTATCCACAGGACTAAAAAAATTAACGCAGAAGACAACTGTCTAAAGAATCAAGTGCCTATGTGCTTGACTATGGATGGCAAGCAATAACTAAGTAAATAAAGAATAAAAAGGTATAACAAAAAATTCAGGTTGAAGGTATTTCAATATGGAAATCTCCCTGTCATCCGAATATGATCAAGTGTCCTGTGCAGGCCGTATTTATGTACTGCTTGCTGACCAGCTCGAAATCCATCTCCATACACTGGAGAAGTATCTGATTCAATCTGATGCTTGAAAAATTCCCCAAGCTTGCTCTCAAGTTGAGATCTTGTGTGCCTCTTTGTGGTCTGAGATGTAGAGGATGATGCACCATTGTTGCTGCCCGAACCAGACCTAAGTTGCGATTCTAACCACATGTGTGCAAGCACTTGACAGATACCCTCTTCAACATCTTGACTAAGAGTTTGAAAACCTAACAGGAAGTACAAAATAAGTCAGCATCTATCAAGAATCAGATCCCAAAATATGGTTAAAAGTGACAACTTTAACAATGGACTACCAGATAGGTTTTATGGTCAGTGAAGATCAGGAAGGTTTTGCTCTTACAATAAACCAATGGGCAGATGTTATTATGATATTTATGATAGTCAAGAAAGGTCTTTTCTTTTTCAGAGTTAAATTATACCGTTAAGTCGCATCCATGCATGCATCATCTCATGTGCTAGGATTGACCCTGTAAGCAACCTGTGTAGATAAAACTCATCAGGATCAAACATACAGACATGAACATCAAGTCTTTACAGTTAGACAGGCTATTGTGGAGAATTTAAAGGATAGTAAAGGTTGCTAATCCCCAAATCTTGAGGGCCAGTCTGGTACTAGATGTGTATTGAAGAACAAGAAAATTGAATTTCAAGAAATTTCATAATCCAGCTCCTTCTGCAATGGAATCTGTCTATCTCTCGCTCTCACTCGCTCACTCGTTCTTTCTCTCTTAAACGTTATTCCCAGAAATTGAAATGCAATGGGAGAACAAATGTCAAAATAAGTTCCGAACTGAAATTTTACATTCCCATGTACACTTCAAATTGAACCAGTCAATTGCTTGATTAGACGAATATGAAGAAAGAAAAGCAGGTGATGTACCCGGACGCTGTCCATCTAATGAAGAGAAATACCTTGTACACTATAGCAAGCATACAGTCGGAAACATCATGTACTATTTTGCAATTTTGTGACAGCAAAAATTTGAGAAATACCTTGGTAGCCCATATAATATCAGTATAGCTGTCACCTCACAACGACGTGTCAGCCTGTATGGTTCTGTTATCATGTCCATGGTTCGGTTTCCTGCTCCAAACCTTGGCCGCCTTAATATCTGGTAATTCATGGCCATTGTAATAAAAATATCTGAGCTACTATCTAAACCAATCACATGTTCCTATCTAAAAGCAATTCACATTCCTGCAGAATGCTAAAAGAAGACCTCAAATATATTCTTACCGTGCTAACTGTTTGTTCCTCAGAAAGGCACAGTCCTCTGGTTTCTGGCATGTGATAATGACCCTGTCCAGGATAGAGAAATTTCAAAGTCCAAAAGGTAAAATTAAAGGGAATTGAACAAGGAAAGATATTGCATGCGAATAACCATTATGAAATCTATTCTGATACAACAACCTTAACATACTTTATTCATAGATGTTCCTGAATATAGATGTAAAGAAATCGTTCTATTTGTGTAAATTTAGTAAAAATATTTGTGCAATTGCAAATCCAGTATTGAGATAGTTATTTTAAAGATGTAATACAACATAAAATCATCTAAATTTTTGGTTAGTTTCTAAGAACATTTAGAACAAGCGCAGAAATTGTAAAACAATATAATATCATTATAGAAGGTTTAATAAAAGCATAATTCCTTCATATTTTGCTCAAACACATTTCAGATGCAAGTGGAATATGCTTCAAGACAACAATGTCCACAGCACTAATTTCACAAAGTTTTGTCATAGAAGAAGTGTAAGGTTCTCAGAGTGTTGCCCTCACATTTTTTTCTCCCTCCATGGCGTCATTCAGTGCTTGTCTCTCAACCAAGAGCAGTGGAACCTGCTGCTCCACTTTCATACCTAATCTTTCATAAAATTCTTGTATATCAAGATAAAGGGGTTGGCATGCACTGGTGTCCATAATTGCAGAATCTAGGCACTCGAGGCAGAGCTTTCGACCATCATTAAGTCCAACATATCCTGTGTCTCGTGGCTGCGAGTGCAGTAAATTATAACATACTTGGATTCCCTTAGAATGAAAATTGCATTGAATAAATAATTGTAAAAACTAACCTCCATTCGTTCACAGCTACAGCACCGAGGAGTAGAATCATGCTCATGGGAAGGGCAGTATTTCTGAACCCAAAAAGGATGTGCCCTATATTCTATTAATCCAGCAAGGTTTGTGGGGATCTGTCATAATATACATATTCACCAAGCAACCAAACTTTATAAGTATGTGAATGAGTTGGAAAGAAATGGCATTTCCATAATCACTTCATAAATTGAAAGCATGGAGCCTCCAATAAAACTTTGTGAAGATGCTCAGATGTCCGACCCTCCAGCTCCATTCTTTCTCTCCACAGACATAGACACACATTAAAACTTGGATTCCCACTATAATTCCTAGTTCCGAGAATTTCAAAGATAGCAAGTCATAAATTTATTGTTCCAAAACTTAGATTCAAAATTTCGTCAAAGTACAATAAGCACCCCTCTATTTATAGGATGCTCTAACCATATTGTTTTTTCCACAATTGGTAGGTAAATTCTTTAAATCTGTAACATCACTGGCACATTTGTGATATTAAAAAAAGTAGGAAAAGATTCTCAGAACCACAATTACTTTTTAAAATTGCATTATTGTGACAAGCGGTAAAATTAAAAGTTATGCAAGTAAATGAAACACAGACGGCTGAATCATCAGGATCAACAACAAAAGATTTTCACTATTCATACAAAAGAAATACTCACGAAGTGATTGCAAACATCACATTTTGGATGGTAGCGCTCCTTGTAGCAAGATTTATGAAAAGCAAAGTTGCCGCCCATTGAGAACTATAGTAAAACGAACACTTGGAGAGTTAGCTGATGCACTCTATGGAAATGATTAACTGTCTAAGAAACCAAACATGGCATTTACAGAATCAGCCATAAATTATAGTACAATAATACTTAATTTGTAGTTAAATTTGCACCTCATAATCAGAAATTGGTAGGTTGCAAGCACTGCATCGGAAACATTCTGGATGCCAGAATGCATTCAGGCAATTTAAAAATCTTCCATGTCCAATCTCAGAATTGCACCCAGCACAGATCCTAACCAAATACACATTCATTATTTGCTTTTCTATTTTTGTAGTATATTGCTAGAATTCACAGCTATAAAGGAGAAAATGGAAAGCATATATGCCACTCAAAAAAAGAGAAATGTGAAGAAAATTTTTTTATGAATGATGCCTAAATAGGCACTGCTTAAATTAAGAACTTGCAGAAATTGCAGTTACGAGTGAAAAGAAGCAGAGAGAGTGAGAGAAATCAAATACCATGTAGATACAATATCCCAAAGTTGTTGAATGCATCTAAAAGCCACTTAAAGTATTGAACGTGAATAATCAGCCAGACCAGAGTAGTACCTGAACCCCATTGGAAAATGCACAGGGATGGGTTGATAAATATTCCCTTGGTATGCATTTCCATGCCCATACTGAGGAGGAGATTCCACGTTCAAGCTGTCTTGGAGTGCTCTGGCAAGTTGTTCATCTTCTTGCAGTTGAGTCTCCTTATCTGTCACCAGTGATTTGATTTAAGACACCAAAATACTTGTTCATATTAATGGCAATAATTGGTTTCAATGCTATATCAAAATTAATCTAATCTGTGCAATTGAAATATCATGTATGCTATGATAATTTCCTTTCTCTAAAAGAAATATCTCCTGTAGGGGCTTTGTTGCATTTTCACTCTAAACAAAATCAAAGTCAAGAAAACCTAAAACAAGTTGGAGCAAAGGGTTGACAACATTGGCACGTCTCACCAGGAAATCACTTTGTAGATTTGAGATTGACAGGTGAATTTTGAATGTTGAATGAAGAATTTCCAGGATACGGTGATTCATAGTCTGAGCTCAACAACAATGTCACAGTATACATAGTATGATCTTACTAGCCAGAGCACCCACCTATCACATTTTTCCTGACTGGATTTTCCTCTAAAAGGGAAAGTGCAATTGCGCGATCTATATCTTCATTTTCCTGCTCCATCCAAACATCCTAAGTCCAAGATCCAAAGAAAGAGGAAGTCATTGTCATTAAGCATTAGCATATTCCTCAACTGATCATTGCTAACTTAATGCTCAAAAATCAAGAAATCTGGCTTGATGCATCTTCGACACAGAACGAATTAGCATAAATGAAGATGTAAAAGAGGCATTTTAAGAAAGTATTACAGGGAAATACCCCAGAAGTAGATGGTTCATTAAAGTTAGGATTGTCTCCGTAGCTCCCATGATAATGTCCTCCTGAGATATTATGGCTAGACCCCTTGAATATTTTGCTAAGCCAACCCATCACCCGTATGGGTATCTGCTCACAGTTGATGAATGTGTTCCCTGCAAAACAATGAAAAACATAAAGCAAAGGATGTAAAAGGCAGTCAAGTTCAGTTTAACCACTCTTAAGTAACATGGCAAAGACTTTGACTGCTCCTGAACAATAATCCGTGCACAAGGACTAAAAAGAGTATAGGCTTTCAAGCAGTTTCCATAGCAATGAAGGTTCAACATTATTTGCTTGTTGATACAATGCAAGGAGAATCGCATGAATAGTGGGGTCAAACAAAGCCTAAAGGAAGAGGAGGAGGAGGAGGAGGAGGAGGAGATGCAGTATAAAAGCCAAAACAAATATCAACGACACCATCCTACAATCCAGGCATATTATATGATGCTGCCAGAAATCCCAACTCCGTCACCGGAGCAGTTGACTTTCTTCTCTTGCTGTATCAAATCATTCTATAAAGTCATGGTAAAACAAAGAACCCAAACCTTGCATTGTTCTGCTCCAGGACGTTTAGATTACAAACAAAGGAAGTTGTTACCAGCCCAAGTTAATTTCTAAGCTTTTGTATAAATGCAATGGAAAGATAAAGACAGATATTCTCCCAGCTCAACATCCCAATTGAATATATTACATAACATACATAATGTTGTAATTTCAGGTTATAAAGCGATAAAAGAAGGAATCAAATAGTGGAGAGGTGACTCACCTCTGACAAACGAAGTACTTGCAGGATAAATAGTCTTAAGCAGAAAAAGACCCAGATCAGATTAGATCCCAATCAGCTCAGAAAAGCCTCAAATCATGCAGTCCCCTAAAGGAAAAGATAACCTTTAACCAATGTCCTTTGTATATCTCTCTCTTTTCCCCCTCTTTTTGATTACAAATGTATAAACTATTATTCACACAACACGAGAACAAGAAAGAAGAACAAAGAAATAGCAAGATAATCTGTAGTTCCAAGGAATGGGTATTCTTCTAAATTCAATATGTTGTTTCGCAGGTAGAATGATACGTCAAGAGTTGTAAGGCCAATACGCTAAGAATTTGGGACGGAGTACTTGAACTGTACGCAATTTCAAAGTCAAATTTCGACAAGTAAACGTTTACGGACAAGATGAAAAAATAAAAAGAAAAAAGCTCTCAACTTTTCCGTCTTTCCTTCCTCGTTAAAACCCAAGTTGATTCTGATGAAGCATCATCAAAAACCCAGTTTAGGTTTTTAATCAACTACTAAATTCCTCTGAATTTGAAGACTTTCATGGGGTTCTTGTAATCCTTCTACAAGAAGACCCCATGCTCTTCAAAAAAAAAAAAAAAAGTGTAAAAAGCTATAAGTTATTCTACCTTTTATCTCTTCTTTTCTTTCTTTTTAGTTTCTATATTCCCAAATTACAGTGTTGATTGTGGCAGTCGGGTTTAAGTTGGGGTTGACGCGGTTCATGTTGGGCGCCGGGTAGTTATTCCCCTTTTCGTATGTTACTTTGTGCCCACCCATTCATTCATCAATTAAATATTTACATCAAATTTTTGTTACAGTTATTCTATTTTAATTTTGTTTCATTAAATTTTATTTATATATTTATAAATTAATTTTTATTTTAGTTATGATATTTCTATCGTAAGCTCAGGATAACACATGAAAACAGAAGTAAGAGAATTGATCTCGGGTTTTATTTAATCATAAATCCTAATTATAAAGTCTCAAAATTCAAAAATGCCCTTTAAAAAATAAAAAAATGGAAGAAAAAAAAAGAGGTAGACCAAAAGAACGACCTTTTTAAGGAAAAACTAGTGAAAGTGTGAAAGCGTGAAAAAGTGGAGGGAATCACCGGGTGTTGTGGTAAAGATTCCAAAGTAGTTGAAGTCTAAATAATTAATATAAATAAATAATTTTGATTATGATAATTTAAGAGTATATTTAATTAATCCAAATAGGACTTTTAACAGTTTTAATATAACTAACTAATGCTTTATTATATACCATGAAATGATGTATACCTAACCAAGAACTCAATTTATTTTTTATTTTTTGTTTTTATTTTTAAATTTAGTAAAAAAAATGTTGTTTGTTTGAATTTTTAGTTTTTTTTGTTTTGATTTCTTCTAGTTTTTAAAAATTATGAAAACCATAAAAAGTGATTTTTATTTTCTACTTTTTATTTTTATAATTTAATTTACTATCTTTCAAATATATATTACTTAATTATAAATTTTATTTAATTCAATTTAAAATATATAAATATACAAATAAATTTTGATTTAATAATTAAAATATATTTCTAATAATTTTTAATTTTTAAATAAAATTTTATTTTTAAATTATTTATTTTATTAAAATAACATAATCTTATTAATAATTTGTTAAATATTATATAAGAGATTAAATACATTTATTTAATTAAAAACAATTTATCATTAAGTTTTATCTAAAATATAGTTATTATTAGTGATAAAAATACAACTACGTTAACATTAACAATTACACAAACTTTTAT
>JANIJH010000002.1:2612974-2632055 GCA_024520975.1 Erythroxylum areolatum | reverse complement strand
AAAAAACAGAAACAAAAAATTAAAAACGAAAACAGAAAAACAGAAGTAGAACCAAACGGCCGCTAAATTTGTTTGTTTGCAACTGTAAGATTACATGTTCAAGCTATATAAATAATCTTTTTGTCAAAATAAAAAAGAAAGGTTGCGTACGTTATAACCTTCCACTAACTTCTATAAAGTGGGGAATTTTGCGTACTAAATTCGTTGATTTTTGACTCAATCTCATTGACAATTGTAAACATAATTAGTAGGTAAATTTATGATAAAGATATTTTTTCAAACTTCTAAATGACTTATGCTAGAAAATAATAATAAAATATATGTGATAAGAATATATTAATTAAATATCACTAAGACTCAACCCAATGCTAAAATTTAACATGAAGTAGTTAAATTTGATTAGAAGTAGTAGTCTTATAATTTTTTTTAAAATATGGGTTTGAGTTTGAATTTGATTAGTTTAAATTAGAATTAATAATTAGGTCAATTCTATTTGATCAATTCATATGTGATCTCCTTACTATATATGTTTCATGTTTCACCATTATTTTTCAACAAAAACTTAAAAGATATTTTAATTAAAAATTTCAAAGAAAATTTTCATGATTTTAAATATTAATTTTTAAAAATTACTTAAATTATAGGAGAGTAATGTATATTTACCATTATTTTTATTATTTAAAATACTATGATAATAAATTAATATTTTAAATTTCCATCTTATAAATTTAACTAAGGCTTATACTGCTATTAATCATGGGAACATATTTTATTAAATTAATTTAATAATTACTTAAAATGCTTTTTTATTTATGATATTATAAAAAACCCTTTTAAAATAATTCAGAATAAAAAGACATTTGAAAAAAAAGAAGTCTCAAATTTAATAGTTTTATCCGGTGCGTGTCTCAATCCAATGGGCAACTAACCAAAACCGATGGTTTGAAAGTTTCGTGGAGCAGTTGGATAATCGCGTGTTTTTTTTTTTTTCCTTCCTGTAAGGACATTGGAATAATAATCCAAAAACAATCGAACAGTTATACGCGTTGACCCAAATAAGAAGGATCTAAATTCTAGGCTGTCGAAGACAATCAATGTCGGCTGAGCCGGCTAAACTGAAAGCCTAATCTGATGTAATTACTTCCTTCAAAAACATTAATCTTTTTTTAAAAATATCAGCACTCAACGTAATCTTGTTTATTTTTTTCACTCACGAGGTGTTTTACGATGATTTAATTATAGGAAGACATCTTTAAATCATCTACATTTAGATTAATCTTCGCTTGAGTCGGATAGGTCCCTTGCGGGAGGCAAAACTCTGGCCTTAAATTTTAAACAACTGCATACATGAGAACGGTTCGAACCCGTAATCTCACTTAAGTCTCACTTAACTCGTGACCAAACTTAATCTTATTTTAATTCTTCATTAAACATAAATACTCGTTCAAGTTGAAATTCTTATATTCAAGCAGGTTCGCTCGAAATTCTGCATCAAAGCTTATGTTGACTTGAAACCAAATCGACAGAAATAGTAAATGTGGCCTGACATGTTCGGTTTTACTTAACTTCGGCTAGGATTGACTGGATTACAAGTCGAGATTGCTTAGTTCAATTGAACCACAGGTCGGTCAGCTCATGAATTTGGCTGGGACAAGTCAAGAGAGGCCCGAGCTCAACCGACCATTATCCTCCTTATAAATCGACCTGAACCTATCAAACTTGGGTAGTCCAAATCCCAATAGAGTTTACTTCAATTTATTTTTAATTTTTAAAATTTTAATAGGTATAACTTTTAAGTTTCGAACAACCTAGAATTTGATATGTTTTAAAAAGTTTGAACCCATCATCAAAATCATATAAGATCTGTTGAGTTTGAATCCAACTTTTTCATGTGATTTAGAAATTAAAATTTCATCCAATAACATTTTGTTACATATATTTTTTATGAATAGATTCCGAATTAACAATATATATATATATATGTTTTTGGTAAATATTGAAAAAGTTATATTTTTTAAACTAATAACTAAATATTAATATTTTCTTCCCATATTTCAATTATTTAAATGCATTAAAAGATATAGATTTATGTTATTGGTGTTCTGATGAAAAAAATTTAAATTTAAATTGAATTAGATGTGAATTTCATTAAGTTTTTATGTAACTTTTATAGCTAAAAATACAAAACAACATTTAATATTTTCACAAAAAGCAAATATTTTTAATTTAATGTTAAGAAGTTAGTCATTAATATTAACATTACATTATAAAATCATTAATATAGTATGATTGATATACGAAAATGAGAGATAATATTCATCTTTAAAAATTAATTATTATAATTTTATAAATATACACTGTTATGTAAATAAATGTTAATGTCAATAATTAACATAAAAGTATTATTTAAATCACAAAACCTTAAAATTTAATTCGTATATTACCCTCGCTTTTACTTAATAAACTTGGGAGTGCCACCGCAAATAGTTGCATGCCAAATTACTCTCTCTCTCGTCGCATTGAACTTACAGTTATGAGTGAACACATCATGTAATCGACATAGTTGTTCGTAGATGAAGTTTAGGAAACAATTCTTACTAAAGCTTAACGCAAGCATGATATGTAAATTGGAATGCACGTTTTAGATCTTGTCTCCAATCTCACGTGCGCTACTTATTAAACCAACCTTTAATATATCATGTCAATAACGTGTATGTTATAAGTATTTAAAGTTGATTATTTAAGTATTTGTCAAACTTAGGTTCCTACGACATTCCATGAAATAACCCAAAAAAAAAAAACCATCTTAGATAAAATAGGATAAAATGTGAACCTATCGAATTCAATCTAGTAACTAATTGGATATTAAATTTGTAGTAGGATTGTGATAGATGACCATGGAAAGCTTAAAAAAGAAGGCTTATCTTTGGGAATGGAGCAAAGATGAAGGATACATTAGGAATGAGATTACCGATAACTTCTTCGACTAATTATATTTCTTTTCTTCATATTAGCAGGCTTATGTTATGCCTTAATTGTTTTATACGATGTAAGGTATTTAGTGGTGGAGTTCCCAAGTACACACTCCACTTATTAATTAAATCAAAATTTAATTTCTTTAAAAAATATATTCAAAATACTCTCCAAGTTTATGCATTGAATTGAATATAAAGGAAATTTTGGAAAATATGGGAAACATTTAACTTCTGTTGATAATTATTATACTTTCATGTTCACACTGTAATCACAATTCCATTGTCGTCTAGTCCGGTTAGGATACCTGGCTTTCACCCAGGCGACCCGGGTTCAAATCCCGGCAATGGAATATCTTTTTGGAAATATGTTTGCTACAATGTTAAACGACGTCGTATACGCAACCGTCAGTTCCACTCCACGTATCCCTTTTCCAGTTTTTCACCCATTGAGCCGCAATCCATATTGTCGACACGGCCAATCTAATCTGCTTCCATAGGAAGAAGAAAACTGAAGAAATTGGATCGAAAATGTCGGTCTCAATCTCTTCTCTGGCGCCCTCCCTCTCTTCTCTCTCATTTTCTTCCCAAATTTCCCAGAAACCAAACACGCTTTCGTTCCCTCGCTCTCAATCGTCTTCTCTCTCACTCGCTTCCGAAAATCTTACTCTTCGAGTCACCGCCACAGTCGCTTCGCCGCTGGAGCCCGAGGTCGCCAACCTCAAGAAACTGGTGAAATCGAGGCTTCCCGGTGGATTTGCCGCTCAGCCTATCATCGGCACCGGTCGCCGTAAATGCGCCATTGCTCGAGTCGTTCTTCAAGAAGGTACCGGCAAGTTCATCATCAACTACCGCGACGCCAAGGTCCACTCTTTGTCTATTTTTCTGTTTTCGGGTTTTAGTAACAAAGCTTTCTCTATCTAAATGTTAAGTAGTCTATTGGTTGGTTGAATTTGTTTAGTGTACCAGATCAATTAAGCACATATTCTGAATCTGCTAGGCGAGGCTGTGATTTAACCGGGTTGGGATCGAATAGATAACCGAAATGGTAGCGTTTATGAAATTTAAAAAACTGTATTCTGTATAGTCTGGCGTGTGGTAGGTTGTTAGTTGTCCATGTATGTTGTTTGATTGTTTCGAGTCTATCAACACCCCAAAGGTCTTCACTTTCAAGTCACCAACTTAAAGGTCTCTTGGTTGGAGGCTGCAACTTATAGCAGAAACTTGTTTGAACGGTTTTAACTCACCTTCGAAACATGTTATAACCTATAAATACCATTTGGATCAAATCCTTCACTTGAATCAAACCCTCACTTGGTAGTTGAATCGAGGTTATGAATTACGAAGCCGCCAAATGATTTATTCAAGCACATGACTTACGGATCTTCCATGCATTCAAATATATATTGGACACTAGAGTTATTTCTTTCATTGTTCTTCCCTCGAGCTTTTTGATCTAGAGAATTAGATGGTACAAGTGGTTAATTGGGTTATGAAAGGTGTCGAGTGCCTCTAGCATTTAATCTTCGCTCTTGGAGGAGAAACGATAGATCATGTTCTCTGCTAACTCTCTGTGATCTCGAACTGATGAATATAATCTTGCATTTGATGCAGCCAGGATATGTGAATTCCTGGGACACACATTCTTTTTTCCTCAGGAAAATGTTTAACACACGTTCTGTAATAACAATACGGTTTCTTGATGATAATTTCTGCAGGAATATCTACAAGGCAATCCACTGTGGCTCCAATATGTGAAATTCCCATTGCAAACTCTGGGGTACGAGACCAGCTACGATGTGTTTGTTAAGGCACACGGAGGTGGGCTGTCTGGTCAGGCTCAGGCAATCTCCCTTGGCATTGCAAGGGCTTTACTAAAGGTTAGTGAAATTCATAGGGCCCCATTGAGGAAGGAAGGGCTTCTGACTAGAGACGCCAGAGTCGTCGAGAGAAAGAAGGTCGGTCTGAAGAAAGCTCGCAAGGCTCCTCAATTCTCTAAACGTTGAAGCTGGAGGGCAAATTATTGTATTGTACACCTTCTCTTATCAGCCTCGGATTCATTGCTTATCATTGTGGAATAGTGTGATGAAGTAATTTTTCGACTCGACTTTCAAAATAACTAACGGAACTATAATTGGGTTTAATTCAATCAGATTTGGACTTGGGCCTCAAGTTTTGGATTGGGCTCAGCTTGGTTTGAAGACCGAACTGGTTCAATATCAAACCCATTAAAACTGGATTATCATGGAAACAGATAAGGAAACCGCGCGGAAAGAAAGCGCGTAATAAGATAAAGAAAGCATAACTGGTTTGACTAGTCAAATAAAGCAAAGGCAGCTGGCAATACTCTGGAAGAATCGTGAAACGTTCACCGACTTTAATTTGAGGAGATAAGTCTGACCGTCCAACTATTGCACCCGCGTACTACCTACGCCAAATAAGCCTATAAATACCCCTCCGAGGATGGTGTTCTTGTTGCTAAGCAGCCAAGTCGTAGGACTTCCCTCTCTCTGACTCTGCTTTGTTTTCGTGTTTCGCCGTTTCTATTTACATGTCGTCTGCTGATGTTATCTTGTTAGGATTTGGGATATGGTTTTCTGATTGGCGTCTGAATGTTTGATTCGCTTTCTTCGCGGTAACGCCGTATGTTTGATACAACTATTGTCGGTATATTAATGGATTGGGACTTTGTTTATTTACCTTCATGTGATTTCTTGAAGGTGAATCACTTCGTTCTTGGTTTGGATTCATATGGCTGATATTTATAAATGTTATAAAGGTGGATGCAACTTGCAGTTAACAGATTGATCGACGATCGGCGATATCGAAGCTGTTGGATCTGATCAGATGAGATCTGTAAACCGTTTCTTTTTTTTTTTTTTATTCCCGTTTTACGGTTGAATTTCACAAAAGTGGAGATTGAGGTGCAATTACTTGGTCTTTAAAGGTTAACATATTTACCTGTTCGAGTTGGGGAATTATGATTCTTGGATAGAGATCGTCAATGCGTGATAGGAGTTCTTTTGATATAGAGTGAATTTGCTGATTATTAGGGTATCTCATAACATGTGATTTCATCTAAAAAGCGTTGATGCAATTTCCTCGTCGGCATGATCGAGAACTATTTGTTGCCTTGTCTTATTCACTATGGCCACATGGTTTGATCGGATATCATTATGATTGGATAAAATCGAGTGATAAGCTAGCAGCATGGCATAGAGAGTCCTTTCTACGTAACAAGTTCCATTTTTTTTGTGTGCGTGATACGTAGATGGAAAGTGTAAATTTCAAGATGACAGGGTCCAAATTCATCTCTATATCCTGAGGTTGCTTTTAACTTTTGAGATTCGTCATGGTAACTTTCTCTCACCCTTATGAAGAAAAGTTTCAGAATTTTCATGTTTCTGGTGATTGGGTTACTGCACTGGCCTGGGGTGTTTGCTGTGATATGTACAGAGAGCAAGCGACTTGACATGAGTGATCTTTTTTTGGTTGATCTTCAAATAATTTGTAGAAGGCGTATCTCTTGGTGTTAGGTCTGGAATTGTTATATGACGTTGTTATCTACTTTTGATTTTCAAGAACACATTTGTAAACTATATTCAAACAGATTTGGGGTTAGCCTACATCGGATGTGCGGTTCTGGTTTAATAACTAGAAGGGTTTTGTAATCACTTGTTTACTTTCTTGATGGAGTATATTGTTATTACAATTCTTCGTTTGGTTCTTCTGTCTGATCCTCGTTGTGTCGATTTTGTGCTTGCCTAAACCACTAGTCATGGCTACGCTTTTATTTTTCTTTTTACGTTAGCCTTTTGTTGATTATTGGGTGATATTCAGGCTATATCTTGATTACTGTTAAAACATACTATTGATGCGCAGAGTATCAAAACAAAACATAAAATCTAAAATTTTGCATCTGTTTTTCTTTCCTCCATTATAAACAGATTTAGCGCCATTTATGTAATTGCATTCGTCAGGGGGTTGCCTGTGTTATTGAAGACAACTTAAACCTACATTTTGCGACGAGCCCTTATGGTTATACTGTTTTTTGTCATGGTCTTAACGCGCAGGAATTTCACTAATAAGGTACCATAACAAGGTGGAATTGACCTTCTTGGGTAGAACTGGATATATAAGAATAGAAAAAGAAAAGCAAGATCAACCACTATATGATGTGCGAGGCATGGTAATATACTTTTAGGTGGAATGTCTGGGTTCATGTCGCTGTCTTGCTTGGTTTTATGGAAAGGGGTTCATCTTTCTTATTTCTTTCATTTTTCTAGAGTGCATTTTTTGCCAATCTAGCATTTGCTATGACAAGAAGGTGCAATTGATTTTCTAAGATAGAAGTGGAGATGGAAACCCAAAGCAAGCTCAAATCTACAAGTCCATCAATATCAGAGTTTGTTTTGTTTGTCTATTTCCTCCTCTTTCATATATTTTTTGTTTTCTCTGTCATTGTGTAGTTTCTTGGGTAATGTCTTGCTGTCTCCTTGTTCTTGTTGTTAACAGGATGTGTGTTGGCAAGACTGTCAATGCAAAGTCAACCTCAACAGATAATGACACAAAATTTGTATTCCTGTTAAATTTTTCTCATTTATATAGTTTGTAGACTGAGGATAGATAACTGCCTTTTTCAGGGAGCTATGTTTTGAGAGGAATTTTAGTCTACTTCACATGGATTTCTTATGGTCGTGCAGCTCTCTAGTAGGGCTTTGTGGGATAAAAAGTTTCGTATGGATTTGCCTCTTCGTCTTTCTGATTTCTGTAATGTTTTAGGGTGCATTCATTTTGGAATTCTGGCAGGCAAATGATTTTCTAGGATAGAGGTGGTTATGTGACAATTTGGAAACCCAAAGCAAGCTCAAACCACAAGCCCGTGAATATCGTAGTTTGTTTTGATTATGTCTATTCCTTTAAAATATTTATCCTTGTATTGCCTATTGGGTGATCTCTGGTTGTCTCCCTGTTGTTGTTGTTAACAGGTCATATGCTGTCAAGACTATTATTGCGAAAAAAAAAACAGATAAAAATTACGATTTTTTAAACTTATTTTCTATTTTCTTACATTTATATAGGTAGCAGTCTAAGGTGCAGTTCTCTAGTATGGCTTTGTGGGATAAAAAGTTTCGCATGGATTTGCCTCTACATCTTTCTGATTTCTGTAATGTTTTACGGTGCATTCATTTTGCGATTATGGCAGGCAAATGATTTTCTAGGATAGAGGTGGTGATGTGACAATTTGGAAACCCAATGGAAGCTCAAACCCCAAGCTCTTGAATATCGTAGTTTGTTTTGATTATGTCTATTCCTTTGAAATATTTATCCCTGTATTGCCTGTTGGGTGATCTCTGGTTGTCTCCATGTTGTTGTTGTTAACAGGTCATATGGTGTCAACACTATAATTGCGAAGAGGACCAAAACAGATAAAATTTACGATTTTTTTAAACTTATTTTCTATTTTTTACATTTATATAGTTAGTACTAAGGTGTAGCACTCTAGTATGGCTTTGTGGGATAAAAAGTTTCGCATGGATTTGCCTCTTCATCTCTTTGATTTCCCTAATGTTTTAGGGCATTCATTTTGGAATTCTGGCAGGCAAATGATTTTCTAGGATACAGGTGGTGATGTGACAATTTGGAAACCCAAAGGAAGCTCAAACCACAAGCCCTTAAATATCGTAGCTTGCTTTGATTATACTTATTCTTTTTAAATATTTATCCTTGTATTGTCTATTGGGTGATCTCTAGTTGTCCCCCTGTTTTTGTGGTTGTTAACAGGTCATATGCTGTCAAGACTATTATTGAGAAGAACCAAAACAGATAAAAATTACGATTTTTTTAACTTATTTTCTATTTTTTACATTTATATAGGTAGTAGTCTAAGGTGTAGGTAATTGTCTCGGGGAACTTTGTTGTGCTAGGCATTGTAATCTAGTTTTAGGTTGGATCTTTAGGTTCACGCAGCTCTCTTGCTTTGGTTTTATGGGAAGGGTTTCTTATTGCCGTCATTCTTCTGAAGTGCATTTTTTGCAAATCTATCATTTGCTATCACAAGATGGTGCAATTGATTTTCTGGGATAGACTTGGATATGGGAAGCCCAAAGCAAGCTCAAAACTACAAGCCCATCAATACCAGAGTTTGTTTTGTTTATATTATATATTTTTGTTCTCTTTATTATTGTTGCTTATTGGGTGATCTTGTCTGTCTCCTTGTTTTTGTTATTAACAGGACATGTGTTGCCAAGGGAGAGAATCAACTCAATTTTGTATTTCTATCAAGTTTTTCTCATTTATATAGGTAGTAGATTAAGGATAGGTAACTGCCTTTTGCAGGGAACTATGTTTTGAGAGGCATCTTAGCCTACTTTGACGTGAAATCCTTATGTTCATGCAGCTCTCTAACATGGCTCTGTGGGATGAAGGGTTTTTTTTCCATGTTTCTGATTTCTGTTACGTCTTAAGAGTGCATTCTTTTTGGAATTCTAGTATTTGTTACCACATGATGGTGCAATTGATTTTCTAGGATAGAGGTGGTGATGTGACTTGGAGACCCAAAGGAAGATCAAACCACAAGCCCGTGAATACTGGAGTTTGTTTTGATTATGTCTATCCCTCTTTAAATATATTTATCCTTGTTGCCTATTGGGTGATCTCTAGTTGTTTGGTTGTTGCTGATGCTGCTAACAGGTCATGTGTTGTTAAGAATGTCAATGTGAAGAGAACCAAAACAGATAAACACGACTTTTGAACTTATTTGCTGTTTGTCAAATTATATAGCTTGTAGTCTAAGTTGGAAGGTAATTGTCTTTTGCAGGGTACTGTGTTATGAGGCATTTTAAACTACTTTCACTTGGATTCCTTGTGTTCATGCAACTATCTTTGATGGTTTCCTGGGATAAAGGGGTTTGTCTGGAATTTATTTTTTTTCCCATCTTTTTTATTTCTGTCATGGTTTTATAGTGCCTTTTTCTTGATGCAATTCTAGCATTTGCCATCACATGAAGGTGCAATTGATTTTGTTGGATAGAAGTGATGTTGAAACTCGAAGCAAGCCCAAACCACAAGCTCTTGAATATTAAGAGTTTGTTTCGATTATGTATATTCCTCCTTTAAATCTATTTATCCTTGTGTTGCTTATTGGGTGATCTCTTGCTGTCTCCTTGTTCTCGTTGTCAACAGGGCATGTGTTGTCAAGACTCTCAAAAAGAAGAGAACCATAACAGATAAAAAATCCAAATTTTGAATTTTCTCTTTTTTTTTGTCCGTTGTTAACAGGACATGTGTTGTCAAGACTAATGAGAAGTGAACCATACCAGATTTTAAAAAGACCCCAAAATTTAAACTTCTCTTTTCTTTTTTCATTTATATAGGTAGTAGTTTAAGGTGTCGTTAACTGCCTTTTGCAGGGAACTATGTTGCACGAGGCACCTTAATTTACCTTTAGGCGGAATCTGTAGGTTCATGCAGCTCTCTTGGTTGGTTTAATGGGAAGGGTTTAATCTTTCTTATTTCTTTCATTTTTCCAGAGTGCATTTTTTGCAAGTCTATCATTTGCTATAACTAGATGGTGCAATTGACTTTCTAGGATAGAAGGGGAGATGGGAAATCCAAAGCAAGCTCAAACCTAAAAGCTCATCAGTACACGAGTTTGTTCTGTCTTTTTTTTTTTTTTTGTCTACCCCCCCTTTCATGTATTTTCGTTTTCCTTATTATTGTGTTGCTTATTGGGTGATCTCTTTCACTTGTTGTTCTTGTTAACGGGGCATGTGTTGTCGAGACTATCAATGCAAAGTGAACCAAAACAGATAATCAACTCAATTTTGTATTTTTATCAGGTTTTTCTCATTTATATAGATGGTAGATTAAGGATAGGTAACTGCCTTTTGCAGGGAACTATGTTTTGGGAGGCATCTTAGCCTACTTTGACGTGGAATCCTTATGTTCATACAACTCTCTAGCTTGGCTATGTGGGATAAAGGGTTTTTTTTCATCTTTCTGATTCCTGTCATGTCTTAAGAGTGCATTCTTTTTTGAATTCTAGCATTTGCTACTACTAGATTTTTTTAGGAGAGGTGGTGATGTGACAATTTGGAAACCAAAGGAAGATCAAACCACAAGCCCCTGAGTACCGGAGTTTGTTTTGGCTATGTCTATTCCTCTTTAAATATAATTATCCTTGTGTTGCCTGGAGTTGTCTTGATGTTGCTGCTGGTGCTAACAGGTCACGTGTTGTTAAGGCTGTCAATGCGAAGAGAACCAAAACAGATAATGAAACATGATTTTTGATTTTTTTTTTGTTTGTCATCTTGCACAGGTTGTAGTCTAAGTTGTAGGTAACCCTTTTCCGCAGGCTATTATGTTATGAGAGGCATCTTAACCTACTTTCATGTGGATTCAGAATGTGTTATGCAGAATTCTTGATTGGTTTCGTGGGATAAAGGGTTTGGTCTGGATTTTATTTTTTTCATCATTTTGATTTCTGTCGTGGTTTTATAATACTAGAGTTTGTTCGAATGTGCATATCCCTCCTTTAAATGTATTTATCCTTGTGTTGTTTATTGGGAGATCTCTCGCTGTCTGCTTGTTCTCTTTTTTAACAGGACGTGTGTTGTCAAGACTGTCAATGAGAAGAGAACCACAACAGATAAAAAAAGCAAATTTTGAACTTCTCTCTTTTTTTCTTATTTATATAGGTAGTACTCTAAGGTGTCGGTAACTGCCTTTTGCAGGGAACTATGTTGTGCGAGGATCTTAACCTGACTTTTTAGGTGGAATTTTTCTAAGGTGTCGGTAACTGCCTTTGTGCGAGGATCTTAACATAACTTTTAGGGGGGATCTTGAGGTTCATGAGCTCTCTTTCTTGGTTTTATGGGAAGGGTTTCATTTTTCTTATTTGTCATTTTTTAAGTGCATGTTTTTGTAAATCTATCATTTGCTATCACAAGATGGTGCAATTGATTTTTTAGGATAGAAGTGGAGATGGGAAACCCAAAGCAAGCTAAAAACTTTCAAGCCCATCAATACTAGAGTTTGTATTGATTATGTCTATTCCCTCTTTCATGTATTTTCGGTTTCTTTATCATTGTGTTGCTTATTGGGTGATCTATTGCTGTCTCCTTTTTCTCGTTAACAGGACACGTTGTCAAGACTGTCAATGCAAAGTGAATCAAAATAGATAATTAACTCAAATTTGTATTTCTATAAAGTTTCTCTCATTTTCATAGTTAGTAGATTAAGGATAGGTAACTGCCTTTTGCAGGGAGCTATGTTTGGAGAGGCATCTTAGCCTACTTTTGACGTGGAATCCTTATGTTCATGCAGCTCTCTAGCTTGGCTATGTGGGATAAAGGGTCTTTTTCATCTTTCTGATTCCTGTCATGTCTTAAGAGTGCCTTTTTTTTTTAAATTCTAGCAGATTAAGGATAGGTAACTGCCTTTTGCAGGGAACTATGTTATGAGAGGCATCTTAGCCTACTTTGACGTGGAATCCTTATGTTCATGCAGCGCTCTAGCTTGGCTATGTGGGATAAAGAGTCTTTTTCATCTTTCTGATTCCTTTCATGTCTTAAGAGTTCATTCTTTTTTGAATTCTAGCATTTGCTACCACTTGATTTTTTTAGGATAGAGGTGGTGATGTGACAATTTGGAAACCAAAGGAAGATCAAACCACAAGCCCTTGAATACGGGAGTTTGTTTTGGTTAGTTGTCTCGATCTTGCTGCTGCTGCTAACAGGTCGTGTTGTCAAGACTGTCAATGCGAATGTTATGGGAGGCATCTTAACCTACAACTTTCATGTGGATTCCGAATGTGCTATGCTCAACTCTTGAATGGTTTCGTGGGATAAAGGGTTTGGTCTGGATTTTATTTTTTTCATCATTCTGATCTCTGTCGTGGTTTTATAATGCCTTTTTCTTAATGCAATTTTAGCATTTGCCATCAAAAGAAGGTGCAATTGATTTTGTAGGTTAGAAGTGGTGATGATCATGACAGATTAAAAAACCCGAATCTTAAGCTACTCTTTTTTTCTCTCATTTATATAGATTGTAGTCTAAGGTGTCGGTAACTGCTTTTTGCAGGGAACCATGTTGTTTTGCTTATTGGGTGATCTCTTGCCGTCTCCATGTTCTTGTTGTTAACAGGACGTGTTGTCAAGACTGTTAATGCAAAGTGAATCAAAACAGATAATCAACTCAATTTTGTATTTCTATAATGTCTCCCTCGTTTTTATAGGTAGTAGATTAAGGATAAGTAACTGTCTTTTGTAGGGAACTATGTTTTGGGAGGCATCTTAGCCTACTTTGACGTGGAATCCTTATATTTATGCAGCTCTCTAGCTTGGCTCCTTGGGATAAAGGGTCTTTTTCATCTTTCTGATTTCTTGTCTTAGAGTGCATTTTTTTGGAATTCTTGCATTTGCTACCACATGATGGTGCAATTGATTTTCTAGGGTAGAGGTGGTGATGTGACAATTTGGAAACCCAAAGGAAGATCAAACCACAAGCCCTTGAGTACTGGAGTTTGTTTTGATTATGTCTATTCCTCTTTAAATATATTTATCACTCGAGTTGCCATTTGGGTGACCTCTAGTTGTCTCGGTGGTGGTGTTGCTGCTAACAGGTCGGGTGTTGTCAAGGCTGTCAATGCAAAGAGAATCGAAACAGATAAACATGATTTTTGAAATTATTTTCTATTTGTCACATTATATAGGTTGTAGTCTTGAGATGTAGGTAGCTGCGTTTTGCAGGGTACTATGTTATGGAGGCATCTTATCCTACTTTCACGTGGATTCCTTATGTTCATGCAACTCTTCTGAATGGTTTCATGGGATAATGGGTCTTGTCTCTGAATTTTTTTTTTCATCTTTTTTATTTGTGTCATGGTTTTATAGTGCTTTTTTTTTCATGCAATTATAACATTTCCATCACAAGAAGGGTCAATTGATTTTGTAGGTTAGAAGTGATGATGTGGAAACCCAAAGCAAGCTCGAACCACAACCCGTTAAGTACTATAGTTTGTTTCGAATGTGCATATCTTGTTTATGGGGAGGTCTCCTTGTTCTCCTTTTTAACAGGACGTACGTTGTCAAGACTGTCAATGAGAAGAGAACCACAGCAGATAAAAAATGCAAATTTTGAACTTCTCTTTTTTTTTTTCTCATTTATAAAGGTAGGATTCTAAGGTGTCGGTATCTGACCTTTGCAGGGAACTATGTTGTGCGAGGATCTTATCCATTTAGGTGGAATCTTTCTAAGGTGTCGGTAACTGCCCTTTGCAGGGAACTATGTTGTGCAAGGATCTTAACCTAACCTTTAGGGGGAATCTTTAGGTTCATGAGCTCTCTTTCTTGGTTTTATGGAAAGGGTTTCATCTTTCTTATGTCATTTTTTTAGAGTGCATGTTTTTGCATATCTATCATTTGCTATTACAAGATGATGCAATTGATTTTTTAGGATAGACGTGGAGATGGGAAACCCAAAGCAAGCTAAAACCTACAAGCCCATCAATACCAGAGTTTGTATTGATTATATCTATTCCCCCTTTCATATGTTTTCGGTTTCTTTGTCATTGTGTTGCTTATTGGGTGATCTATTGTTGTCTCCTTTTTCTTCTTGTTAACAGGACGTGTTGTCAAGGCTGTCAATCCAAAGTGAATCAAAACAGATAATTAACTCAATTTTGTATTTCTATAAAGTCCTCAGTTTTATAGTTAGTAGATTAAGGATAGTTAACTGCCTTTTGGAGGGAACTATGTTTTGAGAGGCATCTTAGCCTACTTTGATGTGGAATCCTTGGGTTCATGCAGCTCTCTAGCTTGGCTCTTTGGGATAAAGGGCCTTTTTCATTTTCCTGATTTCTTTCATGTCTTAGAGTGCATTCCTGCATTCTTTTTGGAATTCTAGCATATGATGGTGCAATTGATTTTCGAGGATAGAGGTGGTGATGTGACAATTTGGAAACCCAAAGGAAGGTCAAACCGCAAGCCCTTGAATACTGGAGTTTGTTTTGGTTATGTCTATTCCTCTTTAAATATATTTATCCTTGTGTTGCCATTTGGGTGATCTCTAGTTTGTCTCGGTGGTGGTGTGGCTGCTAACAGGTCATGTGTTGTCAAGACTGTGCAAAGAGAATCAAAACAGAGAGAAGAAACACTATTTTTGAAATTATTTTCTGTTTGTCACATTATATAGGTTGCTGTCTACGATTTAGGTAACTGCGTTTTGTAGGGTAGCATCTTAACCTACTTTCACGTGGATTCGATTCCTTTTGTTCATGCAACTCTCCTGAATGGTTTCATGGGATAATGGATCTCATCTTGATTTTTTTTAAAATCTTTTTGATTTCTGTCATGGTTTTATAGTGCTTTTTTTTTTAATTCAATTATAATATTTGCCATCACAAGAAGGTGCAATTGATTTTGTAGGTTAGAAGTGGTGATGTGGAAACCCAAAGCAAGCTCGAACCGCAAGCCGTTAAATACTAGAGTTTGTTTCGATTGTGCATATCCCTCCTCCAAAGTATTTATCCTTGTGTTTTTGATTGTGAGATCTGTCGCTGTCTCCTTGTTCTCGTTTTTAATAGGACATGTGTTGTCAAGACTGTCAATGAGGAGAACCATGACAGATAAGTCTTTTTTTTTTCCCTCATTTATATAGGTAGTAGTCAAAGGTATCGGTAACTGCCTTTTACAGGGAACTATTTTGTGCGACAATCTTAATCTTTTAGGTGGAATTTTTAGGTTCGTGAGCTCTCTTTCTTAGATTTGTGGGGAAGGGTTTCATCTTTCTTATGTCATTTTTAGCAAATCTATCGTTTGCTATGGCAAGATGATGCAATTGATTTTTTAGGATATAAGTGGAGATGGGAAACCTAAAGCTAGCTCAAACCACAAGCCCTTCAACACCTGCGGTTGTTTTGTTTGTGTCTATTCCCCCTCTTGTATATTTTTCGTTTTCTTTATCATTGTGTTGCTTATTGGGTTATCTTTTGCTGTCTCCTTGAGAGGCATCTTAGCCTATGTTCACATGTAGTCCTTATGTTCATGCAGTTCTAACATGGCTTTGTGGGATAAAGGGTTTCTTATGGATTTGCTGCTGCATCTTTCCGATTTGTGATTAGAAGTTGTACATCGGCTTCACTTCTGGTCTTTTGCTGTTGCTGTGCAAGTTATTGTTACTATTTCCCAACTTCTTTGCTTCTCTACAAGTTTATATTTTATTTTTGATAAGCTTGATTGGAGATGGTTCTTTTGGAAATATTCTTATTTTTGAAATATGATAAGCTTGACGTGCTTAGTCCCTTGCTCATCATTTTCTACATTTTCACACGTGGTCTCATGCTGTTGCTGTGCAAGTAACTGGTGCTCTTTCCAATCTTCTTTTCTGGTCTGGAAGTTCTGTACAAGATAAGGTTGATTGGGAGTGATGTCTTATTTTGAGAAGTTAAAGCAACTTGTTAACTGTGTCTGCAACAGGTTACTTTTATTGCGGTAATTTTTGTTGCAAATGATTAGAAGTGGTGCATTGACTTCTGGTCTAGTGCTGCTGCTGTGTGACTTACTGTTGCTGTTCCTCATCTTCTTTACTGCTATACAGTTGTCTGGAGATGGTTTCTTAATTTGGAAATGTACAGGATAAAAGCTTGATTGGAGATGGATCTTATTTTGGAAATGTTGAAGAATTTGCCAGTTTCTAGTGATCACTGTTTTTGCTTGTGAGATGTGCTCGCTCACAGTATCTGTGTTATGTGATGGTGTTTAACAGTTATGGTTGTGTTGGTCTGCAATTTTTTCTTGCCGTCTTTGTTTGCATTTATATGATTTGTGTAACTCCGCCTGTAGTGAAGTCAATTCTACACAGCCGGTCCCAAGCCCGGATGAAAGGAGGAGGGGCAAATTGCAACATGATGTTTGATTTCCTTTGTGCTTTTGTCACTTTTTCGAAATGTATTTGAGCATTCATCTTCATATCATTCAAAATGGTGTATCACACATGTTTGTTGGATTGTCATTGCTTATTAACCTTGGTTTCAAAAGGAGGTATTCGTGATCCCTATTTCCAATCTCATTCTGGGACTTGCCATTTCATGGTACATTGGTTGGTGGCGTGGCTCAAACTGTGTCTACGAAGCTTATCCTGTTGACGTCTTCTCTGGATGTTCATATTGGAGATCCAAGCAATCTATGTAGAGATGGTAAATCGCTCTGTCGGCACTGTTCTCTTACTAGGAAGTGATGAGGTGAACGACTACGCGCAAGAAAAGGGGCAATGTTGTTAGGACATCCGTCAAATGTATAATCACACGTTTTCCGTTACACCAGGTCTTGGCTGGCCTTGAGCATTTCAACTTCCAAGCTCCGTTGAGATCCTCCTGTTGTATTCGTCGTGGGGGACAAGTAGAATACTTCTAGCATGTCAAACAAAAGTAAATTTGCATTAGGGGCTTGTAAGCAAGTGTTACAACAATTACTATATGAAATTACGAATGATGTTCTTGTCAATTGACTGCTTATTTTAATCTCGATGTTCAAGTCGGCAACGTGACGCAAGTTTAATGTTATGAATAGGATATTTAATTTTGGTACAGTACAGTTATTAAATATTTGATGTTATTTTAGGTAATAATTTTTTAAATTTTAAAATAGCAAAATGCTTTATATTTAAAATATTGTAATTTTATGATATAATAAATAATAATTACATTAAAATATTAAATGAAAAGGATAATAAAATGTGTTGCTCTCTATAATTACAATTTAGAACCAACTAGAAGCAAAATCATAAACAAAAATATTTATAATTACATAAATAAAATTATAAAAGAAGAAAAACAAAATCCTAAAATTTTATTAAATCTAATATGGAATATCTGTTATAATTGTATTGACCTTAGAATATCAAAGTCACCGTTTAAATTCATTATATCAAATAATATATCAATGTCTTTTTTTTTATCTAAGATTATCTTTTAAGTTACTTTCATTTATCAAAGGTTGTTTTTTTAGAAATCCATTCGTCAAAAAAATAATATTATCAATGTAAATTAGATCTACTAACTGTTTGTTCTATTAAAAGTTTTAGTAAATAATAAAATAAATTATTGCAAAATCATAAGAATTATATCTAAAATAATAATAATAATAACACACTTTTTTCAAAGTTCTAAATTATATCGAAAAAAGTATCTCATTTAATCTTTTGAGTTTTAATCTATTGCTTTTCTGAGAATGGATGAATTCAAATGTACTCTAATTCTTTTTACAGGCTATTCCACCAAGGATGTAAATAGTAAGACAACAGAACAACATTATAAACAAAATAAAGTGACAATTGATTTTCAACAAGTAACAAAAGTAAAAAATATATATTTATATTAAGTTTTGCTCTTTATTGAATAGCAATTAACATCCCAAAATTCCCAGAAGCCTCCTTATAAATTTCTATTTGTAAGCTTGAGTAATAACTGTTGTAATAGTTAATAATAATTCCCTATTAACATCAACTTTCTTTGTAAAATTTGTCTAAAATGGACAATGTGATTAAAAAATGCCTCAGTTGCAAACAATAGAGAGTAAATATAAGGTTTGTTTATATTGGCCTTAATTGTTTTCTTCGCCCATTCTATGGTCTCGTAAAAATAACTCATTGTTATCTTTCCATCATTATTAGCTAAATAAACACCCTCATCAAATGACTCACAAACTCGGATAAATTGACATTGGAACCAAAATTTAGTATCCTCAAATATCATTCAACAAACCTCCGATCTAGCATTTGGACAAACATGATGGGATGCAACTCACTTATCACTTGTAAACATCTATCTCATCTCTTTATTCGTTATAATAAAACATTGAAGTGATAAGAAATTTATTGCAAATCTTATAGCAAAATGACACAAATTTCTATTATTGGTAACTCAATTCATTATTCTTTCATTCAAATAACTTTTAATTTCATAAATAAAGTTACTTAAAAGTTTACCTCTATAGTTATCAATAGAAGGAGCTTTGTATCCTAGATTATAAGTGTTGGACCCCGTTTTCGGAGTCCAACCCTTGAACCATAAAACGTGGGCGTGTTCCAATTAAATCTCCTTAACCATT
>JANIJH010000002.1:2582458-2601010 GCA_024520975.1 Erythroxylum areolatum | reverse complement strand
AACTCTCACCTCAAAAGAGGAATTTAACTAGAGTCAAATTTGTACTACAAATCTTTGACTTTGTTTGGTGCACTAAATAAGAAGGTAGTCACCTCCTTATATAGGTAAGAAACTTGTCTCAATTGTTGTCTCCAACCAATATGGGACAACAAAAGAGCTAAACCCAACAAGAGTGGATAATCGTTGGAGAGAGAGAGAGAGAGATATAACTGGAGGAAGAGATGATGGTGGAGAGTCATTGGAATCGTGAAAGAGGAGAGTCGCCAGAGAGAAGAACCGAGAGAGTAGCAAAGTGAGTGAGAGAGAGAGTAGAAGAGCAGCAGCGTCAGGGGGAAGGGGGTTTTAAGAAATTTTTTTACAATACCAGCTGGTATTTCAATAAAATCTTCTAAATTTTTAATATTTACAATATCGGTCAATACCACACAAATTGATGACATTGATTGATACTTATGCACCTAGTTTTGTATTATTTTTCAATCGATACAATGCCTTCTAGTTGGTATTGGTCTGTTTGATATAAAATCCATAATCTTGAATAAGTTCAATCAAATTTCCTTTTTCTTAATTACTCCTGATCGGTTCTAAATTAATCTTTTGAATTCAACTTATTCTAACTAACATTTTAAAGATTGGATTATAAATTGAGTCAGTAAAATAAAGAATTTAAAATTTAAAATTTTAATTTACAATCGATTATTATAAAAATTGATATATAGTAAATTTTAAAAATTAAAAAGAAATTATTTTTATTTAAAAAATATGTAAATAAAATTTATTAAATTTAAATTTTTTACAATTGAGATGGACTTATCGAAAGCAAGTTAACAACGGACGTGTCAACGGTAGTTTCAGGTTCAGGATCAGGCCGAAGCCGAACCCATTATCAGACCCATCCGTCAATGTCAGTCAAATCGTTCGTTCTCATGGAAGAAACAGTACTGTAGGGACTTTTATGCATCAGGAGCGTGAAAAAACGCAAAAACGAAGGGGAGCAATAATGGACCCAAAAAAGAACATTGTTTAGAGCTAAAAAGAAAGTAAAAAGAAAACATTGACACGCTAGCTGACCTCTCTGTCTCTCTCTTTGAATCTGAATCTTTCGCTTGCGCTGAGACTTCTGATCAATAGCATAACAAGGGAGGAATGGCGAAGTCGAGCGCCGAAGATGAGGAGCTAAGGAGAGCTTGCGAAGCTGCTATTGAAGACACCAAGCAGAACGTCGTGTTATCGATCCGAGTCGCCAAGAGCCGGAGCGTTTGGGGCAAAGCCGGCAAGTTGGGCCGCCACATGGCCAAACCTAGGGTTCTTGCTATCTCTAGTATGCTCTGTTCTCTTCTATGTTCTGTTGGTTAAATGAGCACGGAAGTGGGAAAAAAGTTCGTTTTGACCTGTGTAGCTCAAATTCCTTGTCGGATGTTTAGAGTTTTGTTGCATGTTTGTTGGGCAATAAATGCGGTGTTGATTAACTTCACTGTATTTGTCAATGGATGTGCGTTTTAGCATTGCTAAGTCTATCTTTTCCAATCGAACTGTTACTTGTGGTACCAAAAGTTTTAATTTCTGGAGTAGAACTAGTTCAATAGTCTTTTAGGTTAGTTATGGGTTATGGCCAGTATAAGGAGTTTTAGGCTGTTTTAATATACCTTTTTAGTTGTGAATTATGTTTGCTGTGGATCAGCGGGAGCCTGATACAGTGAATTAATATATATATATATATCATGATTATGCTGTCTGCGTCACTCTTTTGCACATCGAGTTGTTTTTTTTTTGTAGAATTGAGAAGCATAAAATTCGTTGCACATTGTTGGCTTTTTTTTTGGATTTTCATTTCCTTTCTCTATCATTGTTAAACAAAGCGCCTTTCTTGGCTGAGTTGTCCCATGGTTTGTATGGTCGATGATTATATGCATCTGCAATTGGGCTGTCACAAAGATTATACTCATCAGCAGTTGGTAGCTCGTGTGGTCATTTTTTTGGCACAGTGTTATCAGTGATAGTACTTGATTTGTGCAGCAAAAACAAAGGGCCAACAGACTAAAGCATTTCTTCGAGTCTTAAAGTATTCCACCGGAGGAGTTCTTGAGGTAATGTTTCAATAAGTTTAAATAGTACGATAAAAGAAAAACAAAATGTAAAAACTTTAAAGTTTTCTAGGGTCTATAACTTTATGGACAGATATGAGTTCTTGGTCTTTGAGCATTAGATATAGTGGTTCTTTCAGCCTGCATGTTTGATTCAGGGATTTAAGAGTTCAAAATTGATTCTGATGCCAATGGATCCTAATTTAAGTGGTAAGAAGGTTAAGAGATGAACATTGATTTATGCCTCCTCTTGTGAGATGGATGTGTTTTTTGATTTTTCTTCTCTAACATACTTTTATTCTTTGGCTTGTGATTTCGGACAGTTCAAACTTGAGTTCTAAAGGATATGATTTTTGGTTTTGTGTAAATATCAAGCTGGGAATGAGTGGCACAATCTCATAATCCTTTTATGAAGATGTTATGCAGCAAAGTTTTAGCTAACTGCAGATTAAGACCTTATTTTTTTTCCTGTCTAGAGTTGTAATATTATGATTTTGTTTTGAACTGATCGTGCAGCCTGCGAAGTTGTACAAACTTAAGCATCTCTCAAAGGTGGAGGTTATAGCTAATGATCCCAGCGGGTGCACATTTACCTTGGTAAAGATGCATATTTATGATCCTGAAAAGTTAGTGTGTCAAACGTGGGTTTTCTGCTAAAGGACTATTTTAGGAGAACTTGAGCAACAAATGAATAGTTTGGTTGCTTTGAACTTTGCATTTCCTTCTCCCTTCATGTGATGCGTCTGACTGAGTTTTTTGCAGGGATTTGATAACCTAAGGAGCCAAAGTGTTGCTCCTCCGCAATGGACTTTGGGTAACATTGATGATAGGTAATAAGGAACAGCTCCTTGTTTCTCTTCATTCAAATGCAGAGTTAAAATTCTCGGGTGCCCTAGATGTTAACTTAGCATGAATTTCATTTTTTGAGTAGATGTTTCATTAAACTTGCCAGAACTTTCATGTTAAACATTATTACAGGAACCGGCTTTTGTTCTGCATCTTGAATATTTGCAAAGATGTCCTTGGCCGGCTCCCAAAAGTGGTGGGCATAGATGTGGTAGAGATGGCGCTTTGGGCAAAGGTGTAACTAATTTCCTTCCTTGTCTTAAAGTGTGTACCATGGCTAATTCATACATTCTTGCTTTCAGTTATAATAATGACGCTTTAGTACTGCAAATGAAAGCTAGTTCTCTTTAAATGGATATTGTTTGTTAGAGCAAATTATATAAAATTTATTAGGATGAGGCTTATAGGACTAGCCAATTAAAACAACAGAAAAGTTGTAACTGAAAATGAATAATTGCAGGGCCAAGAAAAGATTTTTGTCGGAGTCTTAAACACCATACAATTTAACTTTTTTTAAGAAGTTGGCCATTTATTATGGATATAATAACTGTATTCTTTTGTTGTCCAGGAAAATACACCTGCAGTTAACAAGCAAAGGAATCAGGAAGAGGGGCCTGTTGAAGCTGCAGTGTTGGAATCTGATTTGAACGTGACATTTGAAAAAGAACTCGTCTCCCAAGCTGAGGAAGAGGACATGGAGGCTCTTCTGGAAACGTATGTGCCCTCTTTGTATTCTGAAATTCATCCTTATGAGATGCACTTTTGATATATTAAGACAACAGCAATATACTCTTCAACAAACATGGAGATGAAGCATGAACAACAACCTTTCAATCAGTTCTGTGTGAAATTGCATAACAAATCTGAACTTGAAGTCACTTGGTGATGCCCCTAAGCTTTTAATAAATTAATAGGGAATTGACCCAATGCACTACATCCTGTCAATCACAGTTGATATAGTTGATTTATTTGGGTTTTTAGATGTGAAAAGAGACCTATATGGAACATAGTCAAATCAGCATAGTTTACCCTTCTATTGAGCTACTTGGTACATAGACTTTCAGTTCTTGTCTTTCATCCGACATGGGATTGTTATTCTCCAGCTTGGTATCAGTTAAGCGTATTGTTCTATCTTACTCGTGGCACTTATGTTGCCAAGTATGGGATTTCTTTCCCCCATAAAGCTTTACTTAAATCAGAGGCACCTGCCTGATAGCTAAATTGATTATGTCCACCTCTTTTAACCTTCTTTTCTTGAAATATAAATTGAACTTGGTGCCCTTGCTTTTTTTTTAATCATTCAATGGCATGCAGTTATGTCATGGGTATTGGTGAAGCAGAAGCATTTTCTGAAAGGTTGAAACGGGAGCTTCTTGCCCTGGAAGCTGCAAATGTGCATTCAATTTTGGAAAGTGAGCCTTTGATAGAGGAGGTATTTTCTGTAATACTTGATAGAGGTGCTTCTGGTCAATTTTTTGGTTGAAGTAAGAGTTAATTTTAGTGCTAATATTATTGTTCAATGTGATATTGTTTATAGTTTTATGCTATAGTTCAGAATCTACTTGTATTTGATCGTCATCTTGAGACTGTTGGTTAGTACGATGTTCAATATTACTATATATGATCATTAACTACAGTGTCTTCTTCTGGGCCTTTCAGGTATTGCAAGGACTTGAGGCTGCTACAATTTGTGTTGATGACATGGATGAATGGTTAGGCATTTTCAATGTCAAACTTAGACATATGAGAGAAGACATCGAATCGGTAAGATTAGGCTTTAACCCTTTTCATAACTGTGTTTGTGTGCCTGCTTGGTTTAGATTTATGCACTAGTATCCTAATGATTGAGGTCCTAGTTTGACTACATTATTGCATGAGGGATTTACCAAGCAATTGTTTGGAATGCTGCATCATTCATAACTGGAAATGACTGTTAAGTATGTCTGTCAAGCTGAGGGTTAGAAAATGATGTAGGGAGCAATAGCTTTAAGTAAGTGGTGTGTTACTATTCTCGGCAAACCTTAATGTTCAATCATGACTTAAATTCATACTCTGAATTTGTATGCATTCACACTCTAAGTTGAATACCTTATTATTGATCAGTCAGTGTTTTCATTACTCCTCTGATGATATCCAGATAGAGACCCGTAACAACAAGTTGGAGATGCAGTCTGTAAATAACAGATCACTCATTGAAGAGCTTGACAAGCTACTTGAACGACTGCGTATCCCTTCTGAAGTATGATGTCCATTATGATCACTAAGTTGATTGCATTTTAGCCATCTTCTCCTAACAATGCTCTGTTATTTGCAGTATGCAACATGTCTAACAGGTGGGACCTTTGATGAGGCACGCATGCTTCAAAACATTGAAGCATGTGAGTGGTTAACTGGTGCTTTGCATGGTCTTGAAGTACCTAACATTGATCCAGTCTATGCAAACATGCGTGCTGTATGTGCTTTGCCCCCTTTCTCTGTCAATTTTCACCAAACTTAACAAAAGAACAGAATGTTGCAGCACAATTTATTTTGCATCCATGCTCATAAAATGATATTAGCCATTTGAGTTACTGCTTTTACTCTAGTTCCTGGTAACATGATTCTATACCCTTAGTGGATTGTAATGTTTATTCACTGAAGCCATCCAAAAATCATATTAATATGCACCTGCTTGTAGATTAAAAGGTTCTTTTGTTTCATATCTCTAAATCATCTTTTTCTGAAGTATTGACTAAATATCAACAGGTAAAAGAGAAGAGAGCTGAACTTGAAAAATTAAAAACTACTTTTGTCAGGAGAGCTTCTGAGTTCTTGGGAAACTACTTCGCTAGTTTGGTGGATTTCATGATAAGTGACAAGAGTTACTTTTCACAGGTATTGTTCCCTCTAAGTCTGTATCTTCTCATTGATGAGTGTTAATGTCAGTACAGTGATTCTTAGCAATACTTGTGTGCTTACATTAAGCAGAGGGGACAATTAAAGAGGCCCGATCATGCTGACCTAAGGTACAAGTGCAGGACATATGCTCGCCTACTTCAACATTTGAAGGTTGACTCACAAACACTCACTTTGCTATTTGGAGCTTTATTTGTCTCTTTTACTTATCAATTTTGGAACATTCACACCCTATGTTTTCAGAGCCTTGATAAGAATTGCCTGGTTCCTTTGAGGAAAGCATACTGTCGTTCTCTTAACTTACTCCTTCGCAGAGAGGTTAGAATTGCACTCCTTGCATAATGCCTTTTCAATAATTGTTTACTTCCATGTGGAGTTGATAGGGTCATGTTTCTGTAGACTATTCTTTGGTTTTAGGCTGTATAGCTGAAGAATGACCAGGAAAAATATCTGGCCGGTATTCTTCTGCTAAAGTTTGAAAGTTGTCTTTGACAGGCTCGTGAATTTGCTAATGAGCTCCGTGCGGGTACAAAAGCATCTAGAAATCCACCTGTTTGGCTTGAGGCTTCTTCAGGGAATCAAAATGCTAGTGCAGATACTTCAGCAGTTTCTGATGCTTATGCCAAAATGCTGACAATTTTCATCCCGCTCCTCGTGGATGAGGTTATGCTTCTTCTTTTATGAGTAGATTGCTTCTGTTCTACTTTGTGTAATGATTGTTCATCTTCCGTGGCCCATATTGCAGAGTTCTTTTTTTGCACACTTCATGTGCTTTGAAGTTCCAACACTTGTTCCTCCAGGTGGTGTTGCTAATGGCAATAAGAGTGGAAGATACCATGAAAATGGAATAGATGATGAAGATGATGATTTGGGTATCATGGATATTGACGAGAATGACAGTAAAGCTGGTACACTTTTTTAAATCCAACCTTAGTCCTGTTTGAATTTGTTTACGATAATTTATGAAAATTTTCCTTTTGTAGGAAAAAATTCCATGGAGCTGACAGCACTAAATGATTCTCTTCAGGATCTACTTGATGGAATCCAAGTAAGACATACACTCTGTTTTTAGTTTCAGTTTTCTTTTATGTTGGGCTCTCTTTTAAAACAGCTTCTATGAACATAAGGAGTGAGAAATACAGGTTCTTATTGTTTCATTCTGTTTAGCTTATGTTAAAAGCATGCATATTCTTTTGAAAATTGAATAACTTGAAATTTACACAGCTGTGGATCATTTGGAAACCTTTTAAAGGGTAGCAATGTTCCTTTTACTGAACCTAAGCTTGGTCATTTTGATGCTTAGCTAATACAGATACATTGTTACCAATAATACAATTATTTATTTTGTTTGCTTGTTAGTAATCAGTAGGTAACAAGGATGGGTAATTGCAGCTTCATTTCAAAGATTAATTTGACTTTGATTTTGACTTTGGAAGGGTTGTTATGTGATGAATTTAGGAAGACTTTTATGCTGTGGTTGATTGGGCCTACAAGATTGATCCTCTGCGCTGCATATCAATGCATGGGATCACAGAGCGGTATCTGTCTGGTCAGAAAGCAGATGCAGCGGGATTTGTGCGTTTGTTGCTTGGTGACCTGGAGTTGAGAATTTCGACACAGTTTAGCCGTGTATGTCTGGCTTTGAGAAGAAATAAATTTCCACAATACACTTCAAATATGGTTTTTGAGGTATATTTACCTTGTCTTCATTGCAGTTTGTAGATGAAGCTTGCCACCAGATTGAGAGAAATGAGCGCAATGTGAAGCAAATGGGGGTCTTATCATACATCCCAAGGTAATATCTAAATCTACAACAAGTGCCAAGGTTCACTAAAGATGTCAGTGAATTTGTAAGTGCCGCATGAGTATTGCATATCGAATTTGGTGCTGTGTTTCCTCGTCTGGATAATTGACAAGAGCATCAGAATGAAATGCAACATTTGGCCATGCAAAGATAGAAGCAGTTTTAATTTCCAAAAAAAAAAAGATAGAAGCAGTTTTTGCTTGCTATTGAACTGCTAGGCTCATATATTTGTTGTTGATAATGGAATTGCATGCTGTCTCTAGAGAATATTGACAAAAATTATTCAATGTTATGGTCATAACTTATGGCTGACTTCAAAAACATTGCGAGACAATGAAGAGCAAATATGAAATATTCAAACAATGAATTTCTATGTGAACAAATGAGATAACTTATCAAAATGGATGGTGAAGGTATATACAATGGATTGTCGTCCACACTGTTGAACTCAAAATCAGTTCTTGATAGTAATTACTGTGAATTGGGCTCTACACTTTTTGGTTTAAAGTTATGATAATATGCTGTTATAGACTGCTGGAAATCAGCTTTGGATGATGTTTGAACTTTTCTTTCCCTGTTATGTATTTAAATAAGTTTTTCATGATGTAATCTGAGTTAGCCTATAGCATTTGTTGTGATTGGATCTCCTTTTTAGTGGACAAAGAAGACCTTGGTTAGATTTATATAGCTGGCGTACCCAAGTGTTTAACAATTCAATTTTTCACTTTGCTAGGACCTTACATTTTTAGGTATATATTATGATATATGAAGCTTGCAAGTTTTAATTTATAATGTGACTGCTATGTGTTATTTAAATAATGATTTTATACCTGCTTTATATTGCTTTTGGTCCTGCTAGATTTGCAACTCTTGCGACTCGCATGGAGCAGTACATTCAGGGGCAGTCGAGGGATTTAGTTGATCAAGCTTACACCAAATTTGTAATGATTTTAGTATTGAAGACAATGTTATCACATTTTGTGTTTTACTTCCTGGTTATTAATTCTTGTTACTGCTGTTTGATAGGTGAGCATCATGTTTGTCACTTTGGAGAAGATTTCACAAACAGATCCGAAATATTCAGACATCTTTCTTTTAGAAAACTACGCTGCATTTCAGAACAGGTTTCTTATTCTAAGGGTTTGCTTCTTTTTTGATTTGTAACCAGTGATCATCATGTCTTCTTATTGGAAACTTGCATGCAGCTTGTACGATCTTGCAAATGTGGTCCCTACTTTAGCCAAATTTTATCACCAGGCCAGTGAAGCATACGAGCAAGCTTGCACCCGCCATATAAATATGATAATATATTATGTATGAAGTCTTACCCCTATTTTTTAACCGCATCATTAACTTTGGAACTGCTAATGTTGTTGAAAGATTTTTTCTGTTACATTGTGATGATGTTTGCTTGGCTACTGCAGCAATTTGAACGTCTTTTCCAATTTGCTCGAAAGATTGAGGATTTGATGTACACAATAACACCAGAAGAGGTCAGTTCTTTGTGACCATAAATTCCGTTTATTCATACCATATAGCTATTTAAAACATTCGTAAAGATTGAGGATTTGATGTACACAATAACACCAGAAGAGGTCAGTTCTTTGTGACCATAAATTTCACCATATAGCTATTTAAAACATTCGTGGTTTTGCTTGATACGTCATCCTACTGCAGATATTCTTTTTATGTAAAATGTACTTTTAGTATAACTATCTTGGAGTTATTTTGAAAAATTATGAAGAATTGCTCCTTTAGATATTTTGGCTTGATTGCTTTGTAAATGTATCTACTTTTTTTTAATAATAAATGTTTCTCCTTTTCCTCTGTGGTTAGAATGAAAATGTAATAGGATAAAAATGAATGAAATTGGGCATTATGTCCATCACCCTTATGTTCTCATATGTTTATTTGGATCCTATGTTATTCTTATTAAACTGAACGTTTGTAGATTTCACTCACATACCTTAGAAGAGAGGTGAACTTTCAAAAGGTTGATAAGCTTGCATCCCTTGCAATTGACATATGTGCTTGCAAGTTGGTTTTAAATTTAAACATATAGGTTTGCAAAAAATGATGATGTAGTTCATAAGGAATAATATCATTCAGATCTGTTTGTTCTTACTTGTCTGTTGATGCTTGTTTAAGCCCATTTCCTTCTGAATTGTTTATTCATTGCTTTTGTGATTCTTTTAGATCCCATTCCAGCTTGGGTTGTCAAAAATGGATCTCAGTAAGATGTTAAAATCTAGTTTATCTGGGGTAAGCCAGTTTAATATCTCTCCTTGTTTTTCCTGGTCTCTGTCAAACAAATGTGGTGTAATGATCGCCATTCTTCGCCACAGGTTGATAAGTCTATTAGTTCCATGTATAAGAAGTTGCAGAAGAACTTAACTTCAGAGGAGCTGTTACCTTCTTTGTGGGACAAGTGCAAGGTAAAGTCTCATCCACCTTAGTTTCCAAGCTGAAAAGCTTTTCCTGAAGATGTGGGGCATCTAATTTGGTTGCAGAATATAAGCAGAGTTCCTTTGTTTCCATGTTCTTAAATTGAATTATTTCCGTGTGTTGTCCATTTATTTATTTTTCACTGGTAGAAATAGAAAATCATTAGGGATCATGATTTTCTAGTAGAACACCAGTAATATCAGAATCTTAACCAAAGGTAAAATTACTCCGCTTTGACATCACAGAAGGAGTTTTTGGACAAGTATGACAGTTTTGCGCAATTGGTTGCTAAGATCTATCCCAATGAGAACATCCCATCTGTGACAAAAATGAGAGAACTCCTGGCCTCCATGTAAAGCATTGATAAGGAGAGCCCCCTGTTGTATAAATTAGCAGTTTCTTCCATAGATCTGTATTAAAGCTGGTGTAAGTACTCATTTTATTCATTCAGCAAAATTTTCTGCTGCACATAGTAGTTGAATGAAATTTGTTTTTGGCATCACCTATGTAGGATCATCTTCCACACTTTGCTGGTTTTTTGTATCGTTTTCAAGTTGGTTTGATTCTGAAATCTGAATTTAGTTTCTTTGTGTTGATATTCAAAGAAGATGAAAGTCAATGTTAACAACCTCGCCTATTCTTCTGTTGTGTCAACGTCTGTTTCCAGGCAACTCTCCACCAAGTGAACAACCACATACATGTAGAAATTCTTCATCTTCTTCAATAATTGCCAGTGTGAAATGAAATAGAAATGTATACTTCCTAGAAAATTTATGAGCTTTTTTTTTGGGTAATCTCATTTCTTTTATGCTATTTTTGTCTTCAAAATTGTTCACTTGTTTCATAATATCTGGGCACAGAAAGAAATTGAACGGGCAACGAAGCACCCAAAACAGAACAACTAAAGAAAAGGTCATTCAGCACAAATAAAATCACCTGCTCTACTTCTGCTGTTCCTATCCTGTTTTAAAGCATCTCATCCTTACATCTACGTAAGACTTAACATAAAATACATAAATTTATGGATGAGATGGGATGAAATACGCATCTAAAAGTGATCTTTTGAAGCTTTAGGTTTTGGTGAAGTCGAACAAAAGCAAAATAAGTGATGAAACGGCATCGTCGCATCATTTGGTTCAAATTAATAATTACATATGACGTACCTAAACCGAAACCAAAATAAATGATGAAACGACATCGTTTTGATTCATCAGGGGAATTATCGCTTTCATGACAAATCCATCTCTCTTCCGTTTTCTTGTTGAAATTTGAAACCCTCTCTAGGTTGCCGTCAGCCAGTTGCCTGTCTCCCCGCCGCCATTTCAGTAGGTGAAACTTGCCGTAATGGCCCTCTCTCCTTTGCTGTTTTTCTCTCTTGTAGCGACAATATGGAAGGTCTTGGATTTCGTTGAATTCGTTGCTTAGCGCTGTTTTTTGTTTCTGGAATGAAGCTCTTGGTTGCAAATAGTCAAAGTCAATAAGGAAGGGAGGGAAACATCAAAGAATCTGAACTTATATATTGAGGTAATGTCATCCTTTCCCTATATATAATCAAGGAGATTAGTAAGTGTTCAAGCTAATCATGAACATGGTAATGTAATGCTTAGATGTTTGTTCGCTTTGAATTGATTGAGTACTTATGTTAGTTCTTGTTGTTTCGTAGAAAGAATGAGTTTTAAGTTTACAGAAGGTGTTGATTTAATTTAGTGTTGATACGTGCTCATTGAAGTGAAGGCGAAGATATTATAACAGCAAACTCAACTTCACCTATCTTCAACCAGTGAAATGTCAAGAGCCCAAGGCATATGGCTGTTGCACTGACAAGTTTATGAACACACACAGTCCAATAATCAAAGCCTTTTGTTTGAGGTGTAGGAAAGATCGTAAAATGAGATAATGAGAGGTTAAGAGGTTTCAGGTATATATATATACATATATGTAATAAGGTGCCTAAATTTGGGTAATTATTGGTAGTTGAAAGCTTGGGGTTCTCTGTGGAAGGGAATGTCAAGTTGAGAAAAGAAGGTGGGGGATTTGATTCCTATCTTTGTGTGCCTATCCCATCATTTTCCCATATGCCAATCCTGTTCCAACATTGTTGCTGTCATTTACATGGAATTGGGACACAGGATAATTGTTCATGTTTGTCATTGTGTGGACTTGTCCTTAATTGTTGGATTACCATTTTTAGCTTCGCTGTGGTATTATTAACTCTGCTTGTCTACGGAATAATTTGAATTGGTCTGTTGAGGCTTGAATTCAGGCATTCCATTAGTCATGCTGGTATTAAGCTGCTGAAATGCTTAATTGTGCTGAATTCTTGGATCATTTATGCTGGTTGATGCCTCAGTAACTTTTTATTCTCATGCTTAGGGAGAACAGATTCAAATTTGAAATGAATTGTGAACTGGGATTATTTCAAATATTTAGTCCGAGAAACCAATCTATAGGTGGTTTGGCTTAGTCTGTTTTCTCCTTGTTGGAGTCTCGATCCGTGTTTTAAATGCTTTGCACGGGCCATTGATAGAGATATTGATAGTCTATTATTTGATGCATTAATTTAGGTCAATTGTATGATACTTTAGGGTAAATATTTGCTAAATTACTGTTTTTATGTTATATTTGGATGTTAGGAATTGTTTTAGAGAAAAGACAAAAAAAATGAGAGCTTAGGGTTTTACAAAAAGAAAAGAGGGTCTAGCATTGGTTTTGAAAAGAAAGAACAAAGCAGCATGAGGAGAAAGAGCAAAAGGAGGTTCAACGGTTTATTAAAAAAAAAATGCTGCGCAACCCATGAAGAAAAAGAAAAGGATTCAGTGCGTTTTGGAAAATAAAAAGAGCCACAAAACGCAGAAAAAAAGAAAGCAAAACGCAGCAAAAAGGGTTCAGCGTGTTTAAAAGAAAAAAGCAGAAAAAGAATGGAAAAACAGTAGATTGGAGAGGGACACGCAACAACCTCCACAAAACGACACAGCTTCCACTCTCCAACACCAACAGCAGGCGGCCACCAAAAACGCTGCGCAGCATCCTCTCCACTTTCTCGGATAAAGCGCCTCCAATTATTCCAGCTAGAAGAAGTGGCCCCTACTTTAGCATTCACTCCACTCTCCATCAACCCCCACTCCACGGAAACACAGCCTGGATTCAGAGATAAAATGCCTCCATCCATACTTTCGCTCACTGATTGCCGCAAGGGTCCAGCCCCCGTTTACTTCCATCAAAACATGTAGCCTTTACTGACCAGCCCCCACTTGTCACGCGCAACCCTCTCTCCCACAACGCTGGCGCAAGCTCCATGTATTTTTTCATTTTCCACTCACGAGCAAGAGGGCTTGCTTTTCACTCCATCACTACATGCCATTCACCAGCAGCAACCCGTCCATGCGCAACGCAGCTTGCACCCACCAGCTAAACTTTGACGACTCCACTCCTTTCACGTCCACAGGTTTCATTCACACATACACTCCTCCTTAACTCACAACATGTAGACAACTCCATTTATTCAAGCATCTTACTATCCACTCACACTTCATTCAACTAACGTAGCATCGTAGCCTCCATCTATCAGAAGCAAACAGCCACGCATGCAACTCCAAGAAGACATACAGCACGTCCACTACTTTACTTCCACGCATGGATAGCCATTCACGCATCAATCTCCATCCTCTCACTCACACAACAATCTCTTCTCCAATAACTAAGATGCAGCCACGCATCAAGCTCCACGCCACTCAACAGTCTCTACCAACACAGCCTTCACTTACTATAAGAAGAAAAGCGAAAAATGCAGAGGGAAGAGCACATTTTTCTGCTACAATTTGGAGACGTGCTCTTAATTTTTATTTGAATCTGTCATGAGTTTATACAATGTTTTTGTTTGTGGACTACTTGGTATGATGATTTGTGGCTAGAACTTTAATTTTTCTTAAGGATTTGATATTTATTAATGCTTTAATATTTAATTTTGCTGAATCCATGACTCAATATTCATATACTTGTTTTTTTTTTGTTTATTTGTTCTTCCTTTAGATTATTGAAAATTGCCTTGGTATAAATTCACTTTTGAAAAAAGGGAGTTTTTGTTAAAAGATGGAAATAAATTTTGACTAAGATTTTCTTATGAGTTAGGAGACCCAAGAAATTTAGGAGGTAAAAATTGAAGGTTTGAGACTTAAGAAACTCTAGGAAGAACTCAAATAAGGGATTACTAAATGATGTCTAAAGTGGATAAGTTAATTCACCTTTGGGAGAAAGGGATTAATTACTCTTAAAATTCACCTACAAGGTTAGGATATTTCATTTGTAGAGGATGGTTAATTCAATATTAAGGTTGACAAAAATATCATTTTCTAAGAGAAAGTCATTCCCCTTTGTCGTTAATAATTTTAATTAGTCAATTATTGCACTCTTTTCTTAATTAGTTTTTGCATAGATTTGTAGTTATTGTGGTCGCATTAAATTAGGTAGTTGCTTAGAAATTTCCTTTAAGTTTTTAATTATTCTCTACATTGCTTTTAAATTTTCCAAAATTTCACTAAACCCGATTTCAAACATTGTCTGCTAGTATAGATTTGAACTTTCTCATAATCCTTATGGACACTACTCGGTTTTTACCAATTTATTACTCACTTTGACAACCATGCACTTGCGGTTTACAAACAAGTTTTTGGCGCCGTTGCTGGGGATTAATGTTTGAATATTTGCTTTTATAGCTAGTTTGATATTTACTTGTTGGTTTCCTTTTTATACTTAGAGTAACTTATTTGTTTCTTTTTCTTTTCGCATTTTTGTTTTCTTGCGCAGCTTGTGTGTAAGAGGATTGTACGCCCTGAATCACTAGAGGGTAAGAAAGATAGTTTGACCGAGAGTTAGAAAGGACAGTAAAGTCAATTTGTCAACAAAAGAAAATGGAAAATCAAGCAGAAGAACTTCAGAGAATTCAAAGGATGAAATGACTCAAAGATTAGCTCAGTCAGAGGCCAGATTCGGTGTAGCTAATTTGATCAAAGGAAATGGAAGAGGAGATAATAGAAATGAATAGGAGCAAGTATAACATCTTATCAGGGAATATTTCCAGCCTACAGTGGTGGACAATTATCACGGTATCCAAAGATCTAATGTTCGTACTCAGAATTTTCATATTTGACCTGGACTCATCAATTTGGTTCAGACAAATCAGTTTGGAGGAGCACAAATGGAGGATCCAAATGATCATCTTGCAAGTTTTCAAGAATTATATGACACTATCAAGATTGAAGGGGCAACGCAAGATGATATTAGGCTCACTTTGTTCCTATTTTCTCTTCGGGACAACAAAGAATTGACTTCATTCAATTTCTGCTGATAGAATGCTAACTTGGCAAGAGGTGGTACAACAGTTCTTGATTAAATTTTTTCCACCTAATAAAACTACAAAGTTAAGAGCTGAGATCAGTACATTTAGATAGCATGACTTGGAACCATTGCATGAAGCTTCAAAGAGGCACAAAGACCTTTTGAGAAAGTGTCTACATCACGGATACCAAGAGTAGGTACAAGTGGAAATGTTTTATAACAGGTTGAATAACCAGACTTGAACCATTGTTGATGCAGCCACAGGTAGTACTCTGGTGAGAAAAACATCTCAAGAAACATATGCATTGCTAGAAGATATGACTTCAAACAGTTACCAGTGGCCCTCCGAGAGAACTAATGGAAAGAGAGGAATTTTAAAAGTGGTCCAAGTGACTTAGTTATCTGCTCAATTGGCAACCCTATTCAATCAATTTTCAAAATTCATGTCAAAGGAAAAACAAATTGAGCAGGTGGCAGCTACTAGTAAATCATTTTACACCAATGATGAGGGAGTGGAACAAACTCAGTTTGTTAATTAAAGGAACTTAGGATTTAAGTCACAACCAATGGAAAATCTATATGGCCAAGGCTACAACTCTAAGGAGCAATATAACTATGGTATTCAAAGGAATATGCCCCACCTACCTGGATATGGACCACCATTGGCAGAACGGAGACCTTCTTTGGAAGAAATGATTGGCACTTTTGTAATTGAGACAAGAAACCGTTTTCACAAGAATGAGAAAGAGATGGATGAGCTAAAGATACAAGTAATCAATATTGAGACTTCAATGAAGGGTTTGAAAGTTCAATTGGGATAACTTGTAAATGCTGTTTGAAATTTGAATCAGATAATATTTCCAAGTACTACTGAAACTAACCTAAGGGAGTAGTGCAAGGCCATCATTTTGCGAAGTGGAAAAGAATTGGAAGAGGTGAAACCTAAAGAAAAAAGCTCCACTAAATCCAACCAGAACGAAGGAAAGAATACTTGTGAAGAAGCAAGTGCACCTACACAAGTTGAGAGAGAAGTTAACTTGGGGAAGAAACTGAAAGGAGAATTGCAAACAAAAATCATCCCCAAGCTGTCATATCCTCAAAGATTTCAACGGAAGAAAATTAATGATCAATTTGCAAAATTCCTTGAAGTTTTTAAGAAACTTGAAATCAACATTCCCTTAATTGAAGCTATTGAACAAGTACCGAATTATGCAAAATTCATCAAAGACATTGTTACAAAAAAGAGGAGATTTGGAGACTATGAAATGGTATTGATGACCGAAGAGTGTAATGTAGTCTTGCAAAGAAAGTTGTCACAGAAATTGAAAGATCCGGGAAGCTTCACAATTCTGTGTGAGATTGGCAACTCATGTTTTGGTAAAGTGCTTTGTAATTTGGAGGCAAAAATAAATCTCATGTCTCTTTCCATCTTCCAAAAGCTAGGATTATGAGAAGTTAAGTTATCGACAATTTGCCTCCAACTAGCCAACCGTTCTCTCACTTATTCTTGAGGTATTGTAGAAAATGTTTTTGTTCGTATTGACAAGTTTATTCTCCCTGTAGACTTTGTGGTGCTCGACATGGAAGAAGATAAAGAGATCCCGATCATACTTGGGCGATCATTCTTGGCTACCATAGGCGCAATGATTGATGTGTAACAAGGAGAACTAACCTTGCATATAAATAGCGAGAAGGTTAGGTTTAACATATACAAATCGCTTCAATATCCAAGTGATATACCAACTTGCAACCAAGTGGATGTCATATCATCTTGTGTGGTAACATCTTATCCTTCCCTTATACCTAAAGACCCATTATTGACATGTTTGGGAGGTATGGTTAGAAAAGATGATATGGATGATGATGATGATAATGATGATGCTTGTTTTATGATGGTATTGGATTCTTTTGAATGCTTGAAAATTTTTGATTAAACTGAGTCTTTGTTTTTTGTGACTAATGCTGATGTTGTTAGTGATGTGAAATATGTGCACCCATTGATTAATTTGAAACCCTTGCCTGAAAATTTGAAATATGCATTCTTGGGTGCTAATCAAACTTTTCCTGTCATTATTTTATCTTTATTGACTCATGTAGAAGAAGAAAAATTGCTTAGGGTATTAAGGGAGTTAAAAAATGCATTAGGTTGATCAATTTCAGATATTAAGGGAATGAGTCATTCTATTGTAATGCATAAAATTCTTATAGAGGAGTCATTCACCCCTAGCATTGAACTCCAAAGAAAATTGAACCCAGCAATGAAAGAAGTGGTTAGGATTGAAATTTAGAAGTGACTTAAGGCTGAAATCATTTACCTAATTTCTGATAGTTCATAGGTTAGTTCTACTCAGGTTGTTCCTAAAAGAGGTTGATTCACTATAGTTATAGATGATAACAATGAGACTATTTTCATTAGGACAATCACTGGATAGAGAGTTTGTATAGATTATAGGAAGTCGAATAAAACCATTAGGAAGGACCATTTTCCTTTGCCATTCATAGATCAGATGTTAGATAGACTTGTTGGACATGCATTTTATTGTTTTTTAGATGGGTACTTTGGATATAACCAAATAGCTATAGCACTTGAAGATCAAGAAAAAACTACATTTACTTTTCCTTTTGGCACATTTGCATTTAGACGCATGCCTTTTAGTCTTTACAATGCTCCTGCTACATTTTAACGTTACATGATGACTATCTTTTCTGATATGGTTGAGAATTTGATGGAGATGTTTATGAATATTTTTCTGTTTTCGGTGATTCTTTTAATAAATGCTTACATAATCTGTCTCTAGTGTTGAAAAGATGTCAGGATACTAACTTAGTGCTCAATTGGAAGAAATGCCATTTTATGATGAGGGAAGGAATTGTGTTAGGTCACAAAGTATTTGCCCATGGCATTGAAGTGGATCGAGCCAAAACAGCAACTATTGAAAAGCTTCCTCCATCGACAAATGTAAAGGATATCCGCAGTTTTCTTAGACATGTGGGGTTTTACTGGAGATTCATCAAAGAACCGAGTCGTGTCCACAAGGATTATAAGAAAGATGTTAGAATCCAGCATGTCCAAGGAAACTGCGGATACCCTTTACATTTGTCGGTGGAGGAAGCTTTTCAATAATTTTTGTTTTTGCTCGGTCC
>JANIJH010000002.1:2561997-2578101 GCA_024520975.1 Erythroxylum areolatum | reverse complement strand
TCAGCACTTTGCGACTAATTATAATTATTCTCGATGACTTTCGCCTCAGCCAAAGGATAATGTTAGCAATGTTTCATAGTTTATTATTTAATGTTGTATGTTCTAAGCCCAATACCAGAAGAGAAATTGGTTCTTCTTTTTTCTTTTTGAAATTAGTGTTAATAATTTCAAAATCTCGATGTAAATTAAACAATCAAAATATTTTTTTATGTATTTAAAAATATATAAGATATTTTAAATAAAAATAAATAATTAAATCAGAGTCAGATATCAGTGAAGTTTTGATGCTAGCTCATACTAACCGACAAGACCTCCAAAACTGACAAGAAGTTGCCACGAAGCCAACAAACTCCAAGCAGGTGAACTCCAGTTGAAGTCAATGTCAATGACTTTTCGTTGGTCAATGACCTTTAATTTGATAAACTTTGGACTTGATAAAATATTCCCAAGTTAAGGTTGGGCCTTTTTCTCTTTATCTCTTTATGGAACTCCATTGAATAAGGAATAGTTTTGTTTTGACTTAAGGGTTTCTGATTAGATCAGTGTGGTGGTTCTCACCCACGGTCAGTCTTCAACTGACACTAAACTTGACAAGTCTAAGAAGTACGTATGAACATGCATGATTGATGCGGGACGCATTCACGTCTACCCAAATATCTTGCGCCCTCTTTCCTGTCTACCTAAGCCATTTATTTGCAGGTAATAATAAATTAGATCCGCCCGAATTTAATAAATAAAAGATAAGATGATTGAGGCTTGGGTTAAATTTAATTTTAACAAAATAATATTATTTTATATCAAGATTTAATTGACTTGATTAATTTTTAAACGACCCAATTATTGAAACTAAACTTAATTAAAAAAACTAAATTAGATTTACCATTTAAATTTTAGCTATTTGTTTGAATCAAATTTAAATAAGAATCAAATTAGACTATATTATTATTAAATTTAAGTATACTAAATTATAATAAAGCTTCACATTGATTTTTCTTATATTGTTAAAGTCCGTACAAAACTAGCAAATTTTATTTTCTTTTTCTTCTAGTGCATATTTCCTTTTCTTTATTTACGTGGCATGACCTATAAGTCATTTGTCTGCCTCTCATGTTCTGTTCACACATTTGATCTCCTGCTAACCCATCCCTATATATGGAGATTTTGATTATTATCTCCACTAGTTAAGCCTACTCCATTTTCTACGTTGAGTTAACTTCTTAAACAAATTTAGCATTCATCAATGTCCTTGAATATAAGCATTCTTTCATGGCAAAAAGCAATAGCCGAAACTTAACAAATCAAAACCATTAATTCAAGTACTTGGAAGACAACCGTCACAGAAACATATATCATCAACACTAGAGGCTCAGAAGAGAATGCAAGAGAATGCAAGTACTTGAATTCTGTCTTGCATTCTCTTCTTTTTATTTTTTCATTTTTGGAGATGTTACGGCTTTTTATCAGCCGATGAAAGTGGTCAACGGATCACTGCAGCACTCATTGATCAGACAGCAGCAACGCAAGGCAGCAAGACTGCAACCCAGAAAATACGTACACAAATTAGTAGGCAAGGCATATAAATGAACTAATAACCATCCTTCTAAAATTACCAATTCAGGAGGGACAGAGCAAGAGAGCTGCAGAAGAAAAAGATGAAGTCAAGTTTTGAAATTACCATCCTTCAAGAAAACCAGGCTCTCTCCTAGGAGGAGGACCAGCATATTGTGGAGGAGGCATCACCGGAGGGCCTTCATAGTAACCAGCTGTCAACAAAAACACAGATAAACAAATCAAACGCCAGTCGCTACAAGAAGCATAATTCTAAAGCAACTTGAAAAGGGCCAAACAGAAATAGCCAGAACTTTTCATATATAAAACAAAAAATCACCACTACATTATTCAAACGACAAACTAGACAAAACCCATGTCAAAAATAGAAACTTCACCATAAGAAAGTATTATATTCCATAACTTGTGCGTGATTTCGTACAAGATCATACACAATCATACTTCCACCAGCAAACATCATCAAAAAGAACAAAAAAAAAAAACAGATTTTGGCAAAAAGATAAAAGATAACAGCGATACCTTGAGCAGGGTAAGGATCAGCGTACTTGGGGTCGTCACTCACTATGACAACGGTACCTTGAGCAGCATTAGGACAAGCGTACTTGGGGTCAGTCCCTATAACAACGGTTCCTTGAGCAACGTTAGGATAAGCGTACTTGGAGTCACTCATTGTTGCCGAAAGAAAAAAATTGGAGAGGTTTACAGATAGAAATTTTGAGAACTGAAAGAGGGTTTGGAGTTCGGAGGGGAGATGAAGACATGTTGCCCTTTATATAGCTCACGGGCGTTGATACGGTCACGCGCGGCATCCGCGAGTATGGCACCACATACAGCACTTCTAGAAAAGAACGAAAGGTGTCTAGCTAAATTGTCTAGCAATGACATCATTGGTCTGATCAGCAAGTCGCTTGTACCCCAATAAAAGAGTTAACAAAAAAATACCTGACGAGGAAAGGACCAAAGGTTGGGCGTTTCGCTGTTTCTCTTTCTGCAACTCCATTTAATAAGGAATATTATCTGATTAGATCAATGTGGTCGTTCTCACACACGTTCAGTTTTCAACTGACAACCAACTTGACAAGTCGGAGAAGTAAGAAGTACGTATGATAGAAGTTTCCTCCTACTTCTGGTTAATTAAAGTCAATCTTAACGGCAGTTCTTATGAAAATCCTTAAAAAGTAGGCTGGTCGTCTAGCGCTGAATGAGTTCGGTCACTAATTCTTTGGTTTATCAGGTTTCGTTGGTTTGTTGTGTTATTAATATGCTGGCAAAGCTTCGGGCTATCTATCATGGAGTGACTTTAGCATGGGACCGTGGGTGCAGAAAGATTTTGCTAGAATCGGACTCACTGGAAGCTATCAAGTTAGTAATCCAGAAAAGTTGGAATTTTGAAATGGGTTAGTGCGAGAAGCTCTCCCCTCTCTCTAGACTCCCTCTCTGGCTTTTGAAACCTTTTCCCACCTCTGACCATGACTGAACCAGATCCTAACCCTATTGCTGCTTTCCCCCCCTTTCTTCTACACCTCCCCAATCCTCTCCTAACCCCATTCTCGCTGCTGCCCCTCCTCGCAAATCTTGGAAGCAGGTGGTCGATGATTCCATTCCGGCTACTCTAAGCTATACCCCCCGAGTGAAGTCGGTGGGAAGCTCATTGTTTCCCCTGACCTGGCTACTCTTCAAGCGGGCGCTAACTCCTGGACCTCCACTCTTGTTGGTTTTTTCCTTGATAAACGTCCAGCCTTTCCTCTCATTCAATGTTGGGCGATTCGATCTTGGAAGAACAGGGGCCTCTTGGATGTCCTTCTCTCGGAAGATAATCTCCTTCTATTTTCCTTCTCCTCCACCTCAGCTGCTCACAAAATCCTCGAGGAAGGGCCTTGGCATTTAGCCTTTGTTTGGATCCTTAGTTGTATAGGGGAAAGGAAAAGAAATATTGAGGAGAAATGAGAAAAGAATGGAAGAGAAATGTGATTTCCTTTCTCTTATTTGTTTCCCTAATTTACCAAAGGAGGGAATTGAATGGAAGAAAAATTTTTAAGACCTTTATACCCTTGATTATTATTTTGTTATGGAAGTAAATTGTGGTTGAGAATGTCATTTCCCCTCTTTATCTTTCATTTCCCCTCCTTTCCCACCAATTTGGTGGGAAATATATTTGGACCAAATTTCTCCTCCATTCTCTCCCTTTCCCTTGTCTTATTTTTGTCCAAACAATGGAAATCAAGAGAAATGCAATTCTCTTCCTTTCTTTTCCTTTGCTTTCCTTCAATCCAAACAAAGGCTTAGGGGTGGCTGATCTAAACATTTTCATATTGTATTAGAAAGCTGGGTTCACTCTGTGCAGATAATAGAGCAGCTCCAGAGAAATATCATTTGGACCATCCGATTGAGCAGTTCTTTGGAGAGTGCATCGAACTCAAAGTAGAGCTAGATTGCAGTTTTCGGGAGGAAGTGAGTTGCTGCCTTGTTTATTCTTTCTGGTAGGTTAAAGCCTATTCATCTTTAGAGTTTCCGTTAAAATTTTCTTTATCGTGGTGTTTTTCCCTCAGAAATCTGTCAAGAGAAAGGCTAATTTGGAACATAGTAAGAAATTGAGAGAAAGGCTTCAAGCTTTAAGGAAGGAAGCCGCTGAGAATGCACAGTAGGGGCAGGAGCATCTTTTATTATGTTTCTTGGTGCATTGACCGACTTATGCATGTCTTCTTTGATTCAGCAGTTCAACATTGTTGATAGCTGATACTCGATAACCATTGAGCGATAGGTGATATGTAAATTCTTTTAGGGAAATACGATCTGCATATATGTCATGGCTATCTTTTATTCTTGTCTGGCATTTTGTTTGTTCATCTTCGTGTGACTTGAACTCAACATTTACAGGATTAGCTCTTTCAAAAACTCCAATAATATTGAACCTCTGATATACTTTTTTGAAGTTGGAATGGACTTTATCATCTTCTGCTTGTGTTTGACTTCAATTCTCTTCTGGTAAATCAGTTGATTGCATTCATACCAAAAAGGAAAGTGAGTTACAACAGAATCACTTCAAACCTACCTCCTCGTAATCAAGGAAGGTTAAAACAACAGGTCAGAACCAACCCGGAATGCAATAGAAGATATATATATTGCATTAAATCAGTACAGAAAGGTGGACTAAAGATTCCAAGATGTCCTGACTGACCGAATAGTGAGAGTGATAAAAATCTCTACTGTCTTGTAGATTCGCTACAAGAGTCCAAAAGCAATAAAAACTTCATTCTGAATTCCTGTTGTTCCCTTGGTTGAAATTGGGTAGATTAGGTAGCTGAAAAGAAGTTTGAGGAAACTAGCATCATGATGATTAGTTCTGTTGATTATGAGGAACTAAACCAATGTAATGTTCCAGGATCTATCATGTAAGGATGTGTTGCAGACTTGCAGTTGAGTAGCAACGATTCCTTCCAGAGAAGCAAGAGCAATTGAAAGATAGGTGTAGGGGAGCAAAGCTTTCCAAATGCATGTAATAGAGGGGAGACCATGAAAGGGAGTTTGTCTTTGTTCTTTACCTTTTATTTGATGGTTAAGGTTATGGGTTGCAAAATAGCCTGAACTCCCTTCCATAGAAAATAAAGTTTGATTGAATTAGGTTTGATTGCAAAATAAAAGAGCTCAAGTTTTCGGTGTAAGAGGTTAAACCTAGTTAAACCTAAATTCGGTTGAATTTAGATACACAAAAAACTCGAACTCAATTCGATTTAAATTCGAATTAAAATTGAGTCAAATTTAAGCAAATGTTATGAATACTATACCAGATTTAATTTTAATATGGTACAATTAGATTATTATAAACTTGTAAAATAGTTACTTATATAATTTTTAATTTTACTTTAATCATGTCTTAAGAAATTATAATAATATAAATTTCATATGACAATTACCTTTTTATTCTCACTAATATTACTTTGTCACATATTTCCCACATAGGCAATCACCAAAACAATTAAAATTAAAAATTTTATTTAATTCTCATACAATATAAAGTTAAAAATAATACAAAATAAAATAAAGATATATTTTATAACAGTAACCTTTTTCATGTATCCACTCATTTTCAATATGAAATATATAAAATTTTAAATATATATATTAAATATATCTAAATTATGCTAAATAAAAATATTAAGTTATATAATTTATAATCACTTGTGTGTAAGTTTAATTAAATAAAAATTTTATTTATTATATTCTTAATTATATCTTTGTTATTTAGTAAATGAATTGGAGATAATTTTACAAATTTGTTCTAATTTAGAAGAAAATTTAAGTTTTTAAATTACAATTTAAATGAATATTTTGTAGGCATTTTAACAACTAAGAATTTTTAGAAAAACAAAAATGAAAAAATAAAATGATTATTTTAATATTTTTTATAAATAAAACAAAATCGCTAGTAATTAATTAACCTTCCAAGCTAAGGTTCCCCTCTTTTTCAAACATTTCCTTTACCAAATCAAGCTATTCGCGTACCCGAGGCTCTAAATTACAATTTTCCCGAAGACTAGTGAGGTCTTTTCTTCCGAATCCTGATCATGGATGTTCATGGAAAGCAACGCGTCGACGGCGGCGATACCTTCTCCGACGACATGCCCTCAGAGTTGGACTACTATGGCGACGGCGGTGACAGCGATCCCGACCCTGCTGAGGATTACAGTATTTTGGAAGAACTGGAAGGAGACGCGAAGCATCAAGAACGAGAAAAGCCCTACAGGGTATTGAGAGAAGAAGAAATACGGCTATGCATGGAGGCCGACGTGTCGGAGGTGTCCAACGTTCTCTCCATATCGAAACTCGAGGCAAGTATGTTACTTCGTCACTATAATTGGAATATTGGCAAAGTACATGATGCGTGGTTTACTGACGAGTTGGGGGTTCGTCAGAAGGTTGGTTTGTTGGAGAAACCACAAGTAGTTTCTGACGACAATAATTGCAATAACTTGGTGACATGTGGGATTTGTTTGGAACATGGGCCTCGGGATTCGATCAGATCAGCGATTTGTGGACACCCCTTTTGTTGTGAATGTTGGAGACTGTATATTAAAACGAGCATAGACGATGGACCTGGTTGTTTAATGATGAAGTGTCCTGAACCTTCATGTTCAGTCGCAGTGAACGGAGAAATGGTCAATGAATTGTCGTCCGAGGAGCATAGAAAAAGGTACCGTCAATACCTTCTTAAGTCCTATGTAGAACAAAACAAGAAGAGGAAATGGTGTCCTGCTCCGAATTGCGAGAATGCTATTGATTTTGATGTTGGAAACACAAGTTTTGACGTTACTTGCGCCTGTTCTCATACATTTTGCTGGAATTGTGGTCTTGACTCACACCGTCCAGTTGGTTGTGACATTGTAGCGAAATGGGAAGAGAAGAACTTAGATCAGTCCTTGAACGAGACATGGAAGAAAATTAACACCAAGCCCTGTCCTAGTTGCAATCGCTTAATTGAGAAAAACGCAGGGTGTATGCACATGATGTGCGCATCACCATGTCGCTTTTCTTTCTGCTGGTTATGTCTAAAGGAGTGGTCTACTCATTGTAGAGGAGGTTGCAATAGTTATTGTGCAAGTCCTAATAGCAGAGAAACCAGGTCTTTGAAACAAGATTTACTCAGATACCAGCACTACTACGATCGTTGGGCAGCCAATGAGAGGTCAAGGCAAATTGCCCTGAGATATTTAGAGGAAATACAGGAAACTCACATCATAAAGATGAGAGACATTCTTCGCCAGACTGAGACTCAGCTTAGCTTCCTGGTAGAAGCCTGGAAGCAGATAGTTGAATGTCGACAAGTGCTCAAGTGGACCTACGTATATGGATACTACTTGCCCGAGAACGAGCCTGCCAAGAAACAATTGTTCGAGTACTTGCAGGGTCAGGCAGAGCTGGGTTTGGAAAGGCTTCATGGTTTTGCGGAGAAAGAATTGGCAATGTTTATCCAATCTGTTAAGCCAGGTGATGAGTTCAATGAGTTTCGCTGCAAGTTGCTTGGACTTACAAAAGTGACCAAAAATTACTTTGAGAATTTGGTTAGAGCATTGGAGAATGGTTTGTCTGATGTTACTTCTGATGGGAGTGATAGCTCAGCCTCAGATTCTGGTAGCAGCTCAAAGAAGCAGAAGATAAATGCCGAATCACCAATCTGTAAGTAACAAAGATTGGGCATTTGTGGTTGATCAGAAAACAGAGAGGGCAGATATTTTTATCAGAGACAAGAGTGTTGTAGAATATGTAGTTTTATGTCATGTCAATTCTGGAGCTGCCAATATGAATGAGTGTTGCATTGTTACCATTATACCTGTACTAATCGTTTGTCTGTACATCTTATCTCTATGCAACTTAAAAGGCCTTTACTTTCATCATGACTTCTAAGAGGATTTTTCATTGATCTTCATGGTAATTTTTGTTATTTCGGAGAGAATCGTTAGACTCTAACTAAAGATGTTAATCTTATCTCTTTCCTGACCAATTGACTCCTTCAATTCAACTGAATTCAAATTATCAATTTTAATTAGAAATATATCTTTTGATAAGTTTAAAAATTAAGATAAAATTTTAAAGATTGGCTATATAAAAAATTAAATATATTTATATATACAAATTAATATTTATTTAGATTAATCAATATTCATATAATCTCGTATTTACATTTTTATAAATAATGATTAATATCTTACATATATTAATGTAAGATCACATTTTTATATAACGATTAAGAGGTTTAAAAATATGAGTTCATGAGTTGGGCATAAATTTATATCTTGTATAAGGGGTCGAATTTAAATTTAAAATTGAACTTTATGTATGAATATAAATTTAAAATTTAAACAAAATTAATTAAATTTGGCATATAAAGGACAGCTTATAAGCATCATAAAGCAACAATTACTAGCATAAAGTCTAATATTTATAGCTATATAGGTTTTGGTAGTATGTACGATGGCCACTATGCACATGAGCACGACTTGATCTTTAAAATTTCTCAAGAGAAACTACCACGAAATTCCCATAGCCAGCAATTTCCACACCAATGCACAACTTGAAAACGACTTCACATGTCTTTTTGTATACAACTTGTCGAATCAGACGATAAAGAAGAAACACCATCGTAAAGTTTAATGTGAATGGGCCTGTGGTGAACTAAAATAAGTGAAAAGCTGTAATCAATCGTGAAAGAACGTGGGATAGTGCTTCCAGGAAGAACAGACATATGCTTTACCCAAGAAATGCAGCAACTTTTGTCTTTAGATTTGAGTTGGGAATAGAAAGAATTTTAAATTCCAATTTGAGTTGGGTTGAATATATATAATTTGATTGGTTAAGTTTTTTTTTTTTTACAAAGGAGAAAACACCTAACAAATATAAAAACTCGCAATCCCAACCACCCTTAACGCAGGATGCGAGAATACATCGTTCCGATCATATCATTATAGAATATATCTCGAATAGATATCGGAGGATCCTGAAGATATAAATTAAATTAATCATAAATATAAAATTAAATCTATACCTAATAGTCATTTCTATTTCTATTTGTAATAATAAGACATGATAGATATAAATGAAACTTAGTGTCTAGGATTGGGAGAAGAAAAAGGATCATAACAAAGAGAAATTGTATTGAAAATTGATGTTCAACAAGTAGAGTATTATCTATGGATCTAATTCTCTTCTGTGATACATATAATTTCTTGGAGCCTGTACTGTGACTATATATATATACACACAAGCTGCCTCCATGGCCCAAACCTACGTCTGGCGGATGCTGCCATCAGAAGAAAGTCTAGAAAGGAGATACATACAGGAGGAAGAAATCAACACAGCCCCAGCAAAACAAGCAAGATCCAAACTAGTTAGTAATGGTACGTTCTTGAATTTCTCCAGTAGTCCCACTTGAAGAATCATCGTCATTGCATGACCAATCCTAGACTTTGCTTTTGAAACTGACCCCATTTCCACCCATGTTGGAAGCGACTGAAACAGATTCAATTTCAATCTGATGATCAGCTAATGGAAAAGGAGCATCATTGGTCTTTTATGTCACTTTCCTATCTGTTTAAACTGTACAAGAGAAAACAATCACCTTCAGGTTGAAGAGGCCAAACAGGTTTGATTCTGGCAACCAAGATCCGTTTTCATTCTCATTTTTTGATCCCACGAACATGAAGTAGAGCCCAACCCCAAATACAAATAGTGCAATTCCAATCAAGAACATGTCTGCCTAAGAATCATGGTATCAAATTTTCATAGAAACCAAACGAGTTTAAATCGAGAAACAGTGAAGACTTGCATAGTATAAATACTAGATTACGTGTGTATATTTGGTGCATAATCAAACAATGAAGAGGGGTAGCTGTACCTATGGCTTCAATAAGCAGATTTATCGTGTGCACTTGATCCAGACTTCGAGACAAGGAATGGAAATAATGAAAATAGGACTCTAATATTAGAACGCAACCCTGCAAAAGTTTGTGGTTAGGATCAATTCAGATATGTTTGTGAGAATACAAGTAGTTTTAAATAGGCCATTATTTCTTTCTTCCAAAAGTTCTACCTCCACAAAACACAATACTGAGCCAAATAAGGATCCAGCCACAGCGAACATTGTGAAGAATCTACAATTGATAACAACCTGCACAAGGCCAGGAAAAGTTGAGAGTTAGAGCTTGATCAAATTCTGTTTCCGCGTGTATAGGAATTGCATGCATGCAAGAAAGTGACATATCTGCTACTTCAGACGTTACTCACCCTTTCAATGAAGCTCTGGGCTTCAAATATCCAGGTTTTTCGGTTTTTAACTGGCCTCCGATTTCCAAAAAAGACGCGGCTAAGAGCTGTGAGCAAGGAAGCAAGATCAATTCTTCGACCAACCTGTGTCTCTGAAGAGGTCAAGCTCTCTAACTCAACCGTTGATGCTTTAACAGCCACAGTTGGTTTCTTTCTCTTGTTGTCACCATCATCATCCGCAGAAACCATTCTCTCACCTTTCAATTCGGACTTGCTTATGCATTTGACCTTAGCAACCGACGAGGACACTGTGGTAGGAGGAAGAACTCGACCCAGAAGCCTATGCGAACGTAGCAACCTTGTGGTTGCCATTTGTTCTAGATGCCTTGGTGCTCTTAATTGTTTCTTTCTACAGTTTCTGGAATTCAGTTCAGTTCATATGAATGGTTTTATAGAGATCAAATCAATGTTGACGAAGTAGAAAGGAAGATTCCCTGGCATATCTGTCTGTGGGAGCGTCGGCTACTTGACTTGTTCGCACTTCGCTACTGCTCCAAGGAAATGTCGAAACTCTGACCTCAACGAACGGTGCTGCTTTATGTTCTGAGTTTCAAGTAACGTGTGGGCCCAAAAGAGTTCGCACCCCGAACACGTGTCGAATAGGTATCATACGAGGAACTTTCGTTGGTGTATGGTCTTTGGTCAGCTTCTTCAACGTGTTCCGTGAATGAAGGAACGGTAATTGTTCGAGTTTCGAGTATAATGCTGCGAGGAAGAGATAAAAGTTAACTGAGAATTTATGTACCAAGAAGTTTCATTAACCATGAATAAGCAGTAAGCTAACCAATAAACAATGTGAATCGATGAATTGCAAGGTTCAGAACTGTCCAACCTGAACCTGGTGGGTCTTGTTTATTGAAAAAGGTGCAATGTGCAAGGCGCAAGCAGACATTTCTTACGATTCCCTGTCAAACTTCCAAACAACTTCGTAGGTGACAGCTAGCCTTGTCTCGTTCTACATGCCAATGCCAATACGCATGTCATTACCAGGGCCTTTTACAAGGGCAATGTCCTCATGGGAAAGATAAACGATCTCAACATGTACACGAATGCCGGTACTTCGCCGTCCAGCACAAAAATTGTCATCTTGTACTCCAGTAAGTAGGTAGGGAAGACAATGACTGAATCAACTCGGATCCGTAAGTCACAAGCCCAAATCCAAATTCAATTCATAAGCTTAAATTCCACCCCAAGTTTCAATCAGAACATGGACCAGCTTACAATTAATTTGAGGCCGATCTAGCATCGAATTGATGCGAAATATCTCAACTTGTTGAATAAAAGGATAAAAATTCAGATTCAAATGAGCAACTCTAAAATTGAAACCTAACTCGAACCCAATTTTTTCTATTAAGCCTGAATCTAAATTCAAACCTGAATTCAATTAAATTATGTTAATTTTAGGTCTGTAAGACCCACTAGCATATCTTCATAATTGAAACAACTGGAAATACTGGATTTTTCATCCTGCGATCGCCCAATTTTGTCTCTATTTATAGCATCACCGAGCTGCTTTGAGAATCTTTGTGCCCAATTGTAGATAACAAAAGAACATTGAATTGGCATATCAATTAAGCATTGCATTTTCAAGGCCAAATTCCCAATTTCCCCCACGCCGCTGGGAATTCAACGGCCAACCTCATAGGTTGGGGTTTAGGGGTTTAGGGGATTTCACTACTCCACTCCAATGCAACTCCTAACTTCGTAGCAAGTTCTGCCTGCGTGCCGCTATGTCCAATTTCCTCCCTCTTCATATTCCTGAGATTGTTCCATGACAAAGGCAGGAACCAAACTTGAATGTTCCAGGCATACAAGAACAGAAATGAAGAGTGGATTCTTTCTTCATTGCTTCTTCATGAAAAATTACGCAAAATATGGCCGATCCTTTCTATGAAACTTCATACAGTACAAGCATGAGCTCCTATTTTAATAATTTTCCCCCTAAAGATCGACCTGTCTCCTCCTCCTGGCATTAGGCTACCCCAGGATGAGCAGAAGAGCTATTTAGTAAGTCTGATTGACCACTATTGCAGGATCCACAGAAACAAAACCCCAATGTCCTAGAGAACTAATGCTGTGCAAATAGTAGACTAGTATAAACCATGGGAACAGGACAAGTAGGGCGTAATAAGTCGCACTTCTTAGCTATTGAATTTTTAATATGGACAAAGTCTAGAGTTCACTTATAAGAACTAAGCTTGGGTCAACTATTGTCTAAATATTTAGATAATTAACCCTTACCACTTATAAACCCTTTAACATATTTATGTTTAATCAATATGGGATATTCTAACACTCCCCCTCAAGTGTAACTGGGACTGGACATCCAGTTGGCACTTGAAATATACACAGTGGTAACCGGACTGGATCGCTGAGACTGAATATCCAGAAAGACAATTGAAAAATTAATAATCCGGACCAAACCTACTCTGATACCATATTAAATTTTTAATATGAGCAGAGTGTAGAGTTCACTTATAAAAATTAAGCTTGGGTCAACTATTATCTAATTATTTAGATAATTAACTCTTACTACTTATAAATCTTTTAACATATTCATGTTTAATCAATATGGGATATTCTAACATTAGCTAAAAGTCAAGCAGGAAAAAGCCTCGTGATCAATGGTGACCAAAGGCAAAGCACACAAGCATTTGTAAGGTCACAATTATAGCAATAAGGAACTTTGTCTTTCAAACAAGTGTAAGAAGGCAACTGAAGTTGAACGTCAACTTACTCAAAGAAAAAGGCAGCTTTTGTCGGATGATATAAGTTAATTGTTCTCTTTCTCAGTCTAAGACAATAGCAAGCACACAACAACAGGAGGCAAAAACAGAGAAAGTATGCGGAAGGTATAAACTAAAACACGAAAATTCAAAAATAGCCAACAGAGTATAACTAAAGACCCTCCAAACCGAGAAATTACCTCGTCTTGGTTCCTTAAAGATATGTCCAATTTAGGATTGAAGCAAGCGAGTAAGATGCCTTGCGATACAATCTCAAACAGCAAGGCCACATACTATATCCAAAACAAGGATTAAGCAAGTTTATACAAGCAAATTGCATATAGGCCAGTTTTTCAACTCATTTACTGCATCCAAAATCACCCTCGTATGTCAATCTCAGCTTCCTTAGAAAAAATATCAAATCGAAAATAGAAGGAAATGCTGATTAATACCAGTCAAGATCGTATCCTTGAAGAAAGCTTCAGTACAGAAACTCAGAAGATCGGTTCACTGCTGAAAAACCTTCAGATTCAAAAACAATAGAGAAACTTTAAGATAATGAAGTTACAAATTCATAGGAAAGGAAAAGAGACGATAATCCGAGTTTTCGGATGAGTAATCCCGCCAAAAACTGACTGCAATTCCATTTGAAACCTTAATCCGTTACGATTGGAGAAGATAGTAACGGTTTCACGTGATTGCTAATTGACCCCAACTTCAACTCGTGGCCCATTTCAGTGTTTTTTGGGCCTAAAGAAAGTCCACTAATGGCCCAAACATAGGATTTCTTTGACTTGGACATTTCCTCAACTTTTATTACTCAAACACGAAATTGTTTTCTTTGGTCTTCAGGTTGAAAAATGTCCATTCAACTCAACTTAGTATGAAATCGAAGGCAAGGCAACTTAGACTTCCCTTCCATTAAAAGAATAATTATTACAAATTAAAAGACCAATTTAATTTTAATAATCGTTTAAATTTTAAAAATTTAACATTTAAAGATCCTGAATATTTCAAAAAATTTTAATTCAAAATATTTGTATTTAGTTGTTAATTTTCTAAAAGATTAATTTATTTTTTGACACAAATTAATTACGAATAAAAATGTTTTATTATATTAAATATCTACGATATGATCAACTAAGTTATATTATTTTAAAATTTTTAATTTTCAAAGACAACATTCCTCAGTACACGAGACTTCCTGCTTTGTGAGGATTTGGAGACCTTTCTCCTTGTATTTTTTACAAAGAAGTTATTTCTGTTATTCAAACATGTGACCTTCTAATCACAAAATAGCAACTTAATTATTGGCGCTGTGTGGTAAATAGCGGATTGTATTAGCTATTAGTTGATTCTAGTAGTGGTTAGCTAATAACGGATTATATCAGCTTATTTGACTAGCGAATAATATTAGATATGTATTAAAGATGTTTGGTAAAATTAGTTATTTAGTATTAATTGTTTATGTATAAAATAACTTATGAGGGTAGGACATGACTTAAAATCTCATAAGAAATTATATTTTAGATATTTAATTTTACAAATATTATATTTATAGCTCTAATAAAAATATATAACATAATAATAATAATAATAACCAAAAAATCATTAACATAAATCAACAGAAAATCATATATTTTATTTAATTAATTATAATTATTTATTTATTTTATTGTAATTAATTACATTTAATTATTATTATTACTATTATAGCAAGTGTCACAAGGGTAACTTAATTCTATTTAATTATATTTTAACATTTATTTATTTATTTATGTTTTAATTAATTACAATTAATTATTATTATTATTGTAGCAAATGTCACAGGCGTGACACTCGTTCTTCTTTTAAAAGGCCTCTACTGCTATTAAAAGAATAAAAGACAAAATCGTCAACTAAATAAAATTTTATCAGCTGGTCACTAAAAAACTCTTATAGAGAAACTTTTAAAAAATCAGTTGGTTGAGTTGAATAACTTAGCTCACCAACTAATAACCAAATGAAAAAAATTAGCTATTTGACTCCAGAATGTCAAAAAATAGCTGAAATACTATCTACCAAACCAAATGGAGCCATTATGTTTTCAAATTATCTTTCAACTATGATTCAAACTTAAAAATTTTAAATTAATACATGTTAAACGGCCCATTTAAATATATCTTTGACACGAGATGCCAAATAAGCTAGTGATACACAAAAGGACATATGCTTATCCGACAAAGTCCCATTAGTTGTTGCAATCATTTCTTTTAATAAAGCAAACTAAACATATGAAATGGTCGGTCTTCCATTGTTCCATTTGCTGCGAATACAAACATGTAAAAGTCGTGCTCGATTTCTTTCCCAAGTGGGACACAAAAATAAAAGGAATAATCATTAGGGTAAAGAAAAAGGAAATTCTCCAGTGGGAGTTGTATGATTACGTTGGGAGAACTAAAATGAAGCAAATGTATAATTAAAGCCTCGCCAAACCCGTTCCTAAATAAATAATCCACGTGCGGTTTTGGCCGGCAGTGAGAACCTAGGCGTTGGTCGGAAGTTGAGCGTTTTAGACTTTAGTACAAAACCGTGGGAGATTGACCGCCCACTATTTTCTTACCTTGACTTCCAAATATAACAGTTTTGTCCAAAGTCGTATAATACTGTCGTGTGTAAATCATACCTGAGAGGGTTTTAGAGTTTTAATAGAATATCCTTCTTTGTTTTTGTTCACTCTTTTATTTCTCAGTTTCCGTAATCGGATTGGTGTTGAAACGTCAACATTCTTCATAAAGACTCTTGTTGTGCACGTACTGGCATTTGATAAATCATACGTGGGCGGAGTCATTAAGCTTTGGTGTCATGGGTTTGAATTTGGGAGACGATTCAAGCTATCATGTACAATATTCGACCAAAAGTATGATTAAGCTTCTCGGCATGCTTAACAATTTTAATTCACAACGAAGTGTAAGTAGATACATCCCGCAATGTATGTTCACGAATAGCTAAT
>JANIJH010000002.1:2551887-2561897 GCA_024520975.1 Erythroxylum areolatum | reverse complement strand
AATAGCTAATTGACGTGATTAAAGTCATATTAAGAAGTAACGTGAAAAGAGCATAGTCTATTATAAATTTAGAGTATACACGAGATATAATTGCATTTTAGGACCAACATATGGAATCTTACACTCAATGATATATCTTAATTATATAATTACAAATGGGATAGGTTTATAGCTTTTGATGTTGAGGTGATATTTGTGTTTGAGTCCGATTTTGAGTTCATGTGAAACTAACAACTCCGATTGATTACACTATTCAAAATGACATTATTTTGAAATAATATATATTTTGAACTTAATCCGAATTTGACCGTGTTCAAGTTGTGAATCCCAAATTTATTTGAGCCTCAAGTCGTTTCCAAACTCTTACAAAACGTTTTTTCAAACTAAAATCAAAGATTCTAACTTGACTTAGTGTCTCCCTTAATGGGAACTGAATTAGTCAGGATTCAGGAAATAACAAAGAAGGGACGGTCACGTTGAAAATAGAAATTTCTATTTACTTGTACGAATTTACTTTTCAATGTCCTGGAAATAGGAAAATAAATTTGAAGAGTAGGATCAGCAATCGCACTATTCTTCCCAGGAAAAATAAACAGAGGTCAAGTCGGAAGGAACCCACGATGGATAGGAAAATTACAAAACTCCACGAGCGTCAGAAATAATGCATGCCATTGGTCTTTTACACGACTCTACTCAGGAGCAGCCACTGTTGGCTATGTGGGTGGACGGTGGACCGACCATAAGCACTCACTTGTGTCGTCCTGACAGAACACGCACGATATCCCACCTATAAATAAACACTTCGACATATTCGACCCCTCAACTTGCAAATCATACGATCAATCAGATAGATATCTGCGCAAATTACACAACCTACTGGTAGTCAAAGCTTTGCACTTTAACCCCTAATGGCTACTGCTTCTTCTTCTTTAGCTTTCCCCTCTTTGCAACAACCGCAACTCCAGTCACTAAGAAGACAACAAAGACCGTCGACTCGTCACTTCTCTGTTCGTCCCATCCACGCCTCTGTATCCGAGAAACCAGCTCCAGGGGTGAGTGTTTCTTTGCCTGAATCATCCAATCTTCCGATCCGGAAAATCCCAGGTGACACTGGACTGTTCTTAATCGGTCCTATGAAAGATCGACTTGATTACTTCTACAACCAGGGTCGCGACGAGTTCTTCAAGTCGAAAATCCAGAAGTATCAATCCACTGTCTTCAGAACCAACATGCCTCCTGGTCCTTTCATAGCTCCTAACCCCCAGGTCGTGGCTTTGCTCGACGGCAAGAGCTTTCCTGTTCTTTTCGACTTAACAAAGGTCGAAAAGAAGGATATTTTCACCGGTACTTACATGCCCTCTACGGAGCTCACTGGAGGCTATCGAGTTCTCTCCTATCTCGACCCATCAGAGCCTAATCACGGAAAACTCAAGAAACTCATGTTCTATCAACTCAAGTCTCGTCGCGACCACGTAATTCCCGAGTTCATTTCGTCCTACAACGAACTCTTTGACACTCTCGAGAAAGAGCTTGCAAGTAAAGGCAAAGCCATCTTCGGTTCAGCAAACGATCAAGCTGCTTTCAACTTCTTGAGTCGATCCTTGTACGGCGTGAACCCAGCCGACACCACACTTGGGAACGACGGGCCCGGTCTGGTTGCTAAGTGGGTGTTGTTCCAACTCGGCCCTCAACTCACTCTCGGACTCCCAAAGTACCTAGAAGATCTTACAATCCACAATTTTCGACTACCTCCTGCTCTTATCAAGAAAGATTACCAGAGGCTTTACGATTTCTTCTACTCTTCTTCTGGGTTCCTGCTCGACGAGGCCGAGAAATTGGGCATCTCGCGAGAAGAGGCTTGTCATAATCTCCTGTTCGCGACGTGCTTCAATTCATTTGGTGGCATGAGGCTCTTCTTCCCAAATACCCTTAAGTGGCTTGGCCGTGCCGGAGCTAAGTTCCACAGCGAGCTAGCACAAGAGATCAGATCAGTCGTCAGATCCAACGGCGGACAAGTCACGATGGCTGCAATGGAGCAGATGCCTCTCATGAAATCGGTCGTATACGAAGCGCTCCGTATCGACCCGCCCGTACCCTTACAATTCGGGCGGGCCAAGCGTGACATGATCATCGAAAGTCACGACGCAGCTTTTAAGGTGAAAGAAGGAGAACTCTTATTCGGCTTTCAACCTTTCGCGACCAAAGATCCGAGAATATTCGAAAGACCCGAGGAGTTTGTACCCGACCGGTTCGTGGGCGAAGGAGAGAAGATGCTCAAGCACGTGCTCTGGTCCAATGGGCGAGAGACTGAGGCTCCAACTGTCGCGAACAAGCAGTGTGCGGGAAAAGAGTTTGTTGTGCTCATGTCTAGGCTTTTCATCGTGGAGCTCTTCTTGAGATACGACTCCTTCGAGATTGAGGTTGGTAAATCGCCGTTGGGGGTCGCCGTCACCGTTACCTCGTTGAAAAGAGCAAGTTTTTGAGCCAATTTCCATAACTTAGGGACTGAGATTCATAGTTTTGGAAATGTATAAAATTAATATGGGTTGTTTAAAATATAATAAGACCGTTATTAATCATTTAAATCATCAAATCTCAGCAATTTCATTCAAGTGGTGTTACTGCTAAGGTTTCCTGAGGTTGCCATGTGGTCCTGTCGGGAATTCTTACAATGTGTCTCACATTTTTAATATCCATTAAACTAATCTCAAAAAATATCAAGAACCATTTGTTCAAAATCCATAAAATGTCACACATTCAAAACATAAAAACACAGTTGGTCGTATAAATTAATCATTTGTTCAAAATCCATAAAATGTCACACATTCAAAACATAAAAACACAGTTGGTCGTACAAATTAATCAAATTTTATTGATATAATAATTCAACTTAACTTATAAATTAAATCTAAATTAGTTAATTTTAAATTAAATCAATAATTTAAAATAGTTATTATAAATTATTAATTTAAGTGGTATTTAATTAATTTAGCCTAAAATTGAAAGTTGAGAATCGTGCACCAATCCATAATTTGATGCCCACTTGCATAGTGCCGTGTCAATTTGATGAAAGCTTATAGCTTGGAGGAATGCGGAGGAGTTGCTTTGGAAAGGGTCTAGTGCACAGGTTTCAAACACATTGTCAGGACTCAGGACTTTGACGCTTAGTAGTTGGTACCTTAAAATTGACTGCCCATTAACGCCTTGGTACTTATCGGTTGGCTGTTGGGAGGTTTCTAATTCTACGAGCCATATAGAAGATATTATTACTAGTCGTTTGATTCCGTTTCCTCCTCCTTCGTCGTCGTCGTCTTTAATTGTAGCTTTCGACTACTCTTTCCCAGAAACATCTGATGAGTTGAAACATTTGAACGTTCCTCATTCAAGATGTTGACTAGGCGTTTCATTTTGGTGAGATTATTGTTGAAAATTATATTTAATTTTTAATCAGTAACTTGTAATACCAAAATTATACTATAATACTGGTTGAAAGCCCCATTTGTCACTGAAAAGTGTGATCAGATGGGTTTATGTGGTATCATTGAACGAGCAGCAGGTATGACTGAACATCAATCCTTTCATCAGACTTTCAAAAGTTGTCACACAAAACCAAATAACTTTTGATATTGCCCGGCCAATTAGGGAACGTTCGCTTTCTTCAAATAAGAACCAATTATATATTAAGAAGATAGGACCTTTTGCACTTCATGTCTTTTAAATTAGGACTAATAATTAGAGTTGGATGATAAAAATTTTATAAAGATAGTTTATTTGTGACCACAGACCAACCACAACCAAAAAGAAGTTGTCAAACTGAAAAATGACAAAAGGACAGAACTGCCAGATGTAAAGCAGTATACAGACATTTTTATAAATAAAAAAAAAAGGAGAGAGCACAAAATGTGGTTGGCAGTTTCAAGCAGGTGATTAGATACAATTAGATTTTCTCTTCAGGGTCCGTTTTGCTAAAGAACTGTTTGCTTATGGATAGGATCGGTCCATACTATCTGGTGTTATATGCTGGTGTTGCATATTGGCTCTTATACACATGGCGAAATAAGGCTATGATTGATGACCAGTTTACTTGGCTATACTCACTCATTTCTTTTATTTTATCCTTTACAGATTAAATCCATAAGTCAATTATTTGACAAAGCAGAGCTGTTACGAGACACCAGCCTCGACACAAGCAACTCATAAGATAGTATAAACCTCCAACAAAGTGGGTCAAGTTAAATATTGACAGCACATGTAAATATTCCTCATCCTCAACCACAGCAGGAGGGCTCATCTGAGATAACACAGGCAATCAGCTTGAAGAATTCATCCAAAATCTAGGTCAGTGCTCATTGATATCTGCAGAATTACGAGGAGTCTACACAGGTCTTACACTCACACGAAACCTAAGATATCACCGAATTGAACTTGAAATGAACTCGACAGCGGTTATCAACCTCCTTTGTAAAAAGATCAGTGATTCTCAATCTCATAATTTAGGGTATTAGTGAACTGTTTATTCAAAACTGGAACAATTGTACATCGCCATATATATTGTGAAAAGTAACAGATAGTTAGCGAACTATACGCAGCACTTTCATTTAAGAACCACTTATTTAATTACGACACCTGTTAGATGTCACCCTATCTTCTTAGAAGATACATCAGGATGTATTTCCTAATCTCATTTTTAAATCAGTTTTCTTCCTTTTTATTAAAAAAACAAGGAACTGTTTGCTTAAAATGCGGAGAGTTGCAGCGTTGAGGGTAGGACGAAATAATTAACAAGATTGGACATGTGGGTCAGTGTCCTCTTTGGGGTTGGATTGCACAACTCGTGCTTCTTTGCAGATTTAGAGATATGGTGGAAACAACTTCCTGAGTCTAGATATTTTTATACAGAGACTCAATGGAGCAAACAAATCTAACTGACTGAATTGTACAATCTTCTTGTCCCTTGGAGCAACAAAGAGAAAAGACAAGTCCGAACATGTCCTCCTGATGTGGGGGAGGGCCAAACGTGTTCCTGCTGAGACCTACCCTGATCATATTCACGTGAAGAAATTAAGATGGACTTAGTTCACTTAACCAAGGATCTTGTACCGAAACTGGTGAACTAGTTTTTCCGATTTCCAGTGACTCCATATTACTAAGCAAAGTCTTATGTTCCAATTCAGATTTCTGGATAGTTAAGTTTATTGTCTTGTCACTGGGATTGGATGATGGTGATGATGATGAAGAAGAAGAAGGAGATATCTTTGATGAAGTTATGTCATTAGTTTCCTTGGAAGAAGCATGTCTGCCAAGCGTTATCTCTTCTAGTTCAGCTGCAACTTCCACCATTGAAGGCCTCACGTCTCTGTGAAATGCCAGGCATCTGAAAGCCAACTCGGCCACTTTTCGCACCGAGAAAAGGGTCCAAGCATCACTGTGAAGATCAATCAAAGGATCTACGATCTCATCCAAGTGCCCATTTCCGATCTTTTCCATAGCAAAGTTAGCCAAATTAACTTCATTTTGAGGTCTTGAAAAGTCCACCACTTTCAATGCTGTTACAACCTCAATAAGGACCACCCCAAAGCTATATACGTCACTTTTGTCAGAAAGGTGAAAGAGTTGATGGTATTGTGGATCAAGATAACCTGGAGTTCCTTGCGGGGCAGTTGATATGTGGGAAAATTCAGTCCTGCCTAGCCTAGAGAGACCAAAATCTGCAACTTTAGACCTGAAATGATAGTCTAAGAGTATGTTGCTTGATTTGATATCTCTATGGTAAATAGGAGGGTCGAAGGAGTGTAGATGAGCTATCGCTTGAGCTGTTTCGGTGGCAATGGCAAGGCGAATCTGCCATGGGAGTCCATCACCTCTCTCCCTTTGTAAATGTTGACATAGGGTTCCGTTCGGCATGAATTCGTACACTAGGATTTGTTCTCCACGTTCTATGGAACATCCTAAGAGCCTCACCAAATTTGGATGACTCATTGACGAGATAAGTTTGATCTCGTTCAAGACCTGCTCAATACTATCAGTATCTCTCGGTTTGATTCTTTTAATGGCAACCCACAAATCATTGTCGAGTTTACCAGAATAAACTGTTCCATAAGCTCCGGTTCCAAGCCTACGTTTCTCAGAGAAACCACTCGTAGCTCTCACAATTTCTTTGTAGGGATAGACAGGGATGTTGATTTCCGTAGCCTTATTTATGGAGCTTTTTCTGTAACCTCCTCCCAGCTTCCAAGTTGAACGCCTCCTGATGAAGCCATAACATACCCATGTGCAGATCACTAAAGCTGCTCCTGTACTTATAGTACCTGAAACGTTAAGATTTTACACACAAAAATGGATTACCTTGTCTTTTGCCATTACACCAGTCAAGAAACTGTTGAGGAAAAAAAAGTACAGATGATAAGAAGAATTACCTCCTACTAGTACAACGATTCTAATTGCCCCTCCACATTCACCAGACAAGTACTTTTTAACATTGCAATCTGAAGAGTTTAAAGAACTAGGTTACGTTAATGATCTAAGATAAGAGTTATTGAATTGTCACATTTTATTAAAAAAATCTAAATATACTCTTATTGTTATTTTTATTATGAATTCTAAAATATAATGAGTGTTATTTTAATAATATTAGAGTATAAGTTTTTTTTTGCCCAGGTGGACCACGGCTCCCTCAACCGAGGTATGCCTGGCACATGGTCGCTACGTGGTTATCCCGTATCCACACGGATGCAAGGTGAAAACGATATAGGTACCCAACACAAGAAACCGACCAAACCCTAACTAACTCGAAACAAGCAAGCAACAAATGAAACGAAAAGAAGGAAGACGGTTCGATGACTCAGCATAGAACCTATCCGCTCGTGCAATCCGAACGCCACGCTATTCTAATAATGTTAGATTGTAAGATATCATAAATAAGAGTAGACTTTTATGAAATGTTGAAATGTATTTTGTTACTCAATGTCATTGTTTGAGATCTTTTTCGATTTGCATCGTACTTTTGAAAATTACATAAAACCTCTTGTTTGTTTAAAGGTACAATTTCTACTCACTTGACAAGTCAAATTCACATAATTACGTATACAAAGGACCAACTAACTCTATCCTCATTTATTTGCACTGGCAAGTACATTTTACATTAAACAAACGACAACCCATTCCCTGTCGTTTCAAACTCAGGCTTGGCAAAACAAAGAAGTAAATTGGAAGCCCGTTGCGTATGGGGATTGATGATGAGTTAGTTGGGGAGACAAGAATAAGGTCAGGGATTGTGTGTTTGACTCTGTACTTAGAATTTATAGACCCTATCGTTGAAATTTCTAATTTTAAAGCAATTTTTAATAATGTTTAAATTATAAATTAGGTAAATAATGTAGTGTTAATAATAATTAATAACTCAGTGGAAGTTGGGGCAATTGAAACTTACCTTTCCGGCAACCACCACCGTCGACGTATCCATCGCCCTTTAGTCCATCTCTGCACTGACATCGATACCCTGGACCGTTCCAAGCATTGACTTTTGTACAACTGGCATCCTTGGAACACTTGCAATCACCTTGGAGCCACCATGTTAGCTCCATCACCTCAACATCCAAAGACATCCCTGAACCCGGGAGATACCCACCCGATATCGACGACAAAAGGTATTCACACTGTCGGAGAATCATAGGCAAGGCGTGATAGTTGAAAAAGTTGGTGGGCGTTTCTTGATTGAAGCAACTTATATTGCTATTTTGTGAACACTTGAGCGTCTCAAAGTGAGTCTTCACGCTTATGGCAGGTAAGCTACAGGGTGTGAAGGCGGTGCAGTTGTACAAAAGGATGGCGTTTGTGGATTTTGGTTGGTAGTTGTGGGAAAACAGAGTGTGGAGGACTTTAATAGGACGGTTGCATTTGGCTTCAATGTTGATCCTTACACTATCTTGATCAACAAACTGAACTGGAAACCCTCCCAAGAACAAATCACCATCAGAGGTGCAATTCAAGCGAATAACGCAACCAGGTGAGACTCCAAAAGGGTAAGGAAGATGATTTCTTCCACAGACTGGGTTACACCTTGAAGATGCATTGACCGAGAGTAATGAGGTAACCAAGAAGATGACAGTATAAGCTGCTTCGAAGATCATGTTTCGATTACATAAGCCTTGAAGAAAGAAGCTGAAAGAACCCACCTGGAAGAGTTGAGAGACAGAGACGAAGAAAGGATGTTTCTTCAAATAATTTTGATGGAGTGTTGATTGTGACTGGTGATGAATAGAACATGTGAGGAGATTCTTCTTGTCACAATTCTTTTAACACTGCCAAAACACACTGAATGACCATAACACCATTTTATCAACTTCAGTCTCTTTTTTTTTGGAAAGTTTCCAGGTTTCTTGTTCAAGGCGCTTGAGCTAAATTATATGTAATAATGGGGGCGGTGCTTCTTCTGTCAGAGCTTTGACAGGCTAGTCCTTACGCTTCCTAGTATTTCGCCCTGTGCAGGTTGAAGGAGATATGTAAATCAGGCTAAAGTGATCGGTTGTTGGGAAATGCGTGTTTTTAGGTGAAGATTAGGTATAGTTATATTTCTGCATATTATCTGTCGAATCCAAAAATAAAAGGAATGTAATTAAAACGAATGATTATTAACCCTAAAAATCTTGAGTCAATCAATATTTTGATTCAATTTTTAATTTCTGATTTATTTTAGTAATTTTTATTGTTTAAAATAATCAATTTATTAAATAATTGGCTAGTTTTTATAAATTAGTTAATTTTTATAAATCAAAATAAAATAATTAATTTTTATTTAACAATTACACCTCAAAATTTTCTATTCGTAAAAATATTCCCCTCTAATCATATTTAAAAATTTTTATTTTATTCAATTTTTAATCAAATTTTATGACAGTATAATACAAACTAAAATTTTTAAATCTTAAATATCTTATTTTATTAGTTTAACTTTCAATATAATTTTTAAAATAATGATTAAAAGTAAAATAAGTCAAAGAAAGATAAAAAGAAAATTATAATTAGCAATTAAGTCTTCCCTTGCTTTGTGACTTCAATGGGAACTTGTAATTTAAGAAATAATATATGAATTTGTTCCTTTATAGTCATAAGGTCAGAAGTTTGAATTTTGAAAACAATCTCTTTGTTAAATTACAAAGGAAGGCTGCTTACGTTAATGACCTTTCATTTCGTTATTTAAATAAATTATTTGATTATGTTAATAATTTAAATTAATTAATAAATTTAATTAAACTAATTTTTTTCATGAGTTGCAGTCTTATAACTCCGGCCGAAACCTAAAGCTAGTAATCATGTAGAAATATAGAAGAAAACAAAAGGTGTGTATATCATCAGCTTCCCGTTGTTCATTTATCAACGGTTATATTTTTTTTGAGTTCATTATCAACGGTTATATTAACTTGTCGTTTTGACGCTATGGTTTGTCTTAATTGAATTGTGGGGATCGGATTAACAAAATACGACTTGACGTGGGGCTGTGGACAGCTACTTCTCGACTGTCCAATCTATTGTTTAAATGAAGAATATTAGCAAAGTAATGAATTTAACGGACTAAAAAACAAAAGTTGAAACTGTGCCTTTTAATTTAGGCACGGTTTAAACTTATTTGGACATTCAAAATCTTTGCGTACTGTATATAAGATGATCTTATAGTCTTGCCCGGTTTTCTCTCTCTCTCTAAGGGTGCAAGTTTAGTCATGCCTTCGTACATGTTTTTTTATTACTAGTTTCGTGCTCTCTATTTCGTTTGTCGTTGGTTGTTCTTTCTTGTTTCGCCATGGAACCTGAGTTCCAATGGCTGTCTATCCATGAGAAGGAGTATACTGAACTCGTGATAAAGGCTTCGGATATAGAAGGGAGTCGTATCGATTACAACCTGAGTCTGTGAGGCCGATTTTTGAGCGAACGGAATGTAAACTTTGAGGCCATGGAAAGAACCTTTCTCAATCTATGGCGTCCTATCAAAGGCTGTTCAATTAAACGTTTCGGGG
>JANIJH010000002.1:2470628-2483770 GCA_024520975.1 Erythroxylum areolatum | reverse complement strand
CCGACCGATTTTTTCTCCACCAAATTCTATCGGTGATACATTCCACCGACGGATATGTCTTGTTTACCGACGGTAATTTCCGTCGGTAAAACACTGATTTCTTGTAGTGTCATAACTTCATGGCGTGACTAAGTAATTTAATGTCTCTATAGTTGTTATAAATTTGGATGCCCTTTTATTTTTGTATAACAGGATTAATAAACTACTTCTCTACTCAGTACCAAAAAACAATGAAAATAATTCCCATTTTATACATTCATTTATGATATTAGAGTCTACGAGCTAGTTTTTTGTTAACACACACTCATATCGCATCAAAACATATATATTACCTACATTCATCCTTAACATTAAACTAAAAACATCTTATTACTAGCAAGTTGCACATACAATGACAAAACACAACACATTACCTTTCAACCACATTATCAATTACCTAATTATACAATTAGATGCATCAAACTATCTTATTTGGCGAAATCAAATTTAAGCAATCTTTACCACAACTGATCTCCTCAGTAGGGATGTCACTGGACGGAGGTCGGACTGGCCCATGGTCGGACCATTAGTTCAAAAACAATGGCGTTTTGTCAAAAATGATGTTGGTTTTACCCTTTTTAAAAAATATAAGATGGGTTGGGTTGGGTTAGTCCTGCCCACCCCTGGCCCATTGGGCCATGGACCAGGCTATGGGTAGACGTATCCTTGCCTGTGGCTGTGTTGGAACAAGACAGGAACAATCCAGGCCCGACCCGAGCCATTGACATTCCTCAATTATGTTGATGGAATAACTCCCAAAGCAGTTATATTAGATGGTGATCTTGTCTCCAAAATTTGTTAAATGGTAGAAAATTGACCAACTAGTTTATTGCTTCCTTACAACTTCCCTCTCTATCTCCACTGCCCAACTTACATTTGCTCAGCATACAACACATGATATCTGGATTGGATTGAAAAGACATTTCATACAGCAGTCCAAGTAGGGATGGCAAGCCTAATCCTGACGGACTTGGGGTAGCTATAATAGCCCAAGCCTAACTTGACCAGACCAAAATTTTCAATTAAAAATGCTTATAGAATCATGTTTAAGGTCAAAAATCCATACCTTAAAGAAAGGATCTACATTGATCATTGACAATCTCTCCACCATCTCCCACACTACTAACAAGTTGGCTGCCATTAGAGGCACCATTTCTAACAAGGATCTTATGCTTTTCACCCTCCATGGCTTGCCCTCTGGCTAAAATCATTTATCAATACTATAGAGCATTGCAAAACACCTATCTCCTTCAATGAACTACGAACGAAGATACTCATCCACAAGCAATATCTTTAGTCTTACCATAAACATAACCCCTCTGCTCAAGCTAGTGCAATGTTCACCTTTTCTTACATCGGTCACCATACACTAGCGAGTATGATAGCCACAATGGTCGAAGAGGCTAATCCTCCTGGCTCTTAAATAACCCTAATTTTCTTGGTTTGGGCTTTTCCTCCAATGGTGTGATGGATTCTACTAATGGCTTAAATGGGATAGCATCCTTTTCGGGCCAATTTCCTCAAATGGACTAATGTTTTCCCTTGACTCGTCCACCAACCAGATTCCCCACTCAATCCATTACTTTTCTTAGCCTAGTCCCAAAAATGATTATTCTTTCCCGACTCTAATTACAATAACAAATCATCATCTCAATGCTAATTTTTTTGTAAATAGGGACATATTGTAGCCCACTGTCATTTTCGGTAGTCTGAATCTCAAAACCATTCTTTCAAAGCTTCAACCGATTACAAAACTCTCCCCATAGCCTAAACATTCAAAATCCTTCTAAAAATTCCAAATTCTCTTGGAGCACTCTCATCAAATTTCTATCTGACACTAGTATTACCAATAACATAACACCCATCCACTCCGTCCACTTCATTTGACTAACGTTTTAGTTATTCCTCAACATAGTACTAATCTGCTCTTGGTTCAAAAATTTGTTAAAGAAAATTCATGTGTCAATAAGTTTAACCTATTTGCCCATTTTGTAAAGGATCCACCACTAAGGCACCACTCATTCTCGGTTCCATCCACAACAATCTCTATCTTACGAAGATTTATTTGCATTTTAGAAATCAAGTAACCTTCACTGTCACTCCAACTCCACCCAACCTTTGGCATCAATGTCTTGGTCGTCCCTGTTCAGCAACACTTTTTAGGTTGTCACATCTTTTTTCTTTACCATCCAATTTAAAAAATAATTGTATCTCTTGTTTTAAAGGAAAAAGTATTAGACTTCCATTTCAGTTGACTTCTTGTGTCTCCACTTGTCATTTACAACTTATTAATTGTAATATTTAAGGACCTTCCCCCTCTCTCTCTATTTTTGGTTTTCATTATTTTATTATCTTTGTTAATGATTTCCGTCGTTGAACATGGATATTTCCCTTTAACTCTGAAATCTTATGCTCTCTCTCACTTTCAAACTTTCAAATCAACAGTTGAAAATCTTTTTTCTACCACTATTAAAACTTTTCAATGTGATAGATCTTTTGAACTCATCAAATGTGCGTTTACTTGCTTTCTTACTTCTCATGACATTACATGTCATGTCTCTTGTCCCATTATTCCATACCAAAATGGCCTTGTTGAGCAAAAAATTCTTCACATTACTAATACTAATCTTACTCTTCTTATTCGTGCCTCTTTTCCTATATCATTTTGATGATGCCATTTTCACTATTGTTTATCTTATTAATCTTTTACCACCCCTATTATTCACTATAAATCACCTCATGAGCGGCTCTTTCTCAATAAACCTAGCCTATCTTATATTCACATTTTTTTATATGCTTGTTTTTCGATTTTTAGGTCCTTTTTGTTACCAAAAACTTACACCAAAAACTACCTAATGTGTTTTTCTTAGATATTCCTCTTTATAAGTATACTTTATATTGTGGATGATTCTATTATGAAAATTATTTAATTTAAGATCTTGTATCTTATATTATATTTATGCACGATTAGCATTCAATTTCGATAATTTAACTCCCATCTTATATACAATATGTCATTGGACACCAAAGTGTTCTCGTAAATAATTTATAGCAAAAAATGTAATTTGAACATCAAGGTTTTTATCATAATACATATTGAGCTTTAATATTTCAGAGCATTTAAATTCAACTATAACATTTTTAAAACATTCAAAATAGACCCTCAATAGATGAAAAAATTAACGGGATCAAACATTTGTCAGTTATATAAAATATATATTACAAATGTTTTAATGGATCTGACTGTTATGAGTAGACTTTTGTTAAGTTGTCATTTTTGTGCTAATTTTGCATATAAATCTCTTGAATGTGTTGAAATTATTATTCAAAATTAATGGACTTGTTTCTTAATTGTTCTTAGATGATTTTCAACAGATGAAAGATGAAATTGGATCAAAAAGATGTAAGGAAAATAAAGACAAATTGAATTCCCAGCTGGTAGAAAAATAATTGACTAAGCGTGGGAACGTGCAAGGAAAAAGAATATCTGCATAACCTGAATTGAAATTAGATTCAATCCACCCAAGATCTTCATGATCTTAAGAATCAAATTGTTGCCTTATTGATGGGGATCTACAACCTGAATATGTGGGGAGTGTGCCTGCTGAAGATTACGATAAGAGAGAAAAGGGAGGACATTGAAAATCATAAAAGAAGACATTTTTACTCTTCACTTGGGGCATTATGATAGGGAGTTTATATTTCTGCAGTAGTTTTCTAAGATTTTTCATATTTTCTGGGAAAAGACCAAGGATGGAGACTTTGTATTTTGCTATTTCTTTATTGGTTTTTACTTTCGTTATGAGTAGCTAAATCTTTCTTCTTGGTTAAAGGGAACCACGTTATCAACTAGTATGTGTGAGATTTATTAATAAAGTTTGTTTTATTAATGAATATTGAGTGTCTTCTGAATTGCTTTTCATGATTGAATTGATTGATTTTTAGGATGCACAATTAGGAATTGATTTGTTTAATTTATAGCCATATTAAAAGGATTTGCTATTTAATTTTGCTAATCCAAAGTGGCAATTAGGATTATCGTCTTTACGTTAAAGTTTGGAAATTTTAAGAAGGTGCTTAACTTGATTAAATGCATGTCGTACAAATGTTGTCTTGTTTATTGGTTCCTTAGTTCTTAAAGCTATTAATCAATTAAACTCGTATCTATGTTATTGACTAATAAGAATGTTTAGAATATATGTTTCTATTCATTTAATCTTAAGAGAAAATATCATCCAATGAATGTTTGTTAATGGACTGAATTTTATATCGAGGATCCATATTAGTGTGATAACATCGATGACCTGAAACTAAGGTTTGTCTACTGAATTTTCAGATCTGATTATTTTTGTTAATTTTCAAATTTTGCCATTCCTAATTTCTTAAATTTATGTGAATTAAAATCCTTTTTTTAAAGCTTTAAACTCGTATAACCTTTACCGTTAAAAAATTCTTGTGGGAACGATCTCAACTCTTCACTAACTGCAATTTTCATTGTTAGAGTTATTATTAATTTAGTTGCAGGCGACAACAGTACCAAATTTTGGAGCCGTTGTTGGGGAATTTCTAAATAATTTTTTCTAGTGAAGTTTTTGTTTTTTATTTTTATTTACCTTGTCATTTGTTTGTTTTAGTTTCATAGCTTTTTCTGAGTTTCTTTTAGTGGCATGGCTCACTATCAGTATGCTTTTGATTCTAATTTTTCATATTATCCTTATTATGATGATGAGTTTTCATATGTTGCTACTTCCAGGTTTGACCATCAAGCACATCCATAGTGTCGCAAGTACCGAGGGATGACCAACAAACTAAGGTATGTGAAGTTTGCTTATTTTTTGGTTATCCTTTATACTTGTCCTGTTTTACAGGATACATAGTACAAATTTGCTTCTCTACCGAGCTACTATCAAAAGCAGTCCTACTTCTAGCAAAAGCCTCCACCTCCAGCATTGCCACCACAAGTTGATGAGATGTCTTTGGAGAAGATCGTAATGAGTTTGGCGACGAGCACTCTTCAATTCTAGCAAGAAATGAGGAGTTGCTTGAAGACCTTGGAAGATCAATTAAGCCATTTAGCGAATGTGGTAGGGAGCATGGAAGCCCAAATGTCTACAAACACTCTTAGCTAATAGGAGAGTGATGCTGAGGAGTTGTGCATTCCTTCAGAGAGTGGAGATCGTTTGGAGAACCTAAAAGCAATAAAGGAAGACCAAGGGGAGTTAGGAGAGGAAGAGGTTATAGTTCGAGAAAAGATGGAGAATGTGCAACAAGCTAAGGCAAGTGATGCAGTTCATGTTATCGCTAACCAAATTTCGTTTCATTTTCCTAGTTATTTACAGGTGAAAGAAGAAAAACAGGAAGAGCCGCAAGAAGTGTAGTTTTTAGGAGAGTTGTAGGCGAGCGAGTTGAAGACCAAAGGTCGTAAGCAGGATATCAAGTCTCCACACCCATTGATGACACTCTTACGAAGATGATCCTGGTGTGAGAAGGGTTATGCCTGAAAAGACGAGTGGATATTAGAGTATGATGGTGAAATGATGAAGTTCAACTCCACAGGAGGCTCGAGGCATCATGTTGATGAAAAGCCTACTTCGAGGGAAGGTGCTTCAGGCTCCTCATTGAGTTTGAGCATGCTTCCTGTTAGGCTCAAGCATCCATTCGATAATGGGTGATGTACATATGTCAAGGGTCAAGCTTATAACCTTAAATAAGCGCTTAATAGGAGGCACCCCATCCGTATCCATTTCTTGTGTTTTTTTTTCTCTTTTATGTATATCTTTTAAGTGTTTGCTTTTGAGTGTTTTACTTGTTTTCTTTGGTTTATTTTGTTTGTAGGTGTTTGAAAAGGAAGCTACATTCTTTCACTTCAACACTTCTAACTGTGTTTCAAAGTTGCAATCATTCATTTTAAAGCTGCATATGGTGTCTTTAATCTAGGGTGTGGGGGAATTAGCTACAAGAAGTTGGGTTGTAATAGATGCATCACATAGCTACCAACCTCCCCAAGCCAATTTGGACGATCATCTTAGTCGACTAGAACATTGAATGCACCGAATGGAGCATAATTTGATAACATATTGGGAGCATCAAGGATTCCAACCTTCTCACCCACCAACTCTATGACTTCAGACATCAACAAATAAAGAAGCATTCTTTTTTCTTTTCTTTTCTATTTTTGCTTCTTTAATCTTAAGTCATAACATTGAGGAAAATGTTGGCATAGGTGTGGGGGAAGGATATGGAGTACATGTGTGTGACTATGTGATCTTGCCTTTCTTTGATTCTCTTTTATGTTCTTTGCATGCTTGTATTGCGTGTTAAACCATAAAGCTTTGTCATATTAGTTTGGATGAGATTGAGTGTGTGCATGAAATTAAACTATTTGAGTCTAAGGTGAACCATGCTGATTAATTGCAATAACCGATCATGTACACTTAGTCAAAGTTTGACATTTGAGTGATTATGTAATATGTGGAATTAAGGTGAACTCTTGAATTAAAGTTGTGAGCAGATTTGAGCCTTAATGTCATCATCTTTATGTCATTCTATTTTCTTGTATTGTGTGATGCTCCTCTAATCAAGCTCGCCTTCAGAACTTGCACTGAACTAGATTGAATTCATTTGACTACATGGTTTATGGAAATAGGCCTTCTTTGTTTTAAACCCCTTAGCTTCAATGACCCACCAAGTTATTTTTTCCTTGCAAACCCTTTTGAGCCTTTTACCCTATTTTTTTAATTAATCTCATTACATTGAAACCCAAAAACCCCTTTGACCTTACCCTATAATACTAAGTAAGCATTTTGATTTTGGGACTTTTGTTATGTATTGTATTCTGAGATATTTTTATAGGCATTTCTACTCATGTGTTTGTTAATTTATGCTGCTATTATTTTCCCTTATTTTTATTGTTTTTCCTTGTTTTTAGCGTTTTCCAAAAAAAGAAAAAGGGAAAAAAAGAAAAAAGGGGAAAAAAGAAAGAAAAATAATAAAGCATAATAGCATTAGTTACTAACGAGTAGTTGTAGTTCCTTGTATTTATGTGTTTATCTTAGAATTTGAATTTGAGTGTCCCTTTTACTTGATATTTTGTGAATGCTTGTGATTAACCCTTTGCCTTTTTACCTTACCTTTAAACCTAGCCCCATTATAACTCATAATAAAGTCCTTCTGATCTATGAGCTCATGTAATTCGAATGAAAAATAAATGGTGAATTTCGCAAGCCTATAGTAGTGCAATCTGTTACAAGGAGATTTGAGACAAACACTTTAACCTTAAACACTTGAGCGTAAAGAGAGAAATCTATGAGAAGAATTCACTATAGTTTCATATTTGCCTTTGAACAAGAATGTCTTACTTTAACTTTGTTTATTTATATCGATGAAAAGTAATTATGACTAAGTGCACACAATTTGCTAAACTTGGGCTAGTACAAGCAAACGTCTGGAGTGGGGGAATTTGTTAAGTTGTCATTTTTGTGCTAATTTTACATATAAATATCTTTAATGTGTTGAAATTATTATTCAAAATTAACGGACTTGTTTCTTAATTGTTCTCAGATGATTTTCAACACATGAAGATGAAATTGGATCAAAAAATGCAAGGAAAATAAAAACAATTCGAATTCCCAACTGACAGAAAAATAATTGACTAAACGTAGACACGTGTAAGAAAAAAGAATATCTATAGATTTTGAATTGAAATCGGATTCGATTTACCTAAGATCTTCATGATCTTGAGAATTAAATTGTTGCCTTACTGATGGAAAGCTGTAACCTGAATATGTGGGGAGTGTATCTGTTGAGGATTACGATAGGAGGGAAAAGAGAGGACATTGAAAATCATAAAAGAAGACATTTTACTGTTCACGTGGGGCATTATTATGATAGGGAGTTTACGTTTCTGCAGTAGTTGTATTTTATGGGAAAAGACAAGGGAGGGAGACTTTTTATTTTGCTATTTTTCTATTGGTTTTTACTTTCATTATGAGTAGCTAAATCTTTTTTTTTTGGTTGAAGGGAACCGCATTATCATCTAGTATATGTGAGATTTCTTAATAAAGTTTGTTTCATTGATGAATATTGAGTGTCTTTCAAAACGCTTTTCATGATTGAATTGATTTAATTCTAAGGTGTGCAACTAAACATTGATTCGATTAATTTATAACCAGATTAGTAATATTCGACGTTCAATTTTGCTAATTCAAAGTGGCAATTAAGATTACCGTCTTTACGTTGGAGTTTGAAACTTCTAAGAAGGTGCTTAACTTAATTAAATGCATGTCGTACACATGTTGTCTTGTTCATTATTTTCTTAGTTCTTAAAGCTATTAATCAATTAAACCTAAGATCGTATCTAAGTTGTTGACTAATAAGAATGTTTAGAATACATGTTTCTATTCATTTGATCTTAGGAGAAAACATTACCCTATGAATGTTTGTTAATGGATTGAATTTTATATCGACGATTTATATTAGTGTGATAAAGTTGGTAACCCGAAACTAAGGTTTGTCTCCTAAATTTTCAGATCTGATTATTTTTGTTAACTTTCGATTTCTACCATTCCTAATTTCTTAAATTTACGTAAATTAAATCCCCCATTTGTTTTAGCTTTAAACTCGTATAATCTTTACCGTTAAAAATTTCTTGTGAGAACGATCTCAACTTTCCATTAACTGCAGTTTTCATTGTTAGAGTTGTTATTAATATGATTGTAGGCGACAACAGTACCAACTTTTTTTAATGTCATTAGGCCCTAACAAATTATTTTAAAAATAAATTACTTATGTTTATTAAAATAAATAAAAAAAACAAAGTGTTAATTTAGTTTTTTAACCTACGTCAAGTCAATTGACGAAACGTTCTAAAAGGTTAAAGTTTAAATTATATTTTAATGAAAAATTTTAAGTTGAAATTAGGCCCTTGACTGTTAATTTATTGATAAGGTTCGAAGTATTATTTAATAATTGTATTGAAAGATATTAACCAGCCTATTGCAAAATTCTGATCTTATTCTCATTATTCATAGAGCTGAGGACGCAAGAGCTTACCATTATTCATAGAGCTGGGGACCCAAGCGTGGTGCGATAAGAACATCAAGTGGGGTAGCTTTCATGTTGGTCAGTCCTGTGCTCTCCGACATATCAACAAGTGCACTTCCTGGAGTCGAGTACTCGAATGCTTGCAAGTAAGTAGCCAATACCAGGTGAAGCATTTGAAGTCCAAACGATATTCCAGGACACACTCTTCGACCACTTCCAAATGGCATCAACTCATAATTGTGTCCCCTCACATCAACATCCTTATGTGTTGTCAGAAACCTTTCAGGCTTGAACTCCAACGGATCTTCCCACACTCTCGGGTCTCTGTGAATCTTCCAGAGGTTCACCATCAACCAAGTGCCTCTCGAGATATGGTAGCCACCGACGGTGCAGTCTTCGATGAACTCGCGTGGGGCTGAGAGCGGTGCAGGTGGGTGTAATCTCAGCGTTTCTTTCACTATGGCTTGCATATAGACCAGGTTCCTTATATCAGAGTCTGTCACTCGTCGCTCTCTTCCAACGTAAAGGTCTAGTTCTTCTTGAGCCTTTTTGAGTACACGTGGGTTGCTCAACAATTCTGAGAAAGCCCATACTAATGCAACCGACGAAGTGTCACTGCCACCTGCAATCAAACTCTGTACAAAAGACATACTATGTTATATCGAGCTAGCGGTTATAAAATCTGATTCAAGAGGAGACAAGATTTCAGTTTTCATTGGAGGAGACAAGACACAGCTTGTCCTTGCCCTGTCTTGTTACTGAATGAGTCATCAAGCCCAATTTCTATTTATTGATCACAGATAATGTATAGATGAGTTGGGTTTCTGTTGTACTGGCTATACATAACCTACGTGTTTTTATATAATTAACCTACCAAGGATGTGGACTTGGTGATTATATCAGGATCAATGCCTGCAAGAGCTTTACCATCGAGAACAGAGAGCATAACATCCATGAAATCTTGCTCTCCTTGGGACTCAAGTCTGGTCGGGTCGGTCGTGCAGGGCCCGAACTCAGTCAAAACGACCCGTGGGCCGATCGGTCCATTCTTCAAAGATCAGTTTCATACCTAATGGCTATGTCAAGCCCAAGCCCGATCCACGCTCTCCTCAGCCCGTCCGCATGTGAAAGACTCTCATGCACACGTAAAGACCTAAACCTAGTTGTTGCTCCATATATAAGGTATAATTCTATCGTAACAAAGGTACGCAATCATAAACCTAGCTCTCTCAGTTTTACGGCGATCCCACCTTCACCAAAAGACTGACTTGAGCGTCGGAGGGGCTAATCGGGACACAACCCCCGACGTGCCTTCTTTATCTTGCAGGCACCTTCACGCCGAAGTCATCGCAGAAAGCAGCCAACTCATGGATCCAAACAGCAACGTTCTGTTCCGCCAGAATCCGGCAGAACCAAAGTCCATGATGTCCAATCTGAGGGTTTGCAAAGCACAGAAGGAATTTGTTGTGCTACGTTGGATCAAAAATATGTGGGTGAACCGGTGAAGAGAGCTGATTAATATTTGACCAAATGGTGTATCACAGTTAAGGAGAACCGTAATAAGTTGGGCCTGAAGGCAGACAAGGTACAAAGGCTTTGAAAGCAGTAGTCAATGATAGAAGACAGAAGCTACCAAAGTTGTAAGATTTGAGTTTGTTTCTTCAACATGGTTTTCTTTCTTCTAAGATAAGAATGGGTGTATTGAAATTTAGGGTGCAGGTGAGTTGATAAGGAGCTTTTTTGACTTAAGTGAGGTTACAGGTTTGAACCGTTCTTATATATGTAGCCGTTTAAAACTTGAGGCCAGAGCTTTGCCTCCCGCAAGGGACCTACTCGGTTCGAGTGAGGATTAGTCTGAGTATGGATGTCTTAAAGGTATCTTCTTAATAACATTACTTTTTATGAACGAAGGTCACAAGTTTTTGTATGTGATTGATGACCGTCACGAAACAAAAAGTTTTATAAGCTAGAATTTGCCCATAAATTTCTTAAGAGAATAAGATTCAATCCAAACTTTAAGGGCCTGTTTGATTCACAAGAATAAGAATTTATTCTTGATATATTCTTAAAATTTAAATAATCATTTGTTTGGTTAGATAAAAATATCAGAATACCTAATCCTAAGATTAGGTATTTCTCTACTTTTAGGAATAGCTAAAGATCATCAAAAGGTGTCTTTAACTATTCCAAAAATAGAATTATTTGTTGAAGATTTTTTTATCCTCAACGTTTCTTCTTCATAATTATTTATTTATTTATTTATTATTATTATTATTATTATTATTATTATTATTAGTATTATTTTAATCAGCAAGTAGAAAAATAGTAGTAATAATAATAATAATAATAAGAAGAAATTTAATAATAATAAAATAAATATAATTAATAATAATAAGAAACTTAATAATAACAACAACAACAATAAAAACAACAACAACAACAATAATAATAATAATAACAATAATAAAATTAATAATAGTAAATAGAAAATTAATAATAATAAAATTAATAATAATAAGAATAATAAAATTAATAATAATAAAGAATTGAATAATAATAATAATACTTATTTTATTATTAATAAAATTAAATAAGGAATTTAATAATAAAAATTTAATAAAATTAATAATAATAAAGAAATTAATAACCAAAAATTGATAAAATTAATAATAATAAGAATAATAATAAGTAAAAAATTAATAATAATAATAATAATAATAAAGATATTTTAGTCTTTTTGTTAATTATTCTTTTGTTATTCTAAATTTATGTTTTCGAACTAGGGATATGAATACCGTAAACGGAACCAGTACGGCTATTAAAATACCGGGCGAAAATTTCGATCGGTACCGGCCGTTTTCGGTCAGTATCGGCCGGTACCAATAATTCTGGTATTTTTGGACCATTTCGAAAAAATTTGAATTCTCCAGGGACCAAATTGCAAAAAACGAAACTTAAACCTAAAAAATCTACCCCCACCCCCCGACCCTTCTGGAATCTCTGAACTCTTCTTCTCTCTTCTTTGGTTTCTCCTTCTTCTCCTCGCCGCTGCTCCTCCCTCCTCGGATCTCGTCTCGCCGCCGTCTCCTCGCCGTCGACGTGTTCTCTAGTCCTCCTCCTTCGTCTTCGACCGGTGGTTTGTTCTCCAGTCCCTCAGCTCAGCCCGTTGCTCCTCGTCGCCGCCTTCGCTCGTCCCTCCTCCTCACCCTCCTCGTCGCCGCCTTCGCTCTTCGCTCCTCCTCACCCTCCTCGTCGCCAATCGCTCCTCCTCGTCGTCGGCACGACCAGCTTAGCTCCGCTGGAGCACGCGACGACGTCAACCCAGATTGACACCAAAGACCCGAGAGTTTTCGGGGTGTGTGTTATTGATTGTGGTTTCATTTTTCATGCATTTTGACACTGATTGCTTCCGTGATTGTATTGATTGTTGGAATATGGTAGATTGGAGGTTTAAATTTGGTGTTATTGTGTTGGATTTGGGGGAAATTTTGGTAATGGATTTCGGTCGAGAATGACGTTAACCGAATGGAATTGGGCAAAATTTTGGATGTGAAATTCGGTTGGATTTTCATTTCTTTGGATTTGAAATTTTGGATGTTGTTGAACCGAAATTGTGATTTGGATTTGAAATTTGGTTGGATTTGGAATTTTAGATGTTCAACCGAAATTGTGATTTGTAATTTTTGTGATTTGTGAGTTATTAAATTCAACCAAAATTGGAAGTCTGAAATTGGATATTGGAATTGGATTTTAGCATTATGCATTTTGGAATTGGAAATTAGAAGTGGATTGGAAATTAAATTTGGAATTGGAATTGGAATTGGATTTTAGAATTGGATTGAAAATTAAATTTGGAATTGGAATTGGAATTAAAATTGTATGAATTGGATTGGAAATTAAATTTGGAATTGAAATTGGAATTGGATTTGGATTTTAGAATTGGATTGTAAATTAAATTTGGAATTGGAATTGGATTTTGGCATTTTGCATTTTGGAATTGGAATTTGGAAGTGAATTAGAAATTACATTTGAAATGGTGATTTATTGATTATTGAATGGTG
>JANIJH010000002.1:2342409-2354760 GCA_024520975.1 Erythroxylum areolatum | reverse complement strand
GAATCACGTTTAGGGATAATTCACCAAACCATCGTTTCAATTCAAGCGATACATGGCTAGACCCATCTTCCCTCGTTATCCAATGCTTGTACATCTCTTTCATCGATGTCTCCACTTCATAGATCCTAACATGCTTGAGTAGCTCAAGCCTGCGATTAGAAAGCAGCTCAAAAGTAGCTATCATGCGGATTTCTCGCCAGTAAAAACCGAATGGTGCAAAACCAAACATAGTGTAAGGTTACTGAATAAATGACACAATCGTATGGAACAAAGGCATTTATTTCATTATAAGACTCTGCAGCAGTACAATGAAACAATGACAATGAGTAAACAGAAGGGGAAAGGTTTAAGATAGGAAGAATTCTGGTACTCAGTACTCAGAATGAAGGAGAGAATGACGTGAGCCAAGTTCTATATTCATTTTTTCTACCCTCACAATTCTACCCCACCCTTATTTATAAACAGCGCTTAACAGAATTGTAACCAATTTTAGTATCTAGCTGCACACATATTCTTTCAGCTTCGTAGGGGCCCTCTTCTCACGTAACGGCCTGCTCATGTGAGTTGTTGCAATTGCTGACTCATTCCCAATAGCCACGTCAGAGGATCCTTGAATCGTTACATTGCCGCCATCTACAAAACGGACCTTGTCCTCAAGGTTCCATGATGAGTATACTGATCGAAATTCATCTGTTGGAACCCAAGTTGCTTCAGCTGTGCTTAAACCTTCCCATTGCACCAAGACCTGTGGCTCCAAAACTCCAGCCTTCATAATTTCTCGAGTTGCCAGAATGTGAGAGGGTTTCCTATTGGTAGCTGTGTTGGAGTCCAGAAGTGGTAAAGGAATACTCTGGCTCTCTGGATTTCCTTCACATTTCTTCAAGACGGAGACGTGAAATACGGGGTGGATGCGTGATGATTCAGGCAAGTCCAATTTGTAAGCGACAGGACCGATACGCTTCAGAACTTTGAAAGGACCAAAGTATCTCTGGCTGAGTTTCTGGTTATGATGGAGACGTAACGAGAGTTGTCGGTATGGTTGAAGCTTCACAAACAACCAGTCCCCAACTTCGAAAGAAATGTCTCGCCTTTTCTTATCGGCCTGATTCTTCATTCGGATTTGTGCCCACAGGAGGTTGGTCTTAAGTTGTTGAAGAATCATGTCCCGTTGGGACATATCATGATCAATGGCAGATAACTTGGCAGTACCAGGTATATATCGGATCAATGTCGGTGGATCGCGGCCATATAAAGCTCGAAAAAGAGTCATTCCGGCGGAGCTATGGTACGCAGTATTGTACCAATACTCGGCCCAAGGAAGTAGCTTAACCCATGTGTTCGGAGATTCGGACACAAAGCACCTTAGATACATTTCTAACACCTTGTTAACTGCCTCCGTTTGCCCATCCGTCTCGGGATGGTAGGCTAAACTCAATGCTCGAGTAGTCCCCTGCAATTTAGTTAACTCATCCCAGAAAATGCTCAAGAATAAAGGATCACGATCACTGATGATTTTCGTAGGAATGCCATGAAGTTTAACTATCCCATTTAAAAACACCTCAGCCAATTTTGCACTATTAAAGCTGCTAGGTAATGCAAAGAAATGTGCAAATTTTGATAAACGATCGACCACAACAAAGACAACTGTTTTACCGTAAGAAGGAGGAAGCCCAGTGATGAAGTCCATACTGATTTCCTCGAACACCTGGGCTGGTAAAGGCAACGGTTGCAGCAATCCTGCTGGTGACAACTGAGAAGATTTCATGGTTTGGCAGACCATGCATTCCCTTACGAACTGTTGCACATCTTTCCAAATAGTAGGCCAATAAAAATTCGCTGCGATGCGGTGAAGGGTCCGCGTAATGCCAGCGTGTCCCCCGACCACTGAACAATGGAAGTCCGTGAGTATCGAATGTCGCAAATCAGGCAAGTCAGGTACAACCAGTCGGCTGCGAAAGAACAATAAGCCTTCATGGACAAAGTAATCCTTATACTGAGGATCCTTAGCAGCTACTCTTTGGTGGATGTGTAATAAATCGGGATTGGAAGTATTCAAGGTACGGAACTCCTCCAATCTACTGAATTTCTGAATTGATAATGTAAGAAAGCATCCTGTAGGAACTCGAGATAAGGCATCAGCCACGATATTCAGCTTCCCAGGTCGATATAATATTTCAAAATCATACCCCACTAGTTTGTATAGCCAGTGTTGCTGCTCCGGTGTCTGAATTGTTTGTGCTGTAAGGTTTTTTAACGCCTTTTGATCTGTCACAATCGAAAACCTCCTGCCTAACAGGTATTGGCGCCATTTGCCAACCGCCTGAGTGATGGCAAACATTTCTCTATGGTATGCTGGTGCCCCTTGCATCCGTGGAGAAAGTTTGTGGCTGTAAAACACAATCGGCCGACCCTGTTGGATTAACACAGCCCCGATGCCCGTTCCAGAGGCGTCAGTCTCAACCAAAAATGGAGCAGAAAAATCCGGTAGTGCTAACAGTGGTGCGTTACTCAAAGCATGTTTAAGTTGAGCAAATGCTGTCTGGGCCGCAGTGTTCCAATCAAAGGCATCCTTTTTGAGCAGATTGGATAGAGGAGCTGCTATTTTAGCAAAATTACGGATGAAACGCCTGTAATAACCGACAAGGCCGAGAAATCCTCTGACGCCTTTAACGTTGACCGGAAGTGGCCAGTCGCGAATAGCAGAGATCTTAGAAAGGTCAACTTTCAATCCTTCTTCAGTCACCAAGTGGCCTAAGTACTCGATTTGAGTCTGTCCAAAGATGCATTTGCTCTCCTTAGCAACCAAGTGATTATCCCGTAAGGTTTCAAACACAAGCCGGAGGTGATGTAAATGCTCATCCTGAGATTTACTATAAACAAGAATATCGTCAAAAAATATGAGTACGAATTGACGAAGGTAAGGTTTAAAGATACCGTTCATGGTTGCTTGGAATGTGGACGGAGCGTTCGTAAGGCCAAATGGCATTACGAGAAATTCGTAATGTCCCTCGTGGGTGCGGAAAGCAGTTTTAGCAATGTCCTCGGGACGGACCCGAATTTGGTGAAAGCCGGCAAGCAAATCCAATTTAGAGAATACCTTAGCACCAAAGAGTTCATCAAAAAGTTCATCGGCTGTCAGTATCGGAAACCGATCTCTGATAGTAATGGCATTGAGTGCGCGGTAGTCGACGCAAAACTGCCAAGTACCGTCCTTCTTTTTAACCAACAACACTGGGGACGAGAAAGGGCTAGTGCTTGGTCTGATTATGCCTTCCCGAAGCATCTCTGTTACTTGCTTTTCGATTTTGTGTTTCTGAAAATAAGGATACCGGTATGGCTTAACATTAATAGGAGGAGCATCAGAGGGCAAATGTATGGCATGATCGGTATCCCGAACTGGAGGCAACCCAGAAGCCTTAGTGAATACATGGCGAAATTGCTGTAGCAGGGGTGTGAAGGCAGAAGAAGTTGTCGATGTTGCTTTATCAGGATGGAATTGAATTTGCAACCCAAAGAACTCAGCTACGGCCCCAACTTCGTGGCTCCTTCGCAAAGAATGTAACTGAATAGGTTGTGGACTTTCACCCTGAATACCCGTCCATGAAATAATTTGAGTTCCTTGAACAAATTGGAAGGTGGAATCGGCATAGTTTGTTAGAACCGATCCAAGTGTGGCGAGCCAAGCCACGCCAAGGACAACATCGGAGCCATGTAGCGGTAAGATGTAGAAATCGGCTGTAATGGATGTTCCTTGTATCTGCAGATTAACATTACGAGCCTTACCCTCACTATGAATATTTTCCCCACTTCCTACGAGCATTGGAAAAGAAATAGATGGATTAACTTCTAATCCCAAGTACCGAGCAACCCTGCTCTGGATGAAATTGTGGGAGCTACCACCGTCGAGCAAGATTTGTACCGGGTGGCCCTGTAAAGTACCCATGAAGCGCAAAGTGGTGGGCGATACACAACCGGACATTGCATTATATGAGATCATAGTCGGAACAGCCGGACCAGAGGAATTGTCAATCGAGCTGGAGGCAAGGGAAAGATCAGGTTTGGCGTGATCAGTGGTGGTTGGCGGTGAATCACAAGGATGGGGAGGTGGATCTTCCACTTCATTAGGGTAAACATCATCCAGCAAAAACAACTGAGGCCTGTTACATTTGTGCCCACAAACGAACTTATCATCACAATAGAAACAAAGGCCTTGAGCTTGTCTACATTGAGCCTCGGCCTGGGTCAATCGGCGGGTTTGGATTGAGTGTGGTGTAACTGGCACTGGGTTAGGTTTCGTGGGGCTCAAGTGAGGTGTAGGCAAAAGACCTGACCCAGTAGGTTTTCTGTCCCAATATGGAATACTCTTAAGCAGCAGTTTACGATTTTCGGCTAATTTGGCCTCTTGGAGGCGGGCTAAACTGATGGCATGGTTTAAAGAGGTGGGCCGGAAGGATAGTACCTCGTTTTTTATGTCAGCCCGAAGCCCGGATATGAAGCAGTCCACAAAGAACGAAGAAGGAAGGTCGGTTGTCTGGTTAGAAATTGTTTCGAACCTGGACTGGTAGTCTTCGACGGTGGACGTTTGCTACAACTTGGCAAGCAACCCTTGAGGCTCTTCCAGATTTGTTAACTTAAAACGTTCAACAAGTGCTTTGGTGAAGTTAGCCCAGCAAGATAACTGGCGATTGCACTTCATCCATTGATACCAGCGCCTTGCTTTGCCTTCGAAATGAAAGGCGGCCATCGTAATTCGCACGGTATCCTCTGTTCTGTAGAATTCAAAGAATTCTTCTGCGTTGAAGATCCAAGATTCTGGATCTGTGCCATCAAATTTAGAGAGGTCAACACGGGCAGCCTTGGGTTGGAAGGGAAAATCAGTGTCTGTGGGAATGGTATCAGGAGGAGGGCGGTGGTGATGTTGTGGTTCATGGGTTACAGATTTTTGTTTCAAAAGTTGCCCGATTTGAATGAGTTGTTTACCCATATCATCCATTTGGTTCTTCATCAAGAGCATGGTTTCCTGTTGGGCAGAAACAGTGGATTGAAGGGAGTTCATGGTGGTTGATTAGGCGGCAACATCACCTTGGAGTTTGGTGACGGTGGTGTCGAGTTTGGCAAGATGGGTACTGTTAGCCATGGAGGAGAGGTCGAGAATGAAAGCACCAAAATGTAAGGTTACTGAATAAATGACACAATCGTATGGAAAAAAGGCATGTATTTCATTATAAGACTCTGCAGCGGTACAATGAAACAATGACAATGAGTAAACAGAAGGGGAAAGGTTTAAGATAGGAAGAATTCTGGTACTCAGTACTCAGAATGAAGGAGAGAATGACGTGAGCCAAGTTCTATATTCATTTTTTCTACCCTCACAATTCTACCCCACCCTTATTTATAAACAGCGCTTAACAGAATTGTAACCAATTTTAGTATCTAGCTGCACACATATTCTTTCAGCTTCGCAGGGGCCCTCTTCTCACGTAACGGCCTGCTCATGTGAGTTGTTGCAATTGCTGAATCATTCCCAATAGCCACGTCAGAGGATCCTTGAATCGTTACACATAGTATAGTTGTAACCCAAGTGTTTTGTGGCCACGAACTTGGGGCGCGAGGACATAGCCGCGTCGTTTGTCGTGAAGATCTCTTTGGCTATTTCCCAGTTGCTTACGACCAAAGCTGGGTGTACCCTAATTCGAAACTTAAATATTGGACCATACGTGTCAGACATCGCTCCCAATGTTTTGTAGAGAAGATTGGGACCTGCTAAGAGTGGAAGGTGACCAATTAGAGGCCATCCACCGGCGGCTTCAGGCGGTCCTCTGTTTTTAGCAGCATTGGACTTGTTCAGAAGATAGTCGGAACAGAGAACTAGGAGAAAGAGACCGGCTATGGCGGTGCTAAACCATCCAAGACTCAAGTCCATGATGTCTAATCTGAGGGTTTGTAGAGCACAGAAGGGATTTGTTGTGCTATGTTGGATCAAAAATATGTGGGTGAAGAGAGTTGTTTAATATTTGACCAAATGGCGTATCACAGATAAGGAGAACCGTAATCAGATAAGTTGGGCCTGAAGGCAGCGGAGGTACAAAAGCTTTGAAAGCAGTAGTCAATGGTGATGTCAAAAATGGTAGGCAATAAAAGTCAAGGGCACGTCTCCTGCCTATCTACCACCAAATTTCGAAATAGAAGTCAAGGACACGGCGCAAACATCCAAAATCTCTTCTTTTATTAAATACTCATAATAATTTAGAAAATATTTTCCTATTTATCGAGAGAGTTAGTTTTTTTTTAAATAGAGAGAGATTGTACTCCTAAATTTTATAGTAAAATTTCTTTTTCTTTCTTGTATTTTTATCCTAATTTAGGATTTTTTTTTGTAAAATCTGCTTGTTCATTATTATTCTTTCATTTCTATTTAGCTGCGAACCTCTCTAATCCGGCCGATTTTTACAACTAGTGGTATCAGAGTGAGGTGAGAAAATTACTACGAGTTTTTAGCATAATTCGTTCTGAGTTCGGGTGAGCACAGTAAAAGTTAGTGAACAGTAACTACAAAAGGTGACAACTGTTCACGCATTTATTTTTGCATTAAACTATGTAGTTATTATAATTCAAATATATAGTACAATTCACGTGTATGGTATTATCTATACATACGCATAATGTACTATTCACATATATAGAACTATTCATATGCACGGGTAATATTCATACGAGTATTATTCACGTGAAATAGTGAGAGCCAAAATTCTGTTCTTGGTAGAAGCAATGATAATAAAATTTGAGATTGAAACGTTCAATAAGAGTAATTTCTCAATGTGGAAGTTGAAGATGAAGGCTATTTTGAGAAAAGATAACTGTTTAGCTGTCATCAACGAAAGGTCGGCAACATTCACAGATGATAATAAGTGGAATGAAATGGACGGGAATGTTATTGCAAATCTTCATCTGACACAAGCAAATAGGGTGTTGTCAAACATAGAGGATAAGAAGACGACTAATGAGATTTGAGATTATCTCACAAAATTGTACGAGGAAAAATCACTCCACGACAAAATTTTTCTGAAGAGGAAATTATACACTTTACGAGTGACGGAATCCACTTCAGTGACGAAACACTTAAATACTTTAAATTCTCTATTTTTTCAACTCACATCATTGGAGCATACAATAGAGATAAGTGAACGGGCGGAACATCCACTTAAAAGTCTACTAGATTCGTATGATCAACTCATCATCAATTTAACAAACAACATAGATACTTTGGCATTCGACAATATTGCAGTTGCTATTTTGGAGGAAGAGAGTTGGTTCAAAATTAAGGAAGACAGGCTAGCAAATTTGCAACAAATGAAGGCCTTGGCAGTCACGAGAGGAAGATATATGAAACGTGGCTCAAGTGAGAGTCATAGTCATGGTAGATCAAAATCTAGGAATAAGAAGAATTTTAAGTGCTACAATTGTGGCAAGATAAGAAAAATTATATTCCTCAAGGCAATGCAACAAATACTTTAGATGATGGAGGTGTAAGGGTCTGTGAAGCGACAACGATTACTGGAGGTAAGAGAAGATTTGTTGATGTATGACTTCTTGATTCAACAGCTACTTTTCATATGACCTCTCGAAGAGAATGGTTCCATAAGTATGAATCTATCTCTGGGGGATTTGTATACGGATGTAATGATCAAGCTCTGAAGATCATTGGTATCGACACTATCAAGTTAAAGATGTATGATGGGACAACTCAGACTATTGAAAAAGTGTCATATGTGGAGGGCTTGAAGAAGAATTTGTTGTTTGTAGGACAACTAGATGATCTTGGTTTCAGATTTGAGATTCAAAACAAGATCATAAAAGTGATTAAAGGAGCACTAGTATTTATGCAAATAGAGAAGATTATTGTAAATCTATACATGTTAAAGGGAGTAACTTTGCAAGAAGGAGAGGCATCCATTATAGTGACTAGCCCAGATGACAAATCTGCAATGATGTGGCATAAAAAGCTTGGAAATATGTCATAACAAGGAATGAAGATATTTACAGAGAAGAATCTACTTCCAGGTCTTACAAAGATATCACTACCCTTCTGTGAGCATTGCATTGTGAGTAAGCAGTATTGATTGAAGTTCAACATATCAAAGTTTAGAAGCAAAAACATTCTAGAATTTATTCACCCTAATGTATGGTAAGCACCAGTTACATCCCTAGGAGGAGCAGATTTCTGTCTTATTTAGTGATGATTATTCGAGGAGATGTTAGGTGTTTCCTATCAAGAGGAAGGCCTTTTCCAACTTTCAAATTTTACAAAGTACAAGTGGAAAGGGAATTTAATCAAAATGATTATTCTGAAGCTGCACCAGAGCACGAAGAGCAAGAACCAGTCGAATTTGATGTTTCAAATGCTTGGATATCAACTCGCACAAGAAGAGCACTGAGTTGCCACTCAGATTATATTATGGAGAGCTATATTACATACTATCTTTTAACTGATAATGGAGAGCCATCAACTCTTCAAGAAGCAATGAATAGTTCAAATGCATCTCAGTGGATGACAGCAATACAGGAAGAAATTGAAGCTCTACACAAGAATTAGACATGAGAGTTGGTATTACTACCATAAGGAAGAAAGCTTATTGGCAATAAACGAGTTTACAAGATCAAGCGGAGTGGTGACGACCAAGTAAAGCAATATCGTGCTAGATTAGTGGTAAAAGGATATGCGCAGAAGGAATGAATTGACTTCAATGAAATATTTTCTCACGTGGTTCGACTCACCATAGTTCACGTAGTCCTGGCGATGTGTGATACATTTGACTTGCATCTTGAGTAATTAGATATGAAAACTTCATTTCTTCATGGAGATATTGAAAAAGAAATTTATATGCTCTAGTCATAAGGTTTTGAAGAAAAAGGGAAAGAAAACTTGGTTTGCAGGTTGAACAAATCTCTGTATATTTTAAAGCAGGCGTCGAGGTGTTGGTATAAGAGATTTGATTCCTTCATCACAAGCCTTAGATACACTAGATTGAATGCAGACCCTTGGCATATTTCAAGAGCTTTGAGAAAGATGATTTTATAGTTTTACTATTATAAGTGAATGACATGTTAGTTGCAGGATTCAACAATGATCGTATCAAAGAATTGAAGGCACAATTGGTTAGGAAATTTGAAATGAAGGACTTGAGACTAGCAAACAAAATTCTAAGGATGCAAATTCACCGAGACAAAAATAATAGGATGATTTGGCTTTCTCAAAAGAATTATTTGAAGAAGATCTTGCGGCGATTCAACATGCAAGATTGTAAGTTAATTTATACCCCTCTTCCTGTTAATTTCAAGTTATCCTCAAGTATGAGTCTTAACAATGAAGAAGAGAGGATGGAGATGTCTCGAGTACTGTATGCATCAGCAGTGGGAAGCTAATGTTCGCTATGATTTGTACAAGACTAGACATTGCACATGTAGTGGGAGTAGTTAGTCGATACGTGATGCATCCTGGTTGAGAGCATTGTAACACTGTTAAGAGGATTCTCATATATATCAAGGGAACCTTAGATGTTGCATTATGTTATAGAGGATCAGATTTTACTATCAAAGGATATGTTGAAGTTGATTATGCAGATGATCTTAGTAAAAGTAAATCCACTATAGGATATGTATTTACACTAGCTAAAGGAGTTGTGAGCTGGGTTTCAAAACTGCAGTCAATTGTGGTTATGTTAACAATAGAAGCAGAATATATAGCAGCTATACAGGTTAGTAAAGAAGCAATATGGTTGAAGTTGATGTTGGAAGAACTCAAATGCAAACAAAAGAACATTAATTTGTTTTGTAATAACCAAAATGCTTTGCATCTTGTAAGGAATCTAGCATTTCATTCAAAGACAAAAATATTCGCGTTCAATATCACTTTGTTCGTGAGAAAGTGGAACAAGGAATGATGGACATGCAGAAAATTCATACAATAGATAACCTGATAGATTTTATGACAAAAACAATCAATGGTGACAAGTTTATGTGGTGTCGATCCTCGTGTAGCCTGACAGAGATGTAAACAACATGAAGTGGCAAAGTAAAAAGAATAGTGTGAAGATCTAATTGACTCTTAATCAAATCTTCAAGTGGGAGAATTGTCAAAAATGGTAGGCACCGATGAAATAAAAGTCAAGGATAGCTGGCCAAATGGCCAACCATCTCACACGTATCCTACCTATGAAAACGGTAGGGATATTTTAAGAGAGATCCTTTATCTGTATCTTAGTACGTCAAAGTTTTCTATTACAGGTTATGTCCTCGTGTAATAGCCCAGACCACCTGCCTACAAGTATTGCGGGCTAACGCCCTCACGGTTTTACTCTTCCCGCACCCAGGAAAACACGTCTATAGGGAAGAGGTATCCATAACCTTATAAGACATACTTTGTTCTCCTCTTCAATCGAAATTTTAGCAGAGCTATATCATTCTGGATCACCTCCCCTAAGTTTTCTTAGGTCTTCTTTCTCCTCTCACAACCTCTAAATACAATCTTCTCGCATCTTCTTACTGGAGCATTTGGGTGTCTCCTCTTAACATGCTTAAACCACTTAACTCTTGTCTCTCTTAATTTTTCAACAATATTAGTCACCTTTAATTGGCCCTCACCACTATATTCCTAAGCTTATTTCTTCTAGTAAAGTTGCACAACCAACGAAGCATCCTTGTCTTTGCTACTACTAGCTTATGATTATGCACTTGTTTGATTGGATGATAGATCCTAGATACTTAAAACACTCCTTTTATGATATAAAATTTGAACTAATTTTTATCTCCACATTGGTGTCCACCCTATGTCCTAAAAAGTTACATTCTATATATTCAGTCTTAGTCTTGCTCAATTTAAAATCCTTTGACTCTAATGCATCTCTCCAAAGTTTAAGCTTGCCATTGACACCTTCTTTGGTTTCATCCACTAAAATAATATCATCAGTAAACAACATACACCAAGGCACATCCCTTGGATATTCTTTGTGAACTCATTCATGACTATTGCAAAAAAAAAGGACTAAAAAAAGAGACTTGTTGTAGCCCAATATCAATAGAAAAAGGCTCTATATCACCTCCTATCATTCTTACTCTAGTTTTTACAAGTTCGTACATATCCCTAATATCTCATATACAAGTTATAGGAACTCCCTTAGCTTCTAAACACCTCCATATGATTTCCCTAGATACCCTATCATACTCCTTCTCTAGTCAATAAAAATCATGTGTATGTTATGTTATGTTTCCCTGTAATATTCCATTACTTTTTTAAGGAGATGTAAAGTTTTTGTCGTGGGCTTTCCTAGTATAAAGTCAAACTGGTTTTTTGAGATAGAAGCTTCTTTCTCACTCTCTTCTCAATCACCTTCTCTCATAACTTCATGGTGTGACTAAATAATTTAATGTCTCTATAGTTGTTATAGCTTTAGATGCCCTGTTTAATTTTGTATAAAAGGATTAATAAACTACATCTCTACTCATTATAACAAAGCAATGAAAAGAATTCACGATTTATACATTCATTTATGATATTAGAGCCTACGAGCTAATTTTTTGTTACTAGATACTTATCTCACATCAAAACATCATCCTTAACCCTAAACTAAAAACATCTGATGACCAGTAACAAGTTGCACACGTAAACTAAAAATATTTGATGACCAGCAACAAATTGCACACGCAATGACAAAACACAACACTTTACGTTTCAACCACATTATCAATTTCCTAATTATATAATTACATGCATCAAACTATCTTATTTAGTGAAATAAAATTTAAGCAATCTTTACCACAACTGATCTCCTTGGTTATGTTGATGGAATAACTCCTAAAATAGTTATATTGGATGATGATCCTATCTCCAAAATTTGTTAAATGGCAAAAAATTAACTAACTAGTTTATTACTTCCTTACAACTTCCCTCTTCACGTCCACTGCCCAACTTGCATTTGCTCACCACATATCACATGATATTTGAGTTGGATTGAAAAGGCATTTCATACGAGAATCTAACCAAGGATGGCAAGCTCGATCCTGATGTGTCTGAGGTAGCTCTGATCGAGCCTAAGCCGAACTTAACCAAATGTAACACCCCACTCCCGAGTGACCCGAACCCGATATCGTTGGTGATATCCGAGTCCGTGTCCCGTGAGGGTTGCGTACTACATCAGTCGGTGAAAACTCAGTATATCATTTTCTTCTCTCTTGTTTTTTTTTGAACCGTACATTAGTGCGGCAAAAACAGTAGACTGTAGAAAACATTTGCAGTTATTACAATCATTTAACAATATTTTACAGTAACCATAAAGTTCACATACTAATCAGTTT
>JANIJH010000002.1:2119104-2140505 GCA_024520975.1 Erythroxylum areolatum | reverse complement strand
AAATTCATGGAATTTCTCTTCCTTTACACATGACTAAGTCACCTCAATTTTCTCGTTTAATGTCAAATTAAAATTCACAAATTTGAGAAAGTTCGGGGTCCAACACTAAATATAGTTTTTGAAGTTAGATTACTTAGCAGATTCATGAAGGAGCCTCATCCCTATCACTTATAAGGAGCAAAGAGGATTTTTTTGGTATATCCTAGGCACTTTGAATAAATGAATTTTTTAATGCAAATGTCAATTATGTGAATCTTGTAGGTTACACAGATATTAATTGGGGTTAAGGTATAGAAACAAGAAAAGGCACATCAGGGTATATTTTTCATCTTGGTACTGGCGCAATATCACGGTCTTCAGAGAAACAACCTGGGGTTGTATTATCTACATCTAAAGCATAACACATTGCAACAACTAGTCATACATTACAGACAGTATGACTAAAAAAAATGTTTGAAGTACTACATCAAAAACAAGATGCTTCAATAAAATTATTTTATGACAATAAGTACGTAATAAAACTCTGCAAAATCCAATTTTTCACGGCAATCCAAGCACATAAACATTCGGTTTCACAAAATTTACGAGCTAATAATTGAAAAGAAAATAGTAATTAGTTATTGTCACACTGAAAAAACAAGTTATAGATATTTTTACCAAACCATTGAAATTTGAGTTGTTTCACAAACTAAAGAAATTGTTGGGAATAATAAATTTCTACCATCTTGATTTAAGGGAGGCAATGTCAATAAATAAATAAAGCTAGCCTTACATGAAAGAAGATTGAATATTCACTAAATGATAGTCAAATGCAAGTGGAAGAGACAAGAAGCATATGAGAGCCAAAATAATCATGAAGTGGAGAGATAAAATAAATGGAAGCCAAAATGATAGACAAATAGGGTGGAGAAAGAGGGGCTTACTTGTTCCTAAAGCAATTCATATGACTGGATCAAATTTTGGTCCAATTGCTTATATGAGTAAAACTCTTGATTTTTTAATATATTTTGTTGCCTATAAAGAGTGTAACGAACCTTAGTTATGTTTGACTGAACATAAAGTTTTTAAATAAATAAAATAGAATGATTTATAATGAAATGAAATATAAATAAACGTTACATTAGAAAATTGTTGTTTAGGAGGGATAAAAGAGTTCATAATATAATATAATGAAATGTTGTTTGGAAGATTGGATGAAATAGAATAGAATGGAATGTATGTATAATAATAATGAATGATTATTTTACCCTTAATAGAACAATATTAGAAAATTGTTGCTTATTATTAGGGTTAAGAGTATAATTGATATTATAAAAAATTACTGAAGGTATATATATTAGATAGTGCATATTTATCATTTTATATTCCTAAACTCCTCAAATCGGAGGTGACTCATTTTTACTATTTAAGATATAATTGAATATAATATAAAACTCTTCCTTTTTATCCTGTTTTATTTCATTTCATTATAAACTCTCCTCTTAAATAATGAAATAATATTACATTTCATTCAATTTCATTACTAACTATGCTACCAGACATAGGCTTATATTGTAGGTGTGTTTATGGATTAAATGAAAACTCTCGTGTTCTCTTCTCTCCCTCTTTTCCGTGGTGCGTGTGTGATAGAGAGAGTGTGTTATGTAATTTTGATATCATATTTCGACCGTGCAATTTTAGATGATAAGTTTGTTTCCCAATTAGCAATATAAAGATACAGTCTCGGTTAAACCCCAGGACCGTTACCAGCAAATTACTATCCATTGAAGCTGTCAGCTATTAGTTTTTGCTTCAAACTGGCTCACGTGAACGATCCTACACCCATCACTTCTTAATTTGTCGATTTGTTTTACTAGAGTTTGATGCTTGAAAAGAAGGTAAGGCATGAAATACGCAACTTCTATGAAGCAAAATCGAGGTATATGTAAAAGAATTATGAGATTTGACATATCAGATTCATGGCTGGTGTGATGCACATAGTATTGGTGAAACATGGTCCTTGTTTCATTTTCGAAATTTGGGCCCACGAGAGAGATTGATTATACTAAACCATTTTTCTGTGAAAGCCCGAATCCAAAACACCAGCAATGGATAATGATGGCGAAAGGTTCGGATCTAATGCAGAACTTGCACGGCCTACCCTTAATCTTTTCTAATGCTTTTTTTACAAAGGAAGCTGAGATTTTTGAGTAAACAAAATGCACTGTCATACAAGCTGAAAATACACGGATCCAAGACACACCTGAAATCGTTTTTTACTTCCTCGACATCAGTCAGCGCATGAGCATGAATTGAAGTAAAGTGGAAACAGAAACTGATAATAGTGGAAAACGTGGGGACACAGACAGGAGATGGGCATGGCATGAGATTGAGACAGACACATCGTTTGCACGTATCTATAACAAGATATCACGTAATAATGAGGATTGTGGAAATGTCTTCGGGATGGTACCTAAAATTCTGTATTGTCTAATGGATCTTGGGTCTCTGAATCGACTGTGGTCCAACTTCATTATTTTACTGGCTAAGAGTCAACCCTAAATCATTACTGTACAAAAATAAAGAACTGACACTTCCTTCTTCCTCAGTAGCATAATTAGCACCATCTTCACCTCAGACGCAGTCAAATGGTTTTCAGGTCTCCTGGTACTACTGACCTATTATGTACTAAACAACTACCCTTTGGTTTGGTTTGGATGGGCCGTGGAGCCACTTGTTCGTACCCTTTATTAATGTTAGGAGACAAGAAATTGGATGAATCACTCGATCAGACTTTCCTCTCCAACGCCTCCAATACAGTAATGCACATTTGTTTTTCTTTTTTGGCATGATTTCTGATTATTCAATCTCGTCCTTTACTGGTTCTTCGTCAGGGAAAAAAAATTTCAACTCGTTTGACAGAAAACCATCATTTCGTCCTCTATGTCCCCTCCATCCAGCTTCCCATTCATGAAGGATAAAGAAATGAAATCATAACTATAGATGGCAATTCAGGCTCAGTCTGATCGGTTTGATTCGAAGTTAACGGTTAAACTTGTATAGATTAGATTCGGGTTTGAAGGCCTGACCTAACCCTCCATTTTATAAGCTATTGCACAATGTAAAATCTTATCTTTGGCCTAACCCTCCATTTTATAAGCTATTGCACAATGTAAAATCTTATCTTTGGCCTAACCCTGCATTTTATAAGCTATTGCACAATGAAAAATCTATCTTTGGCCTAGCCGTCCATTCTATAAGCTATTGCACAATGAAGAATCTTAACTTTTTAACAAATTAGAATGGATTAAGTTAATATTATGATGCACAATGTAAAATCTTATCTTTGGCCTAACCCTGCATTTTATAAACTATTGCACAATGAAAATTCTTATCTTTTTAACAAATTAGAATGGATTAAGTTAATATTATGATATAAATGCCACATTTCTTGATTTATTTGAAGCTGAGACAAAATTACAGTTGCCAACGTGAAAGAAAAATAGATATTTAGTTCATGGCAATGACTAAAAACTAAAAGATTAGATAAATAAAATTTTGTGTTCATAAGTTGTTAGTAAATCAGCACTTGAGTGGAGTTAACTCGGTTGAGGACTCAGTATAGTCCATTTGCCAACTCGGCCTTCCAAGGGTGAACTCTAGGTTAAGCAACACAGCTGGTGGTGAAAAGGAGCTACACTCCAACCTATCTTTCTCACTACTAAACACATGGAGGGCTTCCTTGGGACCGTCCTCCTCATCCTCCTGATAAAAGAAAATAACATCGGCCATGGTTTTAGGTACGAACTAGCTAGTTTTTGTTTTTTATTGATAAGTTCTGTACCTTGGTATGAGAAATATTGAAGTGAGAAAATGTCAAACCCTCATCAGAATATGATCTGTGCTCATCGTTTCTCTCTGGTGATGATGACCAAGAACCCCTGTTCAAGAAATTGGCAAGACATCAGTAATCAGTAAATCAGTGATGATGATTATAAATATTAAAAGCAACAGAGAATGATGATCATACGGGTAAAAGAACGTTTATTTCTTCTGGGTCTATAGAATGATAAGAAGTTGACAAAACTTTTAGAATCACAGTACAAGGAGATTTCTGGTCGTAAACTCTTTATCTTCTGGTTTTTCATGTTGTCTAGAGGTAAAACTGATCAAACGATGAGAGTGTTCCTGACTCTATCAACTAAAGACACGACTCTTCGAAGGGTGAGAATTGGGAATAACAAGCCTTTTTAGCCGGATTAAAATATGGCATTGAGATTTGGACCTTGACCTTAACGTACCCGCATAAATGGTGATGAAGACAATGATAAAAATCTAATGTCTGTTAAAGCTACCAAGTAAATCACCATTTACTCACTGCCCTAGAAACCCTAGTTCAAGACCATTAAGATCTCATCTAAAACAAGATACTTTTTGGGGTCAAACCTGTTATGTTCCAGGAACAAGGACAAAACATATTGTTGACTCCATAATCAAGGCATTAACTTGTGTGAAACTAACCACATTGCTTTAAAGCGTAGTTTGACGATGGGATTTTTGATAGATATCGAAATGATGGAGATGATAAGATTGCAGATACTGACAACAAGAAACAAGAACCAATAGTAGAGGGAAGGTAGCAGCAGTAGAAGCTAGAGCACTCACTTTTGGTTTTTCTGCAAAATCGGTAGTGGTGGTGAAGTTGGTGGTGGGTTGAGAGAACTAGAAGAGTTGTTGGTATCAGCTTTTCTACGAGACAACAGCGCATCCACATCAGCTACTCTCGCCCCTACTTGCTGGTTCATACCCACATCTGTTCGTGCTTGACCTACAAATACAATCACAGTTTCTGATGAGCCATGACTGTCACTCTTTATCAGAATCGTAGAAAGATAATTCATCTTGACTCAGGTCAGTCCAAGAGGCAAAAACTTGCAGAAGGAAACAGTAAATGGGTTCATAAGTTTTGTTCACGCTTGCATCACTAAACTAGAAGAAAAAGGAACAACACTTGAAGGACAAGATTCTAATTTTTACCTGATCCTCTGTCAGTGCTCTTCACTGTTCTATACATCTGCATGAACATCCACATGAAAGAAAAAGAAAAAGAAATCAGAAAGGTGAATAATGCTAAGATTACTACTTTGTAAATGCCCTTTTGTCCTTACACCTTGTCTTACATTCTCATAGTCCCACTACTTGTTAATAATGGAATTGGAATGCATAGAGATAAACTCAGAGAAGTGGGAAATCTGAGTACGGGAATCTCAAAACTGTCTATCCATCCACACAAAAGTTCAAAGAAATGAAGATTGAACACAGACACAAACTAACCCCACCTGCAAGTGACTCTTCACGTGAGCTAGGGTTAGATCCTTCACATTCATCAGCTCTAATACCGATTTTGGGGTTGCTCCTGCGACGTATGCCAGAGGAATAAGTAATCTTGTTGGCATCTATAAGTCGAAAGTACAGCAAAGATGCTTCCTTCCATAACAAACATGGAAAAATTTGAGATGTGGAATATGTTTTTGTACTTACTTTCGTGACCACCAAGAAGCTGGACGGCATGAACAAAATGCGCATGGAGTGTTGTGGTCCATCTCATTCTAGGAGCCCTTATGCTTCTTCTCACACCACTGATCACTCTTCCATCCCTCTTGAACTCGCGGCCATAGATTTGAGGTTGACGGTGGTAATGGTAGTGAGGATTTCTTGGAAGTTGCGGCGTTGGAGAACCCGAATCAACCATGTCAAATCCTAACCTCAAACTTGGCTCATTTCGACCAAGACTATAACTCCTCTCTTGGTTAAAGAAACCATTTTCATGACTCAAATCGCTTCCGCTGCTACCAGAATCTGTAGTAGAGCTCCCATCACTATGCAGTGCTTTTCTATTTAACCCTCCAACATAACCCACTTCCTTTACCCCACAATCCGAAACGGATGGCGGGCTGATCTGCAATGAAAGATCAGGAAAAGTAGCCGATGCAGTTCTCATTACCGGGTTGGAGCTCGGAAACATGAGGGATGAGGAGATCTAATTCAGTCAAGCCTGCTCAGGAGCAGTAGAATACAAATGAAAATGAAAAGGAAAGGCAAGAACCAGTTAAGAACTTTGGAGGAAGAGCTATGGGGGCGAGTGATAGATGAAAAGGCAAGGGAGCTGTAATTGTATGATTATATCATGAGTGCCTTATGATTTGCATGGAGGTTGAGAGAGAGGGGAGTAAAGTAAAAAAGAAGCAATAGGGTCCTTTTAATAGGATAGCTAAGGCGTTAGTAGATAGAAGATCGGAGGAAAAGGTACAAAGAAAGGTTAAGGAATTGCAGACAGAGTTCTAGTCAGATTATCTATAAACAAGGCAATAAAAAGATGATGATGATGATAGTAACAAAGTTTTTCCTAGGGATGATAGTTAAAACCAAAAGTTAGGGAAAAGGGTAAGTTGAACTTAAGAACACAGGTAACGAAAAGGAAAGCAGCAGAGAGAGATAAATGGGGAGTGCTTTGACAGGAAAACAAAAATCAGTACTGTTCGATGGAATATTTGGAAGAGAATTTAACTGAGTTTTCACTTTCTTGCTGCCCTTTTCCAAGCTCCTCCAGGTTGATGGATTGCGACTTTTTTTTTTTTAATCTTTCATTAGATTTTATTTTATATTTATTGTGATCTCTAGGCTTTTTGGCCTTGAAAGGAATATTCTCCCTTATACTTTGTGAACTAAATTATGTTAGGACCAATATATATATATATATATATTTATTTATTTATTGTAAAAAATAATAACTTAACATAATTAAGTTATTTCACTTACCAATATAAATAAGTATCTATCTTATATAATTGCATGTCTAGTAAGACGAACCCTAGTGCACAACGTTCCTGTTTTGGAAAAGTTGGGAGAAGGTTATCAATTATATGCAGTCTTTACTTTATATTTTAACTCGTATCTTTTAAGTCAAAAAAGAGTAACTTTATTGTATGTTGACTACTAGAAAATAAAAAAGAAGATATATCTAATGTTTTGTTTATTATTTAAGTTATTCAATATAATTTATTTTCATATATATATAATATTTTTAAGAAAATTCGAGTCGAGTTTAAGATGGATCACTTTTATACTTAAAATGCATTTTAATTTGAATTTTTTTATCACCTTTACATTCATTCAATAAATAACTCTTGATTTAAATATAACATAGTAATGATATCATAATTAAGGCATTTTCATATGATAATTAAGGATAAATCTAAAATACAACAAAAAGAAAAGCTGAGTTTCAATTTATTAAACACGATTTTGAGAATACTTGGTAAGGGTGGTATTTTAAGGGTGAAAATTATGAACGTTAGGGCTTTATATGTATTTTAATTTTTAAATTAAGGTTATTACGTAGATCCCTATCCTCGTAACGTGCGATTAAAGGTTATTCCATTTCACAAACAAGCCTTGACCCACACGTTTGTTGTAGGCAAAAAGGAAAAAGTACTAAACCTTCTTGTTTATTGCCAATGGAGTGTACTTAGCCTAAACCGACCATTTGGTTGCCAGCTAAGCCTAAAGTCTAAGTCAAACAGTGTCCGACCCAACATGTAAGAGTGGTCTGAGTCTTCTTATTTCTTATTTCAGTCTCGGACACGCACGTAGGAACTTTGCCGATAAATATCGAGCTGTACACGTGCGAACCCCACACTCTAGCCATAGGAATCTAGGATTATTTTGATTACGCTAAGAAATATAAATTGATAAGAGTAGAAGACATGGAGTTTTATTCTAATTTAAGAAATCTCAATAATTTTTTAATTATTTAATAAAAAATATAGAGTTTTACTGTAGGTTAAGAGAATTTAAGAAAATTCTTTAATTTTTAAAAATTATAATTTTAAATTTTATTTAAATAATAATAAAATACACTCTACATAAATATCATTCATAAATCAAATAATGTATATATTATAATTCAATTTATTTTTTAAATTCAAACCAAACTTATTACATCTGAATTAAATTAGTAATTTGAAATAAAATCATATTTATTTCAAGTTTTCAAAAATTAATTATATTATTATATATGATTTATTCTATTTTGATATTAGTTTAGATGTTTAAAATTCAAAAATAATAAAACTAAAAAAATAGTAATTCTTACTATATATATATATATACCATTTTGGAGCGTGGAGTCGTATAACGTAAGAAGACCAAGACGTGCCACCAAGGTCTCGGACATGCCACTCTATTTGCACTGACTTCTGAAACTTCATACCCCACGCACTTTGCGACTCACCCCTCTTAGGTATGCAAGGCTTATGACCAGTGAACTGGTCCTAGTCTATTTTTTCGCTTAAGAATTAAGTTTTAGAAATGAGTCAATGAATGTTTCAATCGAGTAATACTAGTTGGTCTATACCTTTTTCCTCTATAAATTAAATGTATAATTTAAAAAGAGTTAATCTACTTAATAATTCAGACAAAAAAATTTTGAGAAGTACTTTTGAAATTAAAATTTCCATTAAAATCATATAATCATTTTATTGGATATTAATATAATTTTTAAAATATTTAATAACCTTTTAGTCATATATTTTATATTAATTATTATACAACAAAAATAATCTAATAAAAGTCCCCATGAATGTCAAATCTAGGGAGGTCAAAATATTTGCAATTTTACTTTTAATTAATAGAGAGGTTGCTTCTGATAGACCCTGTTTTATGCACACAAACGCGAAAGCGCTACTTGAATATAAGGTTTAGAGAAGTCAAAAAATATGCAGCTTTTTTTCTAATTGGTAGAGAATTTGTTTCTAATAAACTCCTTTCCCTCCTACACACATGCAGGCCGCATACACACACAATCAAAACTCAACTACAAGAAAATTTTTAAGTTACGATGGGAAATGCTTATATTAAATAACTAAAGAAGAATAATTATTACTACTACTACTATATCATCATCATATCTCAAAATTTCTTAATGAAATAGAGTTTGGAGGGCCTGGTAGTACGTAACCTTACTCCTACATTATAGAGAGGTTATTTCTAGTAAACCCACATGTAGATGTGACAGGATAATAGTAATGCAGGTGGGAGCCTGGTAGTACGTAACCTTACTCCTACATTATAGAGAAGTTATTTCTAGTAAACCCACATGTAGATGTGACAGGATAATAGTAATGCAGGTTAAAAGACTAGCAGTATATATACGTAAAGACTAACAGTATATATATGTAGGTGTATATATATACATCTGATGGTGACCATAATCTGCTGTTACTTTTCACCCTGCAAAGACCAGCTTCTGTCGTTGTTAGTTATGCTATGAGTCTTCCTTGATTAATGTCCTAAGAATGCGACAATCCTACAGTTTTATACGTCTATCATGAAAATCTTCCCCCTACACTTTTAAAAAATTGCCTAGGCTGTAAGGATGAGGCGTGAGGATTCTATGGTATGTTGTTAACTCTTATCCTATCATGTCAGGCTTTTTTAATTCTAGTCACTGCGGCCGTGAGGGTTAACTTTGACATCTCTCTTTATCACTTCTCTCCAATTCTTGTAAGACCTCTCTATTCTCCTATTGTAGTCACTAAAATTTATTCTCTCGCTGTGTCGTATTGGAGCATAAGAGGATATCCTGTTCACATGCTCAAATCACTTAAACTTTTTTTTTCCCCAACTTGTCAGCAATGCTACCTACCTGTAGCTTATCTTTCACTACCCTATTTCATATTCTATCTCTTTTGGTAATAGTACACGTATAAAAGGATAATACTAATTATACTACATAAGGATCGAAAAAATCTCAAGTCCAGTTTTTCTTAGCCTTCTTTTTTTTTATAATCCTTAAATACAATTATCTTACATTTTCTCACTGAAATGTAAAAAAATGCCACCAGCACAGAGAGCCGAGAGCGTGAAGAAAAGAAATAGAGCGTGTGGAACGGTACCCCCAGACCTAAAACGCTCAAATCAGGGAAGACTGTCTTGTCCAATTTAAAAATTATAATCATCTGGTCTCGATGTCCAAATATTCCACGGCCAAGCCCACCTGTCGAGCCCCAAGCGCGCGTGGAATAAAAACATCCCATATTCCTCGGCGTCAACATGTGGTTCTGGTCACGTGACTTATGGACGTGACCTTGTCTAGGTCCATATGGCATATGCTCTCTCTTCAATCCTCCGTTTCTGAATAGAGCTCAGCTCGCAAACCCACGAGTCTCCGTTTTGTTTATTAATCTTAAATTCTTAAGAACAATAGTAATAGTTTTCGAAGCCATGGTCAGCGCCTGATGCGCTCTAGATTCTCCGGGAAATGGGTTTCCCTTTTTTTAATTATATTTTTGCCTTGTTATGGGATTTTGCTTGTTATGTGGACTATGCGGTCAACATGGCTCCCTGTGGCTCATTTCCGGTGTTGTCAATTGCTTTGGCCCGCTCTATATTCCATATTCTCTCTGTTTGTCTTTATGAGAACCAACTTGTGTTATCTTGCACATAGAATTATTTATTTATTTTATCTATTTTTAAGAGATAATTAATTCCTGAATAAAAGATACATAACTTCCTCATAATTTTAGAGAAATCTTTATCTTTAATTATTGCAAATTTTTATTGTAATTTTTAAAAAATTCCTTCTCAAATTTTGGTTAAAAATAATAACAAATATATAATCAAATGTTATTTATATAAGATTTAATTCAACTTTTAAACTCAAATTAAACTAATTAAGCTTAAGAGGAAGAGGATTGGTTTGGTAGAACGAGAGAGGAAGTCAGCAAGAAGATTACGATGTAACTTGATGTAGCGGATGAACAAGGCCGACCCTGGATAAGGGCAGAGTGGGCACTTGCTCATGGCTCATCTTTATAAATGATAAAACATAACTTATTTTTATTCTTATAAAAATAAAATGAAATAAAATAGAGCCTCTTTTAACCTGAACAATAAAAAGGACTTATATTTTGTTTATTTTTATTTTATATGAGAATAAAAAAAGCAAAAATAGGAACTTTTTTTCCAAAGCCTATAAACTATTAAGAACGGCCCTGCGGATGGAGAATTTATAGCGAGAAAATCACTCTTGCCAAGAGAATAGTTGGCTCTTTGGGAGGATTTTCTTGAGTAAACTAAAATAAATTACCATGTTTGTAACATTTTATTAGTCTATATATTATTATTTTTAATTCAAATATAAAAGAAATGTTTTTAATCTAAAATTTTAAAAATCAAAATATAATTTCTTAAATTGCAAGAGAAATCAATATCTTTAACTCTTTAATCTTTAATTACACACACACACATATGTATATATATATGTCAATTTTTATTTAATAAAATAATAATTTAGAATAAAATAACAAACTTGATTTAAATAATAAATCCGTTAACACATAAAATATCTATTTGTGCAATTTAAGTAAGTAGTAAGTCTTGTTTTATTTTTATTATTGTTCTTCTTTTTGTTAATATTATGCACCAGGTGACCCGGCATTAATAGAGCCACACGTTGAGCGGCGGGCACTACAGTGGGGTGGGTTAATTTGGAGCGGAGATGAGACGATGACTTGTTGGGAGGCTCGTCTCATCTTCTTGTCCAAATGTGGAGTAGATGTTGATGCATATTCTGTCTGGTAAGAAGCAATAAAATAGTGGTTAAAGCATTTGGAAGAATATTAGCTTCTTCATGGTGATTCGTGAGATGAGAATAGAGGCATGTGTTGGCTTGGAAGTTGGGTTTTTTTTTTCACCTTCTCCCACTCATAATACTAATATCCATCCAAAGAGAGGACAAAACAGAAAAATAAAGGGAAGGAATCACCGGAATCTACGCCGTTTAGGCTGACGTGCACCACCGGTGACATTAGATCACGTTTGGAATATTGAATAGACATGAATGGTGATATACTCTTCGTATGGATAACTCATCCTCACTCCTCCTCGTTGGTGGTCCAAGTCCAACCCGTCCCTTGGCAAGAAGACAAAAAGAGTTCACATCTGTACGCGCCACCACTCGAACTCTAGGGACTAGTGCATACATCACTGAACCGAATGTGTCAAATATCGGCAGGAACAAGGTTAGATGTGAAACAAGTCAAAGCCTAGCTAGCCCTAACTCTAAGTCTTCTTCAACTTTTCTTCACACAAACAAACAAACAAACATTTAAATGGTTTTATTTATTTAAAAAATTATTTAAAATTAAATCTTTCAAAAAAGTTTCTATTAAACAAATATCTAATTAATATAAATTTTGAATATAATTATTTATTATACACATAGCAAAATGTGTATAGTTATTCTTATTTAGTTTTATTAATTATTAATTATTATTATTTTATTTTGTAGGGAACAGAGATAATGGAAGTTGGGTGTATCTCTGCCGTTTGACTGTAACACAGTTGAAAGTGAAATTTCTTCTGTAAGGTGTAAACAACTTGCATATTGTCTACATTCCATACGCCACCGATGAGATGTTTGAAGTGAACTGAGCTAAGCTGAGGTGAAGGTGACTGATAGGTGCCTAACTCCTACAACCATTAATAACCTAACCAGTAACCTGTAACCTGCAACCAGTCACCAGTCCCTTTTACGTAGATATCTCCTCCCTCTCTACTCATTTACACCAAGACTGAAGACTCGGAGGAGACCAGTTTCTTGGGAGTTTGAATAAAAATCTATAATGGTACAGAACTGATTTTTAGTCCTGAAAACAGTGAGGTGAGCTTTGACAGGTCGTGTGTTCTTGGTCTAAGAGCACTCATCATCATCCGTCTCCGTCTCTCTGCTACCACAAGAAAACAAAAAGAAGGATCAAGTCTGGTGATTGTTTTCAACTCTCTTCATCAGTTGTTATTATTATTATCCCAGAAATTTATGTAATGTTTGGGGAGGGAGGGGAGTAGATTGTCTGCCTGTTCTCATCTCAAAACTACGTCGTTTTGACAGAAATAAGATTAGCACAGGATATTTATGACAGGAGGGGAGAGGGACCCCATTTGCAGGCCGAGCATGTGCCTAGAATCAGTTCTTGTTGGAGATTTCTGAATTCCCACTGAGAACTTGAAAAACTGGACTGGTCCTAGTAGTAGAATTGCTCTATTTTAAATCGCACCCACCAAAATAGGCAAGTACTCATGAGTAAATTTGAGAATTACGTGTAAATTTCTGCAGGTTGATGCTGACATTGATGGTCATGAACTCGATTGTTCGTTACAAGATAGAAAAAAGGGGGTAAAATAATTATTTAATGATGCAATTTAAAAGTGAAAGACAAAAATGTATAAATTTATAAGTAATTTAAAATATTCTAATTTTTATTCTTTAAATATCTCTTTGTTTCAATAATTAATTATAAAAACTGAAGCAATCACTGATTGTCTTCAAGTTGCTAACTGGTTTCTTCCCATTTAAGCTTTGGAAAAAGAAGGAGAAGTCATCTGTATCCTCACCTTTTGGATTTGATGCCTACAATTCCTAATAACTATTATGTTTGTGGAAGGGTAAGGTGCTTTTCTTAAAAACATACTCGTGACTCTGTCGACACCTTTCATTCTCCTGGTACTTGTGGTCCAAATAGGTTTTTTTTTTGCCTTTGTTCAAAGCTTTATATGTATTATCACCTTAGTTTTGACTCCTACTCTAACCTTTGCTTGTGTTTATATAAACTTAGTCAAATATAGGAACAACCAAATGTGCATTATACGCAGCAGGGTCATTATTAAAAAAACACTACTAAAAGTCAAAACCAAGATTTAGCCAAGCATGAATGGATCTTCTGTACTAATTCAACCCCTCATGGCCCCAGGCCATGTGTCTGATTTAAGTTCCAAGCCAGACATCCTTAGTGAACGCTTAGTTTTCATCGTCATAGGTATTAAATAACGAATTAGTTAAAAACAAGAAGAGGGCTTTTCTATTTTGACTAGAGCCCACATTGGACCAATGGGTTGATTTGGGCTTTGGTGTTGCAGAACTTTTACTTTTCCCAAGTCCAACACCTAATTAAATGAATTCTTCAACCATTATTTTATTTTATTTTTATCTTTACGTAATAATTTATAAATTATATATTTATTTTCAGTGTATATGCCAATTCGACATTTAAGAATCTAAGAGCCTTAATACTTAAGTAGGTTACTACCATCAATTAAGGGTTTAAAATCAAGGATTAATTGTAAAAATAATTATAAACTTTACTCCTAATTTTAAAAAGTGGTATTAAATGTTTCAATTTTTAATTTATAAAAAAATTTGATATTAAGTTTTTTGTCAAATTGAGTGACAAAGTGAGTCATGTCATATTTATATGTTTATCACGTGGTAGCAACATAGGATAGCTCTGTAACGTATGAAATTTATTATTTAATAAATTAAAAATGTAGTGACATTTATGAAAACCCTAAACTATCCTATGTGATTGTCACGTGACAAACATATAAATATAACATGTTTCGTCACCCAATTTAATGTCGGACATTTTTGTTACAAATTAAAAGTTATAATAGTTTAGTGTCAAATTTTTAAGTTCGAAATAGTATTACAAAATTGAGTAAAGTTTGAGATTATTTTTATAATAATCTTAAAATCAAATAACATATTTTATTAAGTCATTTTTTAATTTCTTCAGGATCAAAGAATGTTAATATTAAGCCATTTGACGTTCAAAATTAAGTATTGTTTGACACGCAAAGATCAAGGAATTATAATACTTAAGGATACTCATACGTTCATGAAATTCAAACACACTTACTTGGAATATGAAAATTCTTAAAGAACTCCTTTGAATCACTTGCATTAGGGCTCATATGACATGGTCTTATGTTAAGCCCATTTAAATACGCGGTCCGGTCCATGTTAAGTAAGCGAGACATCGCGTCTGACAAGTCGGTTATGACAAAACGCGGGCGTTCATGTCGTTTGGTAGTTGCTAACAAGAGAACAACGTACAACTTTTCTTCTCTTGATTCCGATCGGATTTTACTTCGCTGCGAGTGTGATTGAGACAGAGATGACGGTGTTTCACTTCTTCAACTGTGCGATTCTGACCTTCGGTCCACACGCCGTCTACTACTCGGCGACTCCACTGTATGTACTTTACTTACAGATCTTCCCCCGGGTCTCTTTTCTTTGAAATACTCAATCTTTCAAGGGTCTAATGTCATCTTTTTTCATATGAATGCTTCACAGGTCTGAGTACGATACGCTTGGCACCTCTATCAAGTCGGCCCTTGTCTATCTGGGCACAGCTTTGGTTAAGGTTAGCAATCAATTCTTAGAAAGAAAATTTTCAGTTTTGTATTTTCATAGTTTGATTTTGTCTAATTTAATCCCATTTTTGGGTTTGATAGCTTGTTTGCTTGGCAACTTTTCTTAAGGTGTCGGAAAATGACAGCTTTGATCCGTACCAGGTTTGTATGTTTCCAGTTGAGATCTGTGGATAATCTATTTGGTTATGCACTTGTAGTTATATTTTCGATGTTTTGAGTTCTCTTCATATTGTTATGAACTGTTTGTGGTCCTTTACTAACAAGCATCTTCTCCATTTAGGAATTGTTGAAAGCCCTTATCGGTTTTATAGATGTTGCTGGACTATACTTTGCATTGACCCAGTTGACTCACCGCAACATCTCTCAGAATCATAAATTTCAGGCTGTGGGACTTGGTGAGTGTTACTGTTACCTGAATAAAATGTTTAATTGTTTTAAATAGTGTTGGTTCACGGTGGTCTAATGTCATTAATCGGAATCATACACATCTCTTATTGTGTTTGCGAATGCTTTCGAGTTTTAGTTTGCCATGTTCATTTGATAACTGAAAAGAATGATTTTCCTTTCTCTATCATCTTCAAGGTGGATATATGCAGCCTTTGAATTTTGTTTAATTTGTGGGAGATGTTTTATGATAATAATATAAAAAGAACTTTGTGAATCCTATTGGTTTTCTGTTTATTTTTCAGTAGGTATGGTTTCTGGTTTGGTTTGTTCAATAATTCAATTTGATGCGTAATTGGTAGAACTTGGAAATCCTGCTGATGGGATTTCCTGTTCAGGAGCCATCACTACTTGCTAGCTCTAAGGTTTCTTTTCCCTTAATGGCAGGTTGGGCCTTTGCTGATTCTATTCTACATAGACTGGCACCACTTTGGGTGGGAGCTAGAGGACTAGAATTCACTTGGGATTACATCCTACAAGGTCTTGAAGCTAATGCAAATCTGGTATGTTTATTCTGAGAATTTATATCGTGCCCACTATTGTTGTTGGTGTAGAATTCTGCTTGAATTTGTGGAGCTTCAAGCAGAAGGCTGTAATTTGAAAATGAAAACTGTTGTTTTAGGAAGAAAACTATATAGGTCAATCTGGAGATGTTCGCACTTGGGTGGGTTTTTGTGGTTGAATAATTTGGTTGTCCTGACTATACAGGTGTTCAGCATATCACTTGCAGCATTGGGATCTCTGATTTGGCTTCGTAAAAACAAACCCAAGACGTTGATTCCGATAATATATGCATGTGCAGGCATTGTTGCAACAATGCCTTCCATCACAAGGTCTGAACAGTCCATCCATCTCACATCATCTTTCATGTATTTGTGAATGTTATTTCGAACCCTAGTTTTCTTTTCTAGGAATAATTTTCCAATATCTAAACTATGTTTACTTGCATAAAAGTATTTAAGATCAATTTGCCTCAAATACTTTATCTATTGTTAAGAGTTCTTATCTGCTTTTTTTTCAAACTATGTGTCTTGGATTGGAGACCATATATGCCATTAAATATTAACTCAAAAGATGATTGTCTTGAAAAGGATTTTGCTCTCACTGCAGTTGTACTTCATTATGTGATTATCAAACTGCAATTGTTTCCTCGCTAACGTATTAATCTTTACGAACATCCTTTTTCTTGCAGCTACTTAAGGAGAGGACTGGGATGGCATTTTCCGAAAGTTGTAGGCTTTGAGCTTTTCACCTCTCTGGTGACGGCATTTATTAGTTGGAACCTCTTCTCTGCATGTCAGAGGCCATCTTCCTGAGAAAGCTGCCCTGATATCTATAAACTGGAAACTCCGGCCGGATTATTCACGGATAACTGATATATTGAAATTTTCATTTAGACGAATTGCGAGTGGAAAGTGGAAACTCCTTTGTTTTTCCTCTGCAACATATTAGTCTGATCTGTTGTAGGACCTTCAATAGATTCCATAACTGTAATTGCTTAGAAAAATTTTCCATTGTTTTTGCAAGTTTTTGTGGAGATCATGAAGAATGAATCCATATATTGCAACTGAAAGGTTTAGCATTGATTGTACACAAATCAGAGGTGTATATGAATCATAAAGGATCGGCTCTACCTCTAAAATGGGTAATCATTGAAGGCATTATGAAGCGTTGATTCTCATATGAAGCTATATGGTAATGATCTGCTTACAGTATCGCAGAATCAGTTCTCAGAAACTAAGATTAGAGTCGTGACAATTTATCTGAGAACTCACACGAGTCCCTAGTGATTACAACACCAACCAACCAACCATTTACAATCTAGCTCGATCAGCTTCTATAAGAGTTCCTAACATTAGCAAAATACAAATTACAGGCGTGGTAAGGGGTTTCTGCATAATTTTTCCACCGGCTACTGCAATGCCTATCCTTGAAATGTTACAGTGGCCATTTCATCGAGTAAATTACTAGGCAACACGAAAGATTTGAACATCCAACACAAAAGAGTCATTCAGAGGGCTGCCAGGTTCAAACAGGCATATATCGAACTCGTTCAAGTTGTTATCCGTGACGAAATTCTTCCACCCAGCAGATAGGCCTCCGCTTTTACGGTACTTACGATACAAAAAATTGGTGTGCCAAGTATTCCGTTCGACACGCAGAATCACCTTATGTCCTGCCAGATTACTCAGACGTTTTACAATCCATGAAGAGGGGATTACCTGCGTGAATTATCACCAGAAAGTACAGTAAGCAAACGATGCACGGCGATTGCCTATAAATTTCACGAGTACCAGCAAGCTTAGCATGAAGCAAATGCTAAATTAAAAGACCAAAGAAGAAACATGAGCGCATGAAATTTGAGTAATTAAGGAAGAATGTATACCATAAAAAATTTCCTGTAAACATGCGATGGCTTCATGACTACAACGAAGCCGTCATTTGTCATTACTGTTTGTGCCAATTTCAATGCATTCTGTTTCTTTTCCTCGCTCACAATCCTTCCTCTAGAAGAACTTGGAAAGCTATGCACAATATCTAACAAATTTACACCAAAGTTATTGACAGAGAGTCAGTAAACAAGATGGTTTCAACGATCTCACCACAGCAAGTGCCTTCATGAGCCGTAAAACATTGACAAAGAAAACTAGCATACTCCAAATAATGTACAAGTACAGTTATGAAACATGTTCTATTTATAATAACAAAACCAAGAAGAAGTGTACCAGGTTTGGTCTCGGTTTCTTCATCAAGCGAACAAGGTTCTTCATTTTTGACACATTGGCTGACATGAGAAGGGTAAGGAAACTTCAGTTCCCTCTTGGTCCTTTTATTCAAAGGTTCTTCAGTTCTTACGATGTGCCCCACGCCAAAGGGATCAGTCACCGTAGTCTCTGTCGGTGTATTCTTTTTGAAAGTTTCGGAGGTGGCAGGCCTTCCAGATGGTGGCGTGCTATCATCATCAATATGAGTTTTCTCCATTGGAGAATTTAAATTGCAAGCAGAGGCAGGGACAAGTTCACTAGAGCTTTCTCCTGTTCCCTTTCCTGTGTGGCAGCCACTGCTGGATTCTCCGTGTCCACATTTTCTAACGAAATAAGAAGCTGCCTTTTCGCACAAGCTCAACCCGTCAAAGATTAGGACGTCAAATTGTGAACTGCCATTGTACTTAAAGACCAATAGATCTTTCTCTTGCAGATAATTGTCCTTCACAAATTGATCCCAACCATGATCGAAATACAAAGTATCGTCATTTGTCGTCAGTCCAACTCTCCATGCACAGCCACTGGGACCTTTCAAAGTGACCATTTCAAGTAGTTTCTTTTTCATATTCCTAGAAAAATTTTCTGGGATTTCCTATAAGCAAAGGATGATAATAATAGCAAGTCAGCACCAAAGGAAGCATCAAGCGTGAGCCTGACCAAAGGTTAAAGAAGAACACAGGTGGCTTAAAATATATTGAAGATGAATAACAAGTCATCAATCAAAGATAGCACACTTTCCCATTTCAATTTCCTCCAAAAGTTTAGCAATTCAAAACTGAGAAAGCCTTCCAACTTTTTTATCCAAAAAGAAATTAGAAGGTGTATAAATCTCTCCCTAATAAAACGAGCCCAATTCACTTCCCCTGTACAATTCAAAACACGATAATTCAGCCATAATCACATTAAACATAAGCAATGCACTTGAAATTTAAAAGCTTAGATCCAGTATGATTGCTCCAAAATGAAGAGTAAAAGGAAAAGAGATGAAATTGACTTATACGAGACACACAACTTACAAGACGATGATTAAAACCAGGACAGAGAAACTGAGAGAACTGAGTATACTGAAAATGGGTCCAGTAGATTTCTTCTTCCCAACTTCTGCAGGTTCTGCATGTTTCTTCCCCCATAGCTACTGATGTTAGACCCTTTAAAGATCAGTAACAGATCGAATCTTTCTCAAAGATTGATACACAGAAACAAGAAGAATCAGCTTAATAACCAGAAAATAGTATTGAAATATAAGAACGACAAGTAAAAAAAAAGAAGAAAAAAGCAACGAACTTACCCAGCAAGACTGATGAAGCGAACAAGATTATGATATCTTTATTACATTGTCGACCCAAAACAGTATAACCCAGGAAGTGAGAAATAAGATAGTTATTACTGATTAATGGCCTTGATATGCTTACTTCCATTAACTGATTTTTTTCTTGTAAGTATTCCAAGTAGCAGGCCATGGAGAGTGAACGAGTCTCTAAGACAAGACAGAGTCCTTAAACGACGAGCCTATATGTGTCGTGTCGTGTCGCCTGCTGGACCGTGGGCATATAACTTAATATTAAAATCACTCGCATGGCAAGTATTCAATAATTAATTAAAAGTTACATTTTTATTAAAAAGAAGTGATGTTAATAAGAAATTCTTAATCTAACATAAATATCGGACCTTTATTTATCCTAATTTTTTTCATTTTAAATCCTTTTGTAGTACTTCTCTCCTTAAAGTTAGGGAGCAATGTTTTAATAACTAGTCAACCGGTATTAAATTATTATAAAATTAAATAAAGATTGAATAAAATTAAAATATTTAAAATATAATTAAAAGAAATTTTCCTTATTTAATGAAAATTTTGAAGTTAATTAAAAAAGAGATTGTTAATTAAAATTAATCGATATTTTAGTTTATAAAAACTTAATAATTAATAAAATTGATAATTTTTTAACATAAAAAATTAGTAAGCTAAATCGAACTAAAAAATTAAAAATCTAAATAAAATATTGAACGATTCAAAATTTTTATAATTGAACTCACCAAATCAACCGAAGAGAAAATATACTTTATAAGAAAAGTCATTCTCTTTTTTTTTTCAGTAGTATATGGTATACAAGATTATTATCTTTTTTTACAATATATTTTATAAGAAAAATTATTCTCTTTTTTATACAAAAATTTGAATGTAAATTAAATAAATTATTATGTAATCTATCAACCATATATTTGAGATAATTGACTCAATAACAAAAATATTTAAATTAAGTGACATTTTCTATCTAAAGGAGATTAATAATGAATTTATCTTAAATTTTTAAAATAAAACTTAACTAGTTAATATAATAGTGAAAAAGGTAACATGTTGATTATTTTCTAAATCTTTCCATTTTTGCTTATATTCTATCTTGGGTAGTAATTAAGAAAAACCTTTTTTTTCCCATTGCCAAATAAATTTTCTATTTTTGAGGACTTTGTATTAATTTATGCGTCCAAAATGATGATATTAATAATCTTTCCAAAAATTGCCAAGCTAACGAATCTATATTCACAAAATTTTATAAAATAATTAATTTTTTAATAATTATATTTTATATTGGAGTAAATATAAACTGTTAAAATTGTTTTTTTGTGACCGTGAAGTTCTAAGTCACGTCTCTACCAAGTAAAAAATTCGAGTTTGCAAGTGTAACACCCAAATACATGGATACATGGATGCCACTCAAGACAGGACAAACAAATCAAAACGTTTCACACATGCATTTTTAAAAACTAACTAAACGTAACACACATATAATACATCTCATAATTTCATAAACAAATCCAAAGAATATTTACAGGCCCAAACAAACCAAACAAAATACATTTTCGTGCAACACAAAACTCAGACGCTTTTGGCCACTGCGGATGACTTGTCCCAGTCCTTAATCTCTTCGCTCTGAACCTACA
>JANIJH010000002.1:2061813-2073284 GCA_024520975.1 Erythroxylum areolatum | reverse complement strand
TTAGTTTGTCTTGAGAAGTTTAGTGGTTTATTAGGATGGACAATCACTGACTAATTTTGTCCGATATTCACTAACGCCGATTGCTGTTAATATATATGGATGCAACATGGATAAGAAAAGGTGGAAGAATCCTGAAGAGTGGGACCCTGAGAGATTTCTTGATGGAAACTATGATCCTTTGGACCTGCACAAGACGGCGGCTTTTGGGGCTGGAAAGAGAATATGTGCAGGAGCTCTACAGGCAATGTTGATTGCTTGCACATCAATTGGCAGGTTATTGCAAGAATTTGAGTGGAGACTGAAAGATGGCGAAGAAGCAAATGTTGATACTTACGGACTAGTAACTCGCAAGCTTCATCCCTTACATGCCATGATAAAGCCTAGGATCGCATAGGAACGAACGATAATGACTACGGTTTCTTTGAAGGTTGTCTTGCTCTTTTTTCTGGAACTTGTATCTTCCATGTAATTTCCAGTTTCTGTAATAACAGAATCTATCTCAGTAGTGTTGTGCTAGAAGGCTGGAACGATACAGACCTCGTTTCCGAATAATGATGTCAGTTTACACGTTTGTGACATATTTTCTTCCTCTTCCTCCAACACCCGCACTACTTCTTCCTCCTCCTCCTCCTCCGCAATCCAAACCAGAGTTGAGGTTGTGAAACGCAGCGTAGTAAGCGTTTTGCCGTGAGCCTAGGATATTGCGGGTTGAGTTTTGTCCTTCTTGTTTATCAAAACCCTCTTCACTAGAGACCCTATCGGGGCTCATAAACATCGGCGATATGAACAAAGTTGGCGTCCACGCCGTCGACGACTTCGCCTCCTCGGAAGCTGGCCTCGACGATCTTTGGCCCGAAGATGCCAGTACCTCCGGCGTCGACACATAAGGGGTCGCTAGAGTTGATATATTGTATATAAATTAATTAAATATTTTTTATAGAATGGTTTTAATTTAATTTAATTAATATTTATTTTTTAGAGGTTGAAACCTTCGTATATGGTTCTAGTTGGTGTAAGTTCATCGAACCTGGCACTTCCAACACAATTGACCCGAATCAAAATAGATAATTATAATTCTTAAAGTAGTAATTAATATATTTTTAATTTAATTTCAAAATCTAATAAATTCGAGTTTACGGACACCACAACGACACCTAATAAAATCAGTTCGATACAATATAAAATTTAAAAAGGATCTATGACTTTCTTTGAAGCGACCATCTTTTGCGCGTCTGAGGTATGCGCTTACGTCACCAAACATGTCACCAAGCACCGGACAAGCGAAGCAAACGCCCAAATCTCTGGTCAATATTTGATTACTTACTAGATATCCATTATCTTTTTTGCATTTACGAATCATCCCCCGAACTCCTTTCGAATTGCAATTTCGTCCCTTTCTCCTCACTATTTCAAATAACCTAATCTTGGCGTGCGTAAGCAGTGATTCCAGGATATTGGACAGCCAACCAATTATCATAGATTCATGACCTCAACAAGGAAACTTACCGGAAAATGGGCACTGTGGTCAAAGTCAGAAAGACTTGGATGGTCCAAAATACCCTCAGTGGCTGTTCCCACTCGCTCAAATCCACTTTTCCTCGAACCGCCTCCATCATTTCGTTTGATGACCGTAATAAAGTATATAAGGCAAGAAATTTAAGAGTTTTTAATTTAATATTTAATATTACATATTTTAATTAAATGATTTACTTTTTAAAATGCATAAAATCAAAAAAATGTAACTATTAAATGGATAGTAAATTAACAAAAATAAATTTTTATTTGAATTATGTGTGTTTTGAAAATTAATTAATTAATTAAAAATAAATATCAAATTAAAAATATAATTTTTAAAAACATTTTCAATTAAAGTCTAAGCTTTTATAATTTTCAATTAATAACCCAAACACAATTCCATTCCACCTGCCTCCACATAGCGGCCGCCTATTAAACCCAAGCTCTCCCTATTATACGGTGTTTTCGTTTTCATTAGCCTCCCAACCCCAAAGCCCGCCGCCGACACTCTCCTCTCTCCTGAGCTCAGGAGCTCTGTGGTTTCCAAAAAGCTCAGGAGTTCACCTGCTTCTCTCTCTCTCTCTATATCTCCATACCCTAAAGCTCTCCGATAACCTCCAAAGCGCTCTGTTTCAACCCTTGATTTTATCCTAGATTTTCAATTCCCCCTCTTCGTCGCCGATCAACTGCTTTCTTTGTGAGAAATGGCGTTGATTTTCTTCTAGGCTTACCTAGGTTGACTTTCGTATTACTCGAATTCGCAATTTTCTATCAGATCTTCTTCATTTTCTTCAAAATTGTTCAAATGGCTATAAGGGTAACTTTTTCCTTCTCCGGCTATGTGGCCCAAAACCTAGCCTCCTCTGCGGGGGCTAGGGTTGGGAACTGCCGTGCCGTTCACGAGTGCTGGGTGAGATCGAGAATCTTCGCCTCTCCCGCCACTCAGAACACCGACTCCGATCCGTATCCAAGATCGTCGCGTGACTTCCATTCTGATCACCGGCGGCCCAAGCGCACTAGTTTGGCCGAAGAAATCTTTCGAGACGGCTTTAGTAATCCTATTGCAGTTGGATTGATCTCGCTCGTGAAGTCAACGGCTGGGATGTCGAATTCTTCGTCCGGCCTTCTTGGAATTTCTCCCTTCAAAGCCGCCTCGATTCTTCCGTTTCTACAGAGTTCGATGTGGCTTCCGTGTAATGAACCTGCTAGTGAATCAAAGAGCTGTGACGTGGATAGAGGCGGGACTATGGTGAAGAGAGTAGAGAATAAGAGTAGTGTTAGTGTGAAGATCAGCGAAAAGGAGTTTGATAAAAGCGGGAATTGGCTGTCACGGCTATTTGAACTCTGCTCCGAGGATGTTAAGGCTATGTTCACTGCGGCCACCGTTAGTTTGTTGTTCCGTTCAACGTTGGCGGAGCCCAGATCGATTCCTTCAGCTTCTATGTGTCCTACTTTGGACACCGGTGATCGCATTTTAGCAGAAAAGGTAAACAGAACGATTAAACATTTTCAATTCAAAATTGCTAATTTGCTATAATTTGTCGTTGATGTTAAGATTGGTAAATAAGATGCAGATGTATTGCTTCTTGGAAAGATGGAACTTGACTATGGTTTATTGTGGCTTTTATATAGAGCTGAAAGAATTTGCAATCTGCTCGAGAATATAGAAGAAAATTGATGGCGTGCGATTTTGTTTTGTGGTGGATTGAAGGAAAGCATAATATTGATTTTCATTTGTGCCTTTTCTGTTATCAGGTTTCATACTTCTTTAGAAATCCTGAAGTTTCTGATATAGTGATATTCAAGGCTCCTCTTATCTTGCAGGTAATGTATTGAAGATTGCATTTCTTTTGAATATGATTAACAGTTCTTTCTTACCTTTTTGATGTTGGGTTGATTAGTACTGACTGTTCTCTTGTGTCATTATGTAGAAATATGGTTTCAGTGCAGGAGATGTATTTATTAAGAGAATTGTGGCAAAGGCTGGAGATTATGTTGAAGTAAGACCCTATTATTTGTTTATTTGATCCTATTTTTCACTAGCCTTGGTTTATTTTCTTGTTTCATCGTTCGATTCATGCTTCTGTTTACTTATTTTTGCTAAAAGAATAATCTGTACCTTTGTGACTAACGTCCTCCATTGTCAATATGATTTTCATGTTGCAGGTTCGTGATGGAAAGTTATACGTGAATGGTGTTGTTCAAGATGAAGATTTTATTTTGGAGCCACTAGCTTATGAGATGGAGCCAGTGGTAATGCTCTTGTGCTCAATAAGTTCTTCTTGATGTTTACATTGATTGTTTTCTTGAGCAGTGTAAACTGTTACTTACCCAAATCGGTATCAGTAGCTAACTGGTTGAATTTTTTTGATATTGCAGCTTGTGCCAGAAGGTTATGTGTTTGTGTTGGGAGACAATCGTAATAACAGTTTCGACTCCCACAACTGGTAATTTGAGTTCTCTATTTGTTGTCATGTTATTTCCTTCAATTTGGATTACTTTTGTTGGGAAAGGACAATTCTTTACAGAGACTATACTCCCTAAGCTTGCTATTGTGTTACTAAACCATCTCCAATTGAAAGGCTTACTCGACATATGATTGTAATTTTGACGGGATCTGTTTTTTTTTCCCTCTTTCAGGGGTCCACTTCCTATTGAAAACATCATTGGAAAGTCCTTGTTACGATACTGGCCTCCCTCCAAGGTGTCATACACCTTGCATGATACACATGAAGCAACCAATGTTTTTGCAGTTTCTTGACGCTACAGCCTTCTTGTTGCAGCGGAAACACATATCAGAAAACTGGTCTTTCATCTACATGGATAGTAATCAAATTGAGCTACTCCTTTGCGTGGTTGGCTCACAATTGTGCCACTGTGATTTTTATAGCAGTTATTGGCCATGGCCCTGCCTATGAATGATTGATGCACAGATGGACCATCTAATTCATTGGTTGTATCTTTGGCTATTGACAATCTTTAGCTTTGATTGTATAGTTAGAAACTGAAAAAAAAAAAAAGCGTGCAGATAGGGGAAAAAAACATGACGTCTCCAGTTTTACAATGTATCACTCTATGTCGGTTCTGTCATGGGAAGATTGTCATTATCTTGGAACTTCAAACGTTGCACGCCGTAGTGCACGTTAAGCTCGTGACTCGGACATCTGCGGATCAATTTTTTAAGGATGACTACATGATTGCAATCCAGCAGCAACATCCTGGAATCTCCTGAAGTTGGTCATGCCAGACACCTTCCCAGTGTAACAATTTATTCTCGTAAATAAATGGGAAATACTGTCCCAGGGACGCTTATTGTTGTTTTGGATGGACCTCATGATCTTATGTTATTGTTCCATTCTTTTGACTCCATTTGGTTCTGCATTGACAATTTAAGATTGTGTTCTTTGTTCTTACTGCATGTTACGGTTAAATTGGTGGACGAGTAAACGTCATAGTTGGTTGTACAGGATGTCAATTAGCAGCAAAAGCTGTCAACTCATATTTGTCTCTGCCAATGCAAATTGAGCGTCCCTTTTTTTTTAATAATTGAAGTTCAATTCAGTTATATAAAATTTAGTTTATTCACTTTTCAAAACATAAAGTATTTTAATAAAAAACAAATTCTTTATGAAAATATTTGGATAATTTTTTTAAAAATATTTTAGTGAGATAATGTATTTATAAATAATCAAAATATTAAGTAAAAGATATATGCCTCATTTTTAGTTTAAAAAATTAAAAACTTTAATTTTTAAAATTTCCTAAAAAATCTTTTTAATTTTTAGTTTTTTAATTTCATCTCTTAGAGTTAAATTAAACATTAACATCAAACATTAAACGTAAACTAATAACATAATTTTTGCATAACAATTTAACTTAATTTAATTAAATATAACTTAATTAATAGATTCAAATAATTATGATAAATTATTAATTTAAGTCATCTTTAATTAATTTAAGTAAATTAAAAAGTTATTATATTGGCGACATTTTATTAAGAATGACAATAAGTCGAAATAAATCTGGCCTGAGCTTCCGAGCTCAACCAGGCCAAAGGTAGCCTGGCTCGAGCCTGGGCCCTACTCAACCTGGCTAGGACTTTTTTAAAAAAAAAAAACCAATGAAACGACGTTGTTTCATTTTAAAAATATGAATATTTGAGTATCGTCATATTTTTCTTAATTTTTTTATCCATTAAGAACGGTAGTAACTAACCGGGCCTTGCTATTGGGCTAAATTCCTCTATTACCCCCAACCTTGATGTGTTGGAGAAAAAAAGTGTCTAAATCAGTACATTAGCGACTTCAGATTTAAACCTGTCGCACATTACACTGAAATAAAGACACCACAAATGAATCGAAGACTGGTACCTTTCTCCCTCCTTTCTCTCCTCTTATCCCTTCTTCAATTTGGATTTCCATTCACAGCTCTTGCTTCATCCACTTCTCTTAACGGTACCCTTTCTCACGTTCTTCACGACGTTTTGAAGGAGATATCTGAGAGGCAAAACTGGGATTTCAACGCAACTGGGATTTCCGTATTGGATGTGAGTAAAGTTCGGTATGGTGTTTCTCAAAGACACGAGTTTCGGATCCGATTTGGGAAAAGGAGTTACTTGGTTTTCAAATTCCCCCATGATGTTGATTCCTGGAATAAGTTCAATAAAGGTGGTGACGAGTTTAGGGATTTGGTCAACAAAGTTGGCTCCTTTGCCGTTCTCCACTCGTTTAAGCGTCAGGGTCCGTTCGATTTGCGGGTCGGTGGTGATGATGATAGGTTTTCCTTGTCGTTGATGGTAACACTCTTTTACCTTTTGATTTCGTTAACCTTTTTCGTGGGTAATTTTTGTTGTTCTGTTTTTGTATTTAGGGATTTAGCTAAAAACAATGGTACCTTTGATTCCTATCTTGCCAATTCCTGGTTTATTGTAGCTTTATATTCACTTATTGGACATCGAGTTAAATTGCATCTGAATTGTTTTCAGCAATTTATCATGTGAAGTGTTCTGGTTTGAACTCTTCAATGATGACTTTTGCAGTACGATCTTATAATTTGTAAGATGCATTCATTGTTGGTGTATTCATGTCAATTTCTGATGATTTAATTGGTTTTTAATTCTGCCAGCATTTGAACACTTCCTATAGTGGTCTGAAACGGATTTTGGTGGCTGAGGGCATTACGTTGGAAATAAAACATGCTCAAGAAGTCTCTCTCCTTCACAGTTCCAGTCTTGATTATACTGTTAATGGAAGTGTCTTTAGGAAAAGCAGACATGCTGGCTTCTGGCCTTTGTGGGATTCATTGTGTATGCCGCGACTTCCTATATGCATTACTGGGTCAGCCTCCCTTTTTGCCTACAAATCTCAGAACCCTGATGGTAAAATTAAAAGAAATTTCTTATCAAAGGATACGATCGAGTTGCTGCCAGATAAGTGTTATGCTAGCAATTCATACAAGAACCACGCTAGGCCAAATAATTCTTTCGGTTTTGATATAGCTAAGCTGCAGAAGTTGTTTAAGAGATTTCTGGTTGACAGAGCTCATCACAGCGGTCTTTTAGGCTCTTTGAGAGCTGATCTTAAAGGGTCAACTGTGTTTCGGTTTCAGCTGGAAATCAAGGGGAATATTAGCAACAATGAGACTCTTGCGGGCACGATGGCAGAATGGAGAACTAAGCCTAGCTTTGAACATCTTTGGTTTGATGTTATGGCAGGAGTTGAAGCAGGCAATCTGAAACCCATAATGATCAAGAAGGTCAGACCATTTATTGCGGTAGATTCAGCCTCATGGAGCAACTTGATGTTTAATATTTCATTTACCAAGTTCCCATCCATTCTTGTACCTTCGGAAGCTCTAACACTTGATGTAAAATGGTGATGAACAGCTTGTAAATAGTTATGAATCCATATTATTTACACAACAAAAGCACTCTGCTGTCTTTTTCTCCTTTCCCGTTACTGTACTATGCGTCAATACCAAAATTGTTTACTGATGTTAAGGTAGTTGTCCTGCTTGACCACTAGAAGCCAATGTTGTTATATGTATTCAAAGTGGCTATAAATTTAGTTCAATTATAATGTCTTATTAGACCAAAAGGAGTAACAGTGCAAACCCTGTAAACTGTAAAGCCAATTTATGGTGGAACAACTAGCTAACTACTGATTAGCATTTTTTGAGGTGTCAAAAACCTCTGAACTCTTATCGTCTTCTTCTTGTGACATATCCACCTTCTTGTACCTATACCATGATGCACACACCAAGTAAACTCCGAAGTTCACTATGCTAACGCCTGACAATAACCAATAGAAGTAGTTCAGGTTGTCTCTGTTCAAGTTGTTACTAGACAACCAACCGCCACTAACTTTGTTGACCACCTCCACCACCACCGAGCTCAAAAAGTAGCCAAATGCCATTGAGCTCCAAGAGATCGCTGTGCTCAATGACTTCATTCCAGTAGGGCTCTCTGAATAGAAAAATTCTAACAGTCCAACAAGAGTGAATATATCAGCAATTCCAAAGACACAGTACTGAAATCCTAGCCAAAACACAGTGATAGGCAGAGGCTGTGCAGAGTCAACCATGTTGTGCTCAATAGCCACATGTTTCCGGCGAGTTTCTACAACACCGGCAATTGCCATGGAGATGGCTGAGAGGACTAGACCAACTCCAATGCGCTGAAGGTGTCGGATTCCTGTGGGAATTCTGGTTATTCTTCGAGCAATTGGAACAAAAACTCGGTCGTATAAAGGGATTAGAAGTGACATGAAAAGTAGAGGAATGACAGTAAGAGATGGTCCGGGCACATTAAAGCCAAGAATACGAGGGTCCATGGTGGTGGCTTGTTGGATTGAGAAAGTCTGGAGTTGAGCTAAACATGTGTTCATGAAGACTGTGCTAAGTATAATTGGTAGCATCCGAATCAAGATTTTAGTTTCTTCAACCTGCGAGACAGTGCTTATCCTCCGAGCTGTTGATGCACCATTAGTAGTCATGATAGCTGCTCGGTCCAAGAACCTGGGAATTGAAACACCAATTCATGTTTCAGAGAAGGTTAAAAAGCTTATAATCCCTTTTAACAGACACTTGGAAAGGAATTTTACGATACCTGAATTGGTCAGTCCTTTGAAGAATTTCATCTCTTTTTCCTGCTTCTTTGTCATAAATTTCATATAATTCTTCTGTTGTCTCTGGGATGGGAAGGTTTCGATTTCTAAAAGCTGCAACAAACACCTGCAAATGCAATTTCGAAGCATGAACTGTAATTTACTCAAATCTCTCCATCTCCAAAAGTGTTAGCCATCAACTTGTGTAAAGTAATTACCTGTGCAAACCGAACAAAGGGACTTCCTTTTGGCAAATTGTGGTGATACAAAGACTTGCCCATTAACAGGAACATTATACCAATAAAGACTGCAATGAAACAAAGACCAAACGCCCATTGCCAACCTTGGTTGGAGCTTATCCAAACAACGAAAGTGACTCCTATAATAGCACCCGTTGTGACACTAAACAGAAACCAGTTGAAAAAACTAGAAAGTTTCAGAACCTCCTTTGGGTCATTTTCATTGAACTGGTCAGCTCCCAAAGATGGCAAAGCAGCTTTAATCCCACCAGTGCCTAGTGCCAGGAGGTAGAGACCTGTGAAAAGAACTGCAAGTTGGGTTCCATTTGCAGTCTCACATCGATTCCTCAGGTCTGGCTGAACACCTTGGCATTGCACTGGTCTCAGTTGGTGGGCATGTGCTTGAATTGTAAGAATAGCATATGCCTGGAAGTTTTGGAATGGAGTACTGTGACGTCAATATGATCTCTTGATTATCATAAGTGTAAGATTATAAATGATCAAGAACATACCAGCAACTCCATGCAGCCCAAAATGACACACGTCTTAAATCTAGACAGATAGGTATCTGAGATGAACCCTCCAAATATTGCCAGTAAATAAGCGGTCCCCATGAAGTTGGTTAGAGTATTTGCAGACTTCGTTAGGCTGAAGTTCATGAAGCCATAGAAGTAGGTCACTAGGCTCACGGCATTGGAGATGAACCCCATGTTTTCTAGCCCTATCATGGCTGCATCAGTAATTTCAGCACTTTTATTCATCTAAATCTGAAACAACCCACAGATTAAGCAAGATTTGAAACTCAGTTGATTACCGTAAACAAAAAGTGTAGCTCTAGTTCCTCCGAGCCTTCTTTCTCCATCACGTCGAGCTTTAATATCTTTCTCAATCTCCTGAGAAGTGAAAAGATACAAATTTTATCAGCATGCATTTCAAACCTGAAGATGATAGCTACTGAGAAGTGAAGAGATAGTCAAGGGATCGTAGGAGAAAGAAGAAAAAATTGAAAATTTCAACTGGGAATTCACCATTTTTGTTGAAAACTTCTCCTTCTAGTGTGTTTCTATACTGTTTTAGGTTTTAGCAACCAGAAACACACACTTCTATATATTCAAAACCAATCTTTCTAAATCGAGTAGTGACAAGTAAACCAGAAAGGAATCAGAGTGGTATCCAGTGAAAGGGAAGACTTTGTGAGTCGTTTTTGTTTTCTTATGATACGTATGTTCTTCATCATCCACCATTCTCCATATATCTACGTATAAGCAGGAGCTAATAACATTACGTACATGTTAGACTTTGTGGGTCGGTTTTGTTTTCTTATGGTACGTATGTTCTTCATTTTCCACCATTCTCCATACATAGCAGGAGCTGTGTGAAAGGGATCATAGGTTAAATATCTTGGGACTGATATTAAGTTACTAACATTATGTAGATTTTAGATTGATTATAAAAAATAATAGTCTCAAAATCTAATTAGTTTATAATATTAGTCCGAATTTTAAAAATTAATATTAAAATATTTTAATTTTTAATAAAAATAACTCAACACTAACTTCGTGAAGAGTCATTTGAAATTAGTATTTTAATCATGTGTGTTACATAAAACATTTATATTACATATAAATTTTACTATTTAATAAATTAAAAATATCAAAAATCTTAAAATAATTATAATGGAGAATTTAATCTAGGATTATTTTTTTTATAAATGTTAAAAATTGAAAATTTTAAAATTTGAACTAATATTATAAAATTGAATAAAGTTTAAAAAATTATAATTAACCTAGTAATAAAATAAGTGAAACATGTTTGAACAGCAGAGTTGATAAAAAAAGACTCAAACTTACATGTTTACTATATGCACTAATGTATGACTTTTACTATATTATTCTAAATTTTTTGATCACTATATGTTTATTATTAATTATCGGAAATCATTGGTCCCCATGATGACATCTCAAAGTTTTGGCCTGCAATTAAAATATATAGTTAGCGCCGTAATCCTGTCATAAAAACTAATGCTTATGCTGCTTCCTATGTTAAGTTTAAATAAGCATAAATTAAAATCAAAATCATGGAGCTGTAATTATGAATACTGTACCAAACTTGATATTGTTAGACATTTTTACCCCAAAGGGCAATTGTATCAATGTCTCTGAAGTTAGACTAATATTAATTGCAATTTTGATTTTTAAATAAATTACCGGTTAAGTTACGTCATTTGATCCGGATAAAGATAATAAAGTGGTCCAATAAATGATATAAATTAATGGGTCAAAGTCTGGGTAGAAAATGGGTCCCGATCAGTGTGGACTGGGTCCATATCGGCCTTGTGATGGGGAAGCTCGATATGGAGCTATATAAAGGTTAGGTCTCTTGCAGTTACTCATAAGCGAAAAGAGAACGTTCACGAGCATAAGGTTCCTGACCCGTTAAGGAAGCTCAGAACGCTGAGGAAATTGCAGAAAGGCCTAGCCCGTGAGTCGGTGAGCGCTTTCCATAAAGGATCCGGGAGATTCGGAGATGTTTGGAGTTCGAAATCGGCATCGGAATCCGAGATGGAACCGAATCCAGGTATTCCGCATTACCTTCATTTTTGATCCTTTCACGT
>JANIJH010000002.1:2003932-2035423 GCA_024520975.1 Erythroxylum areolatum | reverse complement strand
GTCTCTATTCTGTTTAGGTGGAGTTGACTTACCCTGTTTATTGACAAACACTCGTTTGTTCTTAGGGTTCGAGTGCCATACCCATTTCAGTGGGGTGCTCCTATATTTAGAGCAAGCCATGTCTTTGGGATGATGGGGGCAACACTTGTAACAGCTGCAGAGGTTCATTCATTCCTTCAGATAATGTTTTCTAATTCAATTTTTCATTTCCGAAGTTAGTTTCCAGTTATAAACCTCTATGATTTTATAAACCTGAGTTAATGTTCATGTAGAACTTTAAGATTTGATTAGACATCAAAATAGGTCGTAGATCTCACACTTTCTGTTATATCTTCTTTGTTGGATTTGAGAAATTTGATTTTGTTAACCAATCCTCAAACTTCAACTCCAGTCAACTGGAACGTTCATTGCTGCTGCTTGCCTTGCCGGTGCGACATATCCTCCGTCATATGTTCTCAGTAGAAGTATTGGCCTGCAGGTCCAATCCCCGCTTAATTTACTTATATGCCTCCTGTTAAAAAAGATAAAGGAAGTTCATATATTTATCATTTCCAATTTAGAAATGTGACCACTCTTTTGATAATTTAGGGTGTTAGCTTATTGCTTGACGGGATCTTTGGAGCTGCTGTTGGTACCACTGCACCTGTGTAAGAAACAAAATGCTCATCTGATTTCTTTATTGGATTTAAGCATTATTGCTTTTCTCTTATTCTTTGTGTGTTTCATGATGACCACTTACATCAAGCCTCTTCTAGCCAGAGTTAGCTTTTACCGTATGAACTGCATAAAGAGAGAAATAGCTTGTATTGTGGGTTGCTACTAGCCATAATGGGAAAGCGAACATAAGCTTTTATCCACTGGTTGATACAAAATGTGTGAAAAATGCAAATGATTGGTAATAATCATTATGTTACTATTTTTAACGATATTGCAGCGAAAATGTGGGTCTGCTCGGACTAACACATATCGGCAGCCGAAGAGCAGTGCAGATTTCAACTGCTTTCATGATCTTCTTCTCTATATTTGGTTTGTATTTGAATAGTAAACTTTTAGTTTTGTGCAATAAATTTTCATGTCTGCATAGTTTTTTGAGTTGGATTATGCTGTCTTCATGATTCAGGGAAGTTTGGTGCTCTCTTTGCATCTATTCCTCTTCCTATATTTGCTGCCACATACTGTGTTCTATTCGGTATTGTTGGTGAGTAATAATGTTAAACATTTCTTGACAATATTTATGATTAGGATGTCTTGTAATAGAAGTTGGTTTTGTTTTCATCTCGTAGCTGCTATCGGGATCTCGTTTATACAGTTTGCGAATAATAATTCGTTGCGAAATCACTATGTTTTGGGTGTGTCTTTGTTCCTTGCCATATCAATCCCTCAGTATTTTTTCAGCAACACCACTCAAGATGGACATGGACCTGTGAGAACAGATGGTGGATGGGTAAGTTTCACAATTTATCTTCATTGGAATAAGAATGAAAGGCATGTTATTTGATCCATCGCATTATGGTTAACCAAGCAATTTCTGAACGTCTTTCATGTAGTTTTATCTTTAACCGACTGTTCCCTGGCAATGACATTGCTGTATATCTGCAGTTCAATGACATATTGAACGCTATCTTCTCGTCGCCTCCAAGTGTGGCCATCATTGTCGCGATGGTCCTTGACAATACGCTCGATGCAAGGCGCACTGTTAACGAGAGAGGAATTCCATGGTTGAAACCTTTCCAGCGCAGGACGGGAGATGCAAGGAACGAGGAGTTTTACAGCTTTCCATTGAGGGTACATGGGTTGGTGCCCAGTAGATTCCCCATTAGATTCCGCTAGAGCACATTCACCTGTATGTAAACAAGACATTGGGCAAAAGTTTTCATGTTAATATGCGAGATGAGACCTGATTCAAGTTAGTTTGTTGAAAACAGAAACTGTAAGTATCAGCCATAACCATATGATAGAAATTTTCTTCATGTCAGCCATAATCATATGATACTTGTTAGTGGTGCACGCTGAATGGATTTTGCATACTCATAAGACAAATTTTGAAACATGTTTATAAGTTTAGTCATGGAAAGGCCGATGGATAATCACAAAAGGATTATATGATGGTGTTTTCCTATTTGCAAAACAGTAATAAGAAAACAATTCACAGAGTTAACGGATGATTTAGATAACATGATGTCCATGTTTATACATTCTTCAGAACTATATTCCCAATTAAGGTCTGGTATACAACAATATGCACAGTTTTACTATAGACAACGGCGTTCTAGTATTGTAGATGCAGACAAACCTTCTGCAGCAACACTTCTTCCATATTTTAAGATCTCAAGTCATAGTCAGTCCACTCGGCCATGCGAGACCGACAACTTGCATACTCCTCTTGACAGTATTCAATCAATTTTGAGTCGATCAACTGCAGTTGTCTTTTGACCCATGGTGGATCATTGGGACTCAGCCAAAGACATTCACCTGTAATCTTGTGTTTGAAATCTGGCGACTTTGGGTTTTTCTTATTTTTTCTGTTATCCCACCATTCCCGTGGGCTGGCAAAAAACAATTGCCATATATAAAGCCGGTTCTTCTCCAAGCAAGTTTCACCTAAACAAAGAAGAATGCAGACTTTCAGTGCAGCCCCAAAATTCATTATATTATCATCCTTGTTCCTGTGCCATATTATGTCCATCAATAAACCCTAGACAGGGATTCTATCTAAAGCAAAGGCATCAGTGGTAGATTTGCAAGATTCTCAAGAAACATATATTTATTATAACATATCTTCCAAAATACGGAGATGTAACACCACCTGTTTTTGATGGCAAGCCATCATATCTCTGGTGGGTGGTTTCTGATTGAAAATGCTTGGCGTGCTTGCAAGTTGGTCCTTTATCGTGCTTTGCAACGTAGCACAATTCGTTTGCCGTTACCTACAGAATGAAATCTCATCATCATTTTCCTAGAAATGTGCATATAAGAGATTCATTACGTGCATTTACAAGCTTGAATGGGCTTTTTGTTCCACCCAGAAAAATTAAGCTAGCTTTTCAAACCATTACAGAACCTTGAACATCTTTGAAAAGTAAAGACCTTTGTCAGAATTCATAAATAAATTGATCTGAAGCACTATATAATCCAAACAGGTTTAAGACATATTCTTCTGCAAACAAGTAAAATCATTCAAAACATCTCATGAACACATGTGAATGGCAAAACCAAACACTTCAAAACAGCGGATGACAGTTTAAAGGTACCAACTTGATTTGGAGTCACTAACCATGTAAACTGGCAGGAGAATTCCACTCTGATCAGGCTTGAAATAACACCCTAATCGGCCGGAGACATATATTAAATCATGTAGTTTCAGGTGTTCAATACACGTCCTCGCTATATCACCCCACATTTGCACACCAATCCTGTTCAAATAAAGCGAAACTGATTCATATTTTACAAGTGAATCAAAAACTCGGTGATTCACGTCTAAATCAGTGTCAAAACACTAAATTGAAAAAAGAACATACCTGAAAGTTCGATATAAATGTTCGTGTTCGCTCACTTTGAGCACAGTGTGAGTTCCAAATCGTCCCGACTTCGTATCCATTTTTTCAACTCGATCAACTGAACCGATGAAACTAACGGAGTTAACTAACTGCGGGTTCCACTTTATACATGTAGGCCGTTGGCTTCTGAGAACATGTCGATAAACGGCGCTCCCACCTTCTTCTTGAACTTTCTCCTCCTCCGATTCATCAGAGGACGAGCTCGTTACTCGTCTAGGGGTTGCAGCTGAAGAGAAGGATGCGAGTCTCGGTCGGAAAAATGAGGAGAGGGTCTTGACCAAGGATCGGACACAACACAACTTGTTCATGTAAGCAAATCGGAATTGCAGATAAAAAACAGACTGACGTTCGGTCGCCGGCTTGGGTGATCTTTTTCCTTTCCGGCGAGAATCGAAGAAGGGAAGCGCTTCAGACAAACGCTAAGAGTTGCCGTTGAGAAAATGGACCTCAGCGAATCGCTGAACGACCAAACCGACGTCGCTTTAGGTCTGGTCAAACGCGTGCTATTACGCGAACCCAAGAACACCAACTCGGTGTTGTCGCCGTTGTCGCTCCAGGCAGTGCTGAGCTTGATTGCAATCGGGTCAAAGGGGCCCACACTTCAGCAATTACTGTCTTACCTCAAGTCCAAGTCCGGTTATCAACTTCACTCTTTATCCCCACAGCTGGTGTCCGTGGTTCTCGCTGACGGAAGACCCAACGCGGGCCCGCTGTTGTCGTTCTCTAAGGCGTTTGGGTGGATAAATCGCTCTCTCTTAAGCATTCTTTCAAACAGGTTGTGGAGATTAGTTCCAAGGCTACCTCAAACCAAGTCGACTTTCAGACCAAATAAACACCAATTCGGTGCTGTCGCTTTTTCGGAAAAAAAAGAAAAAACTCGGTGCTGTCGCCGTTGTCGCTCCAGGCAGTGCTGAGCTTGATTGCAATCGGGTCAAAGGGGCCCACACTCCAGCAATTACTGTCTTACCTCAAATCCAAGTCCGGTGATCAACTTCACTCTTTATCCCCACAGTTGGTGTCCGTGGTTCTCGCTGACGGAAGACCCAACGCGGGCCCGCTGTTGTCGTTCTCTACGGCGTTTGGGTGGATAAATCGCTCTCTTAAGCATTCTTTCAAACAGGTTGTGGAGATTAGTTACAAGGCTACCTCAAACCAGGTCGACTTCCAGACCAAATAAACACCAACTCGGTGCTGTCGTCTTTTCAAAAAAAAAAAAAAAACTCGGTGCCGTCGCCGTTGTCACTCCAGGCAGTGCTGAGCTTGATTGATTACTGCTAAACACAAACTTAGGTTTCAGGGCTCGGGCTACAGCCCAATTCCTTTTAACTTTTGGGCCCGTAAGGCCCATGCTTGTTAAGGGTTAAAACAATAACACCCACTAAGAATTTCAGTAAAACTCAAAAAAATCTACAAAGATTTAATTTTACGCACTCTTATTCTTGATTAATAGAAAATTTGTTTCCAAAATAATTAACATTGGGATTTTGTAAAATTTACAATTTCATAACATTTTAAATTTTAAAAGATTAATTTGACTCCAAAGTTGAAAGGTTACAATTTAACCTATGCTTACTAAGTAAATAAATATATTATTAAAGACTTTTGGAAAAGTCATGTTTCAACATTTAATGCAATTTTATGATGATAATAAAATATTATATATAAAAATATCATTTTTAACCTCTATTAACTATTTTTAATACTTTATTTAATTATAAAATTACACTTTATGTGTTATTTTTAAATATAACAATAGATCGAATTAGATCAAACTCACTTTTAGTTCGAGTCATACAATTAAGTCCGAATTTAAGTCATTTAAAACTTTATTTTTAGTATAATCATTCGAATCTTCTAAAACTCCATTCAAATCTCGATTAGTCTAAAATTGTTCTGTTGACTTAAGATCAGGTTGAAATAGTCCATTTTGTTAATTCTAGTTATTTTCAATTATATCAATAATTTATATTAATATTTAAGACATAAATAGTTATATTTTAATTGCTCATGTAAAAAATTAAACAAGTAAAATATAAGTTATAATGTTTTTTATTTTTTATAAACATTCATGTACATGTGTCATCCATTGCTTACAATAAATTCATTGAGAAAACATCAATTGAAAATTAAGTAATTATTTAATTTAATAATTATAAGACTTTTTAAAACATAAAATGGAGAGAATTCAAACCCTTCTTAAAATAGCAAGTACAAGAAAACGTGAATGAGCAGGAACCTCTTATCTTATTATTAATTGGAGAATCCAATTACGAAGGGAAATTAAAATAATGCAAACGCGTCGCACGCACATTGTAGTCGATGAAAATAAAACCGAACCGCCGGGGCGGCTATAGTGAAGTACGTTACTTTTGTCTTGGACAATAATAATAATAATTAAAAAATATAATCAAAGTAAAAATTTTAAACGTTTTAAATTTTTAGTTTGATTTTATTTTAATAAATTTTGTTGTCAATTAATTAATTAATTAATTAAAAATTTTAAATTAATAAATGTTTATAAATAAAATTATTAATTAATTTTATTATATTTGAAATTTTTCGATACATAAAAATAATCATTTTTAATTATATTTAAAAACTTTTTAATTTTATTTAATTTTTAGTCAGTTTACGATACTCTAATATTAATTGAACTATTTAAATTTTAAACCTTTTATTTATCAGTTTAACTTTTAAGTTAATTATCAAAAAAATAATAAAGCAAATGTCCTTTTTAAGATATATTTAGTGAGATAGTAATTAATAGAATTGAATGTAATGTAATATTATAATAAAATAGAATGAAATAAGATAAAGATGAGGGTTTATAATAAAATAAAATAGGATAAGAAAAAAAAGAGAGGAGAGACTCATATTATAATTCATTTTATCATAATCGATAAAAATAAGTTAACTTCAATTTGAAAGGCTTAGAAAATAATAAATAAAATTTCGTTAACACTTATTTTAAACGTTGAGAACAATCAAAACGACGAGCGTATATGGCCCGTACAGAATAGAGAATGCAGAGCTTTCTGGTCAAACTTGACCTGCATGCTGGCTTCGTGGAGGTAAAGATAAGTCATTCCTCTGTGCAAAAAGTCTAGAGAGACCACCACAAGCTCTGTTCTCCAAAGTCTCTGGTCGAGAAATATCGGGCAGCTGGGGATACCTCATGGACGGTCAAACCTCTGACTTCAGTTTTACTTTCCCATTCGTTATTATTTTCGTTTCTTTCTCAAGGCAAGAACGTGGAAGCCAGAGGATAGGCATGGATGGGGAGGATTGGTGTGGTGAGGTGGAGTTTGAAATCCACAGCGGTCGTATTCTGGGTTTTGTTCATTTTTCTCCAAAGTTGACTAACACTTATTCAAAGCTTTGTTCTTTGTTTTAAGTTTGTTTTCTGTTTTTCTTCTCATTCTCATATGTTAACGGAGAAGTAAAGTAAACGAAGCAAGAACTAAGAAGTAGCCGCGGAATTTCCGAAATCTGCCCGCTAGAAATACTTTCACATGTAGCCTTCAACCACCCCCCTTTTTGGTTCTCTGCATACCTATTAACTGATGCCTTTCTTCAGCAAACATATCTGTGTTTCTTCTTTCTATTATTCTCCATCTCCCCTGTTCTCTGTCTCGAAAACAGAGGAGGTTGGTGGGAGCCCCTGTAGTCCAAAGAAAAACAGAGGAAAGTGCTTTGAGCAGAAGAAACTTACGCGTCAGAGGAAGATAAGGCATGTGAGTGATCAAGACCTGGGCTTGCCGGAGTTGACTCATTTGCCCGCTACTCCTGACGAGCCCTTGCATAGTCCATTGTCGGTCCTGCCGCAACCACTGCCTCTTCCTGAATCAACCTCGAATAGGAGACTATCACAGGAGTCTTCTTGTTCAAATTTAGGAGAGGATCGTCCGAGGTCGCCTGTAAAAGGACCCAACCCTGCTTTTCAGAGGTTAGATTGTATCCCGGTGGTCCTTCTTTCTTATAGTAATAGCATACGTAGCTTCTTCTGATTGATTTGGATTCTGTGTTTTGGCTCTGTGTAGATGATCAAAACAGTTCTGATTGTTCTAAGGTTTCTAATTGTTTCATGTGATGTTGCCAATTGTTTTGATTACTGACTGTGAATGATCATACCGCAACTCCATACTACTTTTGTGTATATGTAAGTAATGTTTGACGCAAAACTCTTCAAATACACGGAACAGGAGGGATCAAATTGTCACCAGGCCTGCCAATACTTCTGGCTGTAGTGCTCCTCGAGTTCCAAATGTCCAAAGAAACAATCGGGAACTAAAACTGAGAATTCCTGCCAGAAGTGCTCCTCCAAGTGGTTTCTCAAGTCCAGCTATCAGTCCAAGGAGATCAAGCTGCGGTGATATTTTCCTCCATAACATGCCACCAGACTTGTCTAATTCTACGAATCGCGGTCGACGAACATTATCTCATGATCTAAATCCTGAAGGTGTTAGTTGCAAACGGAACTGCAATTCATCTCCCAGAAGTGCTCCAGCAAGTGGTTTCTCAAGTCCAGTTCTCAGCCCCAAAGAATTAAGCAAAAGGGAAACTTTAACTTCTTGTGTGTCCCCTAAAGAATCTCGAGTTCCATCACGTCTGGAGGTTCCGGACTTGGGTAGAGTTGTTAGTCATGCTTTACAAAACTCACCTCAAAGATCTCTGCAGAGTAATAATCATTGTTCACATTGTAGTGCCACATTTCAAAGTCCCCACCAAAGGCCCAGATTCTGCAATAAGTTTTCAGTCCCAATGCATTCGAGACTAACCGAGGGAATTTGTAAGGAGAGACCTGAAAGTAGTAAAAACGCCAGTGCTTACCCATTGCCGCTTCCTCCTGGAGCTGCAATGTCTCCACCAGTCATGCCATCTCCATCAGCAATTATCCATCCTGCTGCAGAAAAGCCAAATTTACCGTTCAGGAAACCTCAGTGGACAAAAGGGAAACTTATCGGTCGCGGTACCTATGGAAGTGTTTTTGTTGGTACGAATAGGTACGAAAAGAAATCCTGAAAAGCTTCCATGTTTGGTGTTTTTTTCTTATAAGTGGGATGATCTTCCCTCATTGTTTGACAGAGAGACGGGGGCTTTATGTGCAATGAAGGAAGTCAGTCTCATCCCTGATGACCCTAAATCTGCTGAATGTATGAAGCAATTAGAGCAGGTGTGTCTTGTGGTCTGAAGGATTGCATCAAAAGATCCAATGGAAGAAATCTTAGGTTGCTTGCTTCATAAGAATGTTCATTTACTGAACAGTTGTAGATTCTAACTTGCAATATTTTCTGCAGGAAATCAGAATTCTTCGTCAACTAAAGCATCCAAATATAGTGCAGTACTATGGCAGTGAAATCGTAAGTAGTACGATGGATCATCAATGATCCATTTTCTAGAATTTGGGTTGTTAATCTTTGCAAATTTATCTTAATTTTGGGGCCATTGTTTTGTCTTCAGGTTGATGATCACTTCTACATATACATGGAATATGTTTATCCAGGCTCAATCAATAGATATGTTCAAGAGCATCGTCAGGATATTACAGAATCTATGGTTCGCAATTTCACACGGCATATTCTATCTGGGTTGGCTTACTTGCATAGCACCAAGACAGTTCACAGGTGACTGTTGCATGATTAAAGACAAAACTGCAGAAAAAAATTGATGCATTGCTCTATATAGAGGTATTTGTAAATGTTAACGATGGAAGAGTTACGTTCTACAGGGATATCAAAGGTGCAAATTTGCTTGTTGATGCATCTGGTGTTGTGAAGCTTGCAGATTTTGGGATGGCAAAATTTGTCAGTTCTTGAAACTTTTTAAACATCTTCGTGGATTTTCTCATTGAAAGTTTCAGCCTTTCCTCTTTGTGACTTTCTTATATTTTAGCTTTTGTCTATGTTCAGCTTTCAGGAATGTCATACGAACTGTCATTGAAGGGAAGCCCACATTGGATGGCTCCAGAGGTATGTATATTGATAGAGTTGCTTGTAAATTTTCCTAGAGTCTAGTGTTCCGCTGCTTCAAACCATTACTTAATCTGCAGGTAATTAAAGCTGTGATACAGAAGGATTTAAGCTCTGATCTTGCTCTGGCTGTTGATATATGGAGCTTGGGTTGCACAGTTATCGAGATGTTTACTGGTAAAGCTCCTTGGAGTGAGCTTCAAGGGGTAAGCCTTGATTCGCTTATATCTTCTTACACTAAAATCTCTTAGAAAATTGTCAAACACTGCTCATTTCTTTCATGGTGCAGCCTCAAGTTATGTTCAAGATTTTGAACAAAATTCCACCTATACCAGAGACTCTATCTCCGGAAGGAAAAGATTTTCTCAGAGTTTGCTTTCAAAGAAATCCAGCTGATCGGCCATCTGCTGCTGTGCTACTTGAGCATCCATTTCTGCAATATTCATGTGATTTTGATTTATCAGCTTGCAGGCACAATCTATCTGCTGCAAATTCCAAGGCAAGTAGAGAAATATCTCCAAGGGGCTTTTTTTTTTCCTTGAAAATGAAAATGGTGGCTCGCTAACTGCTCTTGGATGCTTCTACAGGATAATTTTTACTGTTCAAGGGATTACACTTGTAATAATATTGACTCGAGGGCTGAGGCCAAGCTTCCCTGGTAGAAATATTGTAAACCATAATCTGCCTTATAACAGGTAATTTGTTTTTACCTGCACTGGCTGCTCAGATATTGACATGGTTTCATGAGATATAATCTCCAATTCTATTCTACAACAGGTGAGGCTATTCAACGGAGCTGTCCCAGAATGCAGAGTTGTTCCGCAGCTTTTCGTGACATTCCTGAAGTCCTTCCACACCCGTCAACCATGCCACTAGTTCATAGTTCGTAGACTGTCAACTTTTCTTCGAATGCTTCTAGCAGTATAGCTCATGGAGCCGTAAATATCTGAAATAGGTAGCCTATGAGTGTCCTGAGCCAATGTCCTCCCACGTACAGGCAGGTAGAAACTAGCAATTCTTTGGAAAATAACACGTTGTGTATTGACAATAAGGGCAGGTCAATTTCATTCCTCTTAAAGATACACAAGAAGTGTTTTTTAACAGAAGTTGAATCAGCTGGGATTAGGGTACTAGCAAGACATAGGATTTGGATTTGATGAACATTCATCACGTTTGAAGGGGAAAGTTGTGTAGATCTGACTGATATTTCCTTTCCTCCTCCAATTGTAAAATATACACAAAATGTCAACGTTTGAAGGGGAAAGTTGTGTAGATCTGACTGATATTTCCTTTCCTCCTCCAATTGTAAAATATACAAAAAAAAGTCAAAATCCTTGCTTTTTCCCATCTTTGCCCAGGCTAACGATATTCTACAGTCCAAACAGCTAGGAAGAAATGTAAAGGAGAATTGTTGAAACTAGCATATTAGAAGATCAATTGGCCAGTCAAAATCTGAGGAGTCTGGTTCTGTTTTCAGACTAGCCGTGAATGTGATTGCAGTAAAGATGTACTGGGATATCCAATGGCATAACTCTTAAAGAAGGACCAACGAAGAGCATGCGTTCTGGATGAATTTGTCCATTAGTTAGACTCCCTGAATTGGGGTATAAAAAACACTCTATTTACAAAACAACAATGGAAGATTGTGAGATAGCACAGGCTGAAACTTGCAAACTTTGTGATAATGGAAACCAGCAAATTGAATACAAGAGTTTGGTACGATAGGCCACCTAACATAATCTAATCTTGTGTAACCTAAAAGCGGTGTAGGTGAAGACACTCGAAGCAAACGGAACAAGCACCGAGTGAAAAAGGGAAAAGAAGAGAAGCAAGAGAACACTCCATCTTATGCCTTAAACCAGAGAAAATTACATGGACTCAAAACAAATGCTACAGGCTATTCCTATCATCATAATACAATAATCAAAGTGCAATTCATGGAAATGAGCATATGAGTGGGGTTGAAAATCATAACTCGCCTAAGCATACCAAACGCCATACATGCGACAGTAGCAGCAGCACATTCTGTACCTTTCTAGTTGATTTCAATAAAGGACTTGTGAATCATGGCCGAAACGTATAGTCCCCGTGGAGGCATTAGTTTTGGAATCTCTGTGAATGCTGCTGAAGTTTCAAAGGGTAATGTCAATCCCAATTCTTTCAGGTTCTCTGAAGCATCAAGCCCAGAAGAAAACTTGAACTTAGGAATCCAGAATATGTCCAAGGGCACAATATCGAGCTCAAAATGTTGATGCAAGAATTTAGGATTGGAACTGATAATCTCCATTATTTGCTGCAATCCATCAAGCTGAAGTGGGAGAAAGATATACATAGAGAATTGCCTAGTATCTAGATCATTGCGATACTGCAGCTTGAGAAGTTTGAAACTTTCATAAGATTTATAGAGCTGATGTACTTGGTTAGTCATGAAAAGCACATCAACAGTTTCACCGTTCAGGAGTAGAAGGTTCTGTCTCTCGAAGATAATGCGTCAAAATCATGGACCCAAGACCCTTTTAAGTATAGAGCATTTGCAAGAAGAAAAGCTGTATAGTTTTCCGTGGAAGGGGTGGATTGAGCATTTCCTTAATGAACCCTTTGGTTGCATTACAGACCCAAGCATTGATATCTTCCCTCACTTTGTCAGCCTACAAGAAGAAGAGTGAAAAGAAGAACAGATTAAAGACTCGATCATCATGAAACAAGATAGGACACATCAAGTTACAATGAAAAGATAGAACTTGTAAGATCAAGACAGTTGGGAGGTACCTGATTCACAAAGTCAACAGATTCGGTCTGAGCCTTGTAAATATTGTTTATATGTTGCTGATAAGAATCCTTGAAATCACAAGTTGTTGGATATCCAAATTCCATTAACAAATGACGGTTACAGGTCTCCGTCAGGACGGGTTGGAGCTGTTGCATTTGGCTTTGCCTCTCTGGTAGACGCGACATTCATAAGCTTTGAAGCCTTAAATCGAACATTTATAAGGTCGTCGCAACCGAGACAGTGAAGCAGCTGCTCCAAAGTACGACCAGAAGATCCTAAAGCCAACATGCTCAACAGAGCATCCAACGACAGAGGAGAGCACATCACATTTTAGCCCCCTGACCTGTTCGTTGTCTCACTTAGAATAAGTCTGCACGACAATTCCACGCTAATGTCCCTCGTCGCAGCCTCCTGAGAATTTAAGATGAGAGTTCAACTAAATTCATAATGATTTTCTATTTGATCTAAAATGTAAAGTAAATGGTTATCATAATAAGTACCTGAGCATCAGCCATCATGGAATCGGTTAAGAGGAAGCACTCTCCTGCTTCCTTACGCGTATCCATAGGATCCTCTCCGATCAAAAGGGGTTTCACGGCTTTGGTATTTGAGCTCGGCAAAGGAGAATCGAAGTGCTCCGTTAAACATCCACTTGCTCTGGCGGTAAGTGCCATCGTTCCGCTGGAGGAACGCATTTATAGGCGACGAAAGGCGGTGCATGTTCATGCGTGTACAGAGCGCGTACGCGTACGTCTTAAGCTACTCGGCTTAGCTGTTTATATTTTAAGCAGCCAACTTCAAACTCGAAGCGGCCAATGTAATCCTAATTTCAATATCATCGTATCACCCACTTGTAACCCGCTAATTAGTAGGATTTGGTTAAATTTTGAATAATCTTAATTTATATGTTATAACAATAGTCGCGCGGAAAATTTTTCTATTAATTTTTCAATTTTTTAGTCTATTTTTTAATTTTTTGGTTCAATTTATTTTAATAATTTTTATTATTAATAATTAATTAATTAAATTTTATTTGATAATCTGTTTTTAATTAAGATTCAATTTTTTATAAATAAAGATAATTTTTTAATCATATTTTAAATTCTTTAATTTTATTCAATCTTTAGTTAGTTTTACGAAGATATAATATCGGTTAAGTCTTTTAAACTTTAAACTTCTTATCTTATCAGTTTAACTTCTCGTTTTTAAAATATTGATAATAATAATAATAATAAGGATTTTCATTTGTCACTCCTATAGTCCTATTTTCTTTTATTGTAGTTAATAAGTAAATTTTGAGCAAAATTAGGATTATAAAATAAAATTGTAATGCAACTCAATTTTTATTTAACAAGATCATAGTAAATGGTATAAAGAGATACGAAAAAAATAAAATCCTAAAATTATTTAATCTATCTAAATTTTAACTTAAATATAAGTAAATATTAGTTATCTTCTCTATTTTATAAAACTGAAAATTTTTAAAATAGATATTTTAATTATGATTTTGGACTTTCTTCTCATTTTTTTAATTTATATTTTTAATAACATTTTGTTTTACGTATTAAGATTTTAGTTACACTTTTGTTACATAATTCGTACGTCACTAAATAAGAGTTGAAATTTATTTTAATCTCTTATTTCATGTTTATTAATGAAGAATAACCATAATATTTTCATATTATTGAAAATAAATCATACATTTTGAAACAAAAAATTGTTTTACGGCAATACTTATATTAAAATAACTAAATTTTTAATTATCTAAAAAATTTAAAAAATTAAAATTATTAAATAACTAGTTTTGAATTTTATATATTCTACATATTGTATAGTAATTAATAATTATTTTCAATTTTGAATATCTATTTATTTTTCAAATAAATAATATGTTAAATAAATTAAAATATTTATCATCTAACCATATTATTAATATTTTAATAATAAGTAATATTAAATAATCGAATAATATTCATCTAATTGCGAATAAATTAAATCGTGCCTGAGTAAGAGATCAAGCTTGATCAAACTGCCCCAAATAACATTAGTTTAAAAACTTAAAATGATGTTATTTTAATTTTAATTTTTTTAACTTAAAAATCATAATAACATTCAACTCTAGACAAAACTAACTCGTTGACTTAAAGCCGAGCTCAATCCAATCGGGCTGGGCCAAAATTGCCACCCTGATGGCTAGGTTGTTACATGCACAACTTTGAATGAATTGAATGGAACATATGTAATGGATTCTACTATATCACAACCCAAGCCACTTCCCCCTCAGTGTAGACAATAGTAAATAAAAAGACTTGCTTGTAACTCAAAGGGTGTGGTTGAGTGGCGAAGGACTCATCCACCCTTAACCAAAGGTCAGGGGTTCGATCCTTGCCTTTGAGTATGGAGCAGCCTTAAATTCTTGAGCCAACTGTCCCACCTTGTGAAGTACCTTCCCATCAGCGAGGGGATTAGTCACTGATTCCGCCGATAGATACCCTGATCTCAGACCCAAAAAAAAAGGACTTGCTTGTGGAACTGCCTACAATGACACTGGTTGTAATTGCGACTGTTCTGAAAGACTTTGATTGTGTAGTTTTAAGAGAAAACATAAACACTCAGATCAGAAGTTCAATATATAAATCAGGTACACATAATCGGTAGTGAACTAGTGATCAGTAGAACTTGGGTCTTATCTAACCTCTGCACTCTGTCATCAATCAGATGCAAAGAATTTATCTCCATTTACAAAAGCAACCAAAAAAACACGCATTGTTTCACCCTGAAGTCACTACATTAGGTACATACATGGAGGGAACAAGTGAAATCATCCAACCGTAAATTGACTTTGCCGTTGTCCCTCGGCAATTAGAAATTGGAGCATTTAAGTTGCCCTTAACTTGGTGGAAAGATCAGATTGCTTCACCGTCACGCCTTCCACACTGCTTTCCTCATAATGAATACTCTTGAAACCTTCATATTCGAAAAGCCAACTTATTTCACATCAACCTGGAGGGAAAAAACAACGAAGAAAATGAAAGGAACAGAACATTCAAAATAAGTTTTAGTTCATGGTGTCTGCATATGATAATCCTAAAGATTATGATGAACGTACCGTGAGATAGAATTACTCTAACCATCAGGGACCGTGGGGTCTCTTCATTTTGAGAAGGTGAGAAACACCTGCTACTACATGTAGGCGGCTGCTTGGAACACCTGTCTTTGCCAATGCTCTTCCATCCTTGTCCAACAGCACAAAGCAAGGTACATACTTTATGTCATAGTGGAGGAGCTGCAAAAAGGATCATACACAGATTCTTTTTGAATCGATACTTGTTCTTATTGACCGCAGAAGACTCAATAATACATAGGAGCTTCACCAAGTATTTCACACATTTGAATATGATAGCAACCAAGTTACAATTTCCGTATTCAGACCATAAGACCTTGAACTAAATCTACTTTTTCAAGGATTGTTTGGTTTTCTATTGTAACTAAGTGAAGTACTTCTCTTCGTAGATTACTAAGACAATCTTTAAACAGATGAAAATATTATGGAATATCCTCTTCAAGTTCTAAAGTATTTGCATTCAAAACGAAAACAGGATAAGAGAATGCTATGTTGTAACTAATCAGTTTCATAAATGGAAGCAAAGGCTTTTTATCCCCCAAGTTTCTTCCAGCATCAGACATCACTTAGTATCCAATATCAATGACACTTCTAAGAACCTAATTCAATAAATTTTGTCATCGATATGCAGGCTATGAATCGATCCAGAACCTCTAGCAGAAAGTGATTCATATAAGATATAGAAAAGGTAAAAATCAATCAGTTGCACGATCCATTTTAAACTTGATATAATGGTTGCTACCTGCGGAAGTAATATACCTCAGGAAGCCACATCTCATTCTCTGCGTCTGCCATGACTATGTTGAGCCAGCTTGAATTCCTAGTCTCTACCTCCAAGACAAAATTAAGCAAGGAATTGCAAAGCATGCACTTAGGCGAGTAAAACTCAAGAACAGTGGCTTCCTTCCCACTTGCTAGGGCTGAAGCAAAGGCCCTCTGTTCTGCCTCTCCCTGTTCTTCAGGAGTCAAGACCCTTTTCTGGGACTTCATTTCATCATTTTGGTTACTTCTGGCACTCAACTGGATAGGATTGATCGCATCAATCCAAGAAGTTGAGGATTTAGATATCGATTTGAATGAACTCACAGCAACGGTTCCAAGAGTTTGCAAGGATTTGAACAGCCAAGGGCCCTCAAAGGTACATACATTGGGATTATTATTGTGGTTCTGAACATCCCACGGCCATTTCAAGCAAAAAAGAGGTTGCTTAGGTGCAGAACCCATTGAAGTCTTGCTTTACCGGGTTATGGAAAATAGCTCAAGAATGGCTTTGGTTAGTGACACAGAATGCCAGGCAATATTCTGCATAAAATCAACAAAATTTCAAACCAACACAAAATTCAAAGCCAAAGTTCTCACTTCAAAAGCAATTATAAAACAAACATATGAATCCAAAAGCCAACTTGACATCAGATAATGGATTCTCCTAACTACCGTACACCTAACTACCAAAATGTGTAAAGTCCCTTCAATATCAACCCATTAACAAGAGGATAACTGTTCGAAACGTAAAGCTTCTTTACATCTAAACTTAATAGTCCCGGGTGAATTACAATTGACTAACTCGGAAGATACAAAACACAATCAGCACAACCAGAGCATATAAGCAGCCAAAAGCAAAAGAACAGTAATATATCACAGAACGATTAACTTGTAACATCAGCATACAGAAACTATGGAGAAGGAACTGTACCTTGACTGTGTTCCAATCGCCCTGAACGAACCGAACTACGTCTTCGAGAGAAGCCGCGAGGCAAGTGCTGTGCTGAACAGTGTATTGATATTACCCAAAGAAATGTTGGCCCAATTGGAGAGTTCCATGGCCCAACTTAGAGAAGTCCCTCTTCTACATCTGTAAAGGATCCCAATGGGCCGTCGGGCTTGACCCTTAGATCCGAATCTAAATTATAAAAAAAAAACAAATTATCAATATAAATAATAATTTAAATCTAAGTTTAACTAAACCTAAATAAGCTATCTAAGTCAAAATTGGTTTATTAGAATTTTTTTGGTCTGCTCCGACACATACATTTATATATATATATATATATATACTCTACCTTATTTTTAGAGATAACAATGGCTAAGGTAGGCTTGGGCTTAGGCTGCTAGGCCAAGGCTAGGCCTGAGGTAGCGGGCCCCAATAGCCCAAGTTGGACTAGGCAGTGGACTTGAGTTGACTAAGCTTGGACGATCCTTATTTTGAATAAAGATATAGAAGTAACATCGTTTTATTTATAAGCGTCGAGTCTCAGGTCAAATCAAACTTAAACTCTGAGGCCTAATTTTTGAACATTTTGGACTCAAGGTTCAGTCAATGCAGGCCTAACATTTTTATTTGTACTTAAAATCTAAATATGCATCTAAAAGTTTTTTAAAAATATATTAATTTCGAGTTTAATTTGAACATTTTCTATTTTTTTAATTCAAAATTATCTTGTATTCAAATTTTAAATTGCATTTAAATTTTTAAATTTTTTTGTTAATTTTATATCTAATATAAACTTTTTGTATCATTTTTATTGTTGAGATCATTAAATTTTATTAAAAACAAATATATAAACATCAATTGATTCTATATTTATAATTAGAAAATTTGAGTAATTTCTGAAATATAATAAATAAGCTTTAGGGTGTAAATATATTATCTATATAATTTATTTCAGGGGGAGTTAATTGACTCCAAACTTAAATAACATAAACAATTCCAATAGAGTCAAAAATGTAATAAACTTAAACATACACGTCAACTCAAGGAAAGTCGAGCAGTTGCTGACTGCTTTTAAGAGCCTGTTTAATTAGATGTTCATCAATTGAATAAAATATAATAGAATGGATTGCAATGTAGGGAAAGTTGTTTGGGAGAGATTGAAAGATTCATAATATAATATAATTAAGTGTTGTTTGAAAATAGATAGAATGGAATGTAATGTATAACAAATGACTATTATACCTTTATATAACATTCTCACACAACCTAAAATCGAAAATACACGAACACTCGAATACTATAGTTTTAAAACAGCAAAAACTTGCAATTTATTAATAAACAATTAAAGTCACGGTTGTGACTTGAACAACAATTTTTAATATGTTTTAATTTTTCATAAAATTATTTTGTTATTTTATTATTAAATTATATACTATCTATTATCATTAATTTATTAAATATTATTATATTTCTATTTGATTTATATTTAAAAATAAATTATCTTTATTTTTATTTATATAGAAATATATTTATGACTTACCAAAAGTATGTCATTGCACTATGACAAGCAATTAAAGAATAAGATTTTTTATATTTTATATTTTTATTAATAAAAATTTTATTATTAATTATATACAATTTATTGCTAATTATATAAAAATAGTATTGTGTTGTGTTGATTGTTATTAGGGTAAGATAATGAATAATTAGCATTATGAAAAATTATTAAAGGTATATCATGTAGTATATATTTTTTAGTTTACGTTCTATTCTAAACTCATCGAATCTGAGGTTTTTTTATTTTTATTATTTATGAAAAAATAAAACGAAAGATGATATTTTCCACTTCTATCTCATTCTATTTTATTCTATTATAAAATCTCATTCTATTTACCTTCCGTGCCATTCCATCGTAAAACTCCCAACGAAACATATCTAAAGCAAGCAAGTGGACATGAGGATTTGTTCTAGTTAGGGTTCAGATCCTCTCGTCCACTTCTTTTTACTAATCCTATTTTCATTATCAATATAACATCGTTTTTATGACAATTTGAAGCAGAAGATTTCAGGCATGTGCTTGAAGTTTATTTGTTTTGAGACCAGATCCTCTTGTCAATTTTTTATAGACTAATTTTGTGTCATTTTATCTGACTTATTTATTTATACGAGTCTCACATAAACAGTGATATAAAGTTAATCTAAAAAAAAATACATCAGAAAATCTGACGCCCTTTGTTTTCCTCTGTTTGTATTCTGCAACGCAAGATTTCTTCGAAACAGAGGACGTTAAACCATTCGACAGAGCCATGATTGAAAAGGTACAAACTGTATGAGGTGTCTAGGTTGAAATAAATATCGATCAAAACAAGTTTCTTGTTTCGAAACATGATTGTTCTGTAGCAATCAATTGGAAGTGAAACTGAGCGAACAGATCACCTGTTTATTAGTCTCTTCCTATTCTGCTTTGTCCTGAAATTCTGTTCCTGGGGACCAACAATACAGCGAAAGCTGCCATCTGACGAACCTGTACCAGTTGGTCCGCGTGCGCGCCCCATAACTTTTATGGCTTCTGTCATCTCAATACGATTAGCAGTACGTGGGACATCAGAATACCTAGCACTGTCGACTGATCTTTTATATGGTTTGTACAAATCACGACATTTTTTGTGGTAGGATATGATGCACGACAGCACTCAGAAATGTCATGCGGCGGTACATCATCCCTCGTTGTTATTCTTTTAATCACACAATATTTGCAAAAAAAATTTATATAATCAATATTTAATAATTTTAATGATCCATTTTAAATAAAAATATTATTTATTTTATTTATATTATTTATTATAACCACCAATTTCAGAGCTATAGATTATATAACTTTTTCCTAAATTTATAAATCATTAAATCATAAAATTATAAGAGAAAATTAAATTAATCAATTAAATGTTATTCTATCATTAAAGTATTTTAATGCTCCTACAATAATTATAGCATACTCTAGCCTATAAACATGTTGAAAACACAATTTTTCAAAAAAATGATGAAAATCAGACTTGAAATAAAATTAAAAACATAACACAAATTTTAAAGATTTGATTAAATTATAAAATAAGAAAACTAATTAATTGATTGTAGTTCACCTTTGTTGTATAATTCTTATAAGGTTATGTTCAACTTCATTCGGTGCTAGGTAGCCCACTTATATGGGATATTTTTATCGTGAATTTATTGAGAGAATATACTCACGAGTTTTGATATCACACTTTAATCTAAAATTTTAAGACATTAAATTTATGAGCCATTTTCACTTATATGTTCTTCACTAGTTTTATATAGTTATAATGCGAAATTCTTACTCACACTTGACATCCCAACAATCTTCTCTTTAAGTGTGAAATTTCACATTGAACTTAAGCTCCTCCTTGAATGAAAGCCCTTTTCTACTATATTTTTAACAACTCTGAGTATATGGCGTTACCAAGAGTCATTTTATTCTATTAGTTTGGGCCCACTAACAGTCTCCTTACTCACTTTCGTGGGGAGGCAACAAAAAGATTCGATTATTGTCTCTATACTTGTCTTTTGTCGAACCATCAATTCTGATACCACTTGTTGATGTTAGAAAGCACACTTACGTAGGAGATTTTTATCATAAACTTAGTGAGGGAACATGCTCATGGACTTTGACATCACACTCCAACCCAAACTTTAAAGTATTAGGTTTATGAATCATTTTTACTTAATGTCAATGTGAGATTTTTATTCACACTTGACATCATAACATTATATTTCCATATTATTTTTATTACAGGATTAAACTTTATTCAATTTTATAATTCTAGTTCTAACTTTAAAAAGTGACGATAAAATAATCTACTTGTTAATTTTTAACAAAAATAGTCGAATATTAAATTCTCTATTAATATGAATGCAACAATAAAATACATCATATTAATATTTTTATATAATAAGCATTAGATTTATTATTTAATAAATTAAAAATATCAATAATTATAATATCACACATATACAATATATAGTTGTTATATACTAAAAATATTAATTTAATGTGACTCTTTATATTTAAAACTTAATATTATAATATTTTTAAATAAAGAATAATATTATAAAATTAAATAAAAATTAAATAAAAAAACTTAATTAACTTCCTGATTATATTCTTTCTAACTTGATGACAAACAGAAACAGCCAATTTGAATATCATTTCTCCTTGTCCGGGACCATCTCACAGTGAAAGAGTAACAACAGGGCTTGTAAGCTTTTTGCTCTCTTTGCCTTTTGTTGTACGCAGTTCATTGAACCATGTGGCGCACATGCAACCAGGCAAGCCACATTCCGTACGGTGTCTACATGACTAACTGACACCAAAAGCAAAAGAGCCTCTTCTTCCAAGAATCTCAGTAATGGAATAAAGCGATTTAAAGGCTCAAAGACAACTTGTCAACTTCCCTCCAACTTGTCAGTGTAGGCCCTCGGCCCTCGCCGTAGAACGAAGATATAAATTTGTTTTTTTATTAATTAATTTTGGTAAATTACATTTTCCATTATGAAGGTGAAATTTTGGAAATTAGTTTTTAAAACATATAATTTAAGTAACACTTTTATTCTAAAATAATATTTCATAATTAAATAAATTTCAATATTTAAAATACTAACTTACCATTATACTCAAAAGGCAAAGTCGCCTATTTCAGGTATTCTCACGTTCTAGTCCAACAGAATAATAAGAAAATAAATTACGATTTAATTTCATTTAATTTCTTGTGCGTACTTAATTTAGTGTGCACAAAAAATTACTATTTTAGATGAACTCCTATATTATCACTATCAAAATTTGAATCTAAAATTTTATATTTAATTTTTTTTAATAATTAATTGAGCTGCCCGTAACAGGTAAAATACTAACTTCCCTTAATCTTTGACATGAATTCTACTTCTTTTTTGTCTTCTTTTAAAATATTCGTCAGGACCTGATCATTGCAGCTGCTACAAATTCACCTAAAAAGAAGGCCCGTGAAATTGAATACTCAATTCGGGCAACTGAGTACAGTACTGATGTGAAGGCCGTGGAAATAAAAGTTTGTGCATATCCACCCGAGTCTGAGGCACGTTTAGAACATGCAAATATATAATAAAATTAAAATGCAAAGTGGTTGTGTTGCTTCCAGGCTTTCTCAGAAAGTACATGATGCCCCCTTTCATCATCAGAAGTCTAAAGCAAAGACTAAAGCTAGCAACCCTAATTTCAAAACAATCACCTTTTGTCGTTAATCATGAATTGGGCTTTCATTTTTGCATCTCATTAGCAAATTTTATTTTTTATTTTTATTTTTGTTCATAAATTATTTAAATTCATATGGAGATTTAACAATACCTCAACCAATTTAGCAAGGAGTAGTCTTCTAGTAGGTATTTTTAAAGACTTAATCATCCAATTTCTTATGAAATTACGAGACAATTCCCAAATCTTAAGGACCAAACGTAAATGCCTATTTAGGTGGCTTCAAATTCAATTGTTACCAAATATGATACAACACCAGGTTGTTTTTGGTCTGGCCTTCACCTCGAATTGGCAAACCAGAATGGCATGACGGTGGGACTAATAATTAGGATATATCTAACGATTTATCCGATTCTACAATTTTACTTTTTTGGGGGATCAAAATAAAATATGGGCTGTTGGATAATCCAATGGTTTGAGAATTTCGTTGGGAAATGAAAAACTAATGTTGTAAATTTCAAACCAAAAGTGAATTAAAAAAGAGAATGTTATATAAAAATTAATTTATTTATAAAAATTTATTAATTTATAAAAATCGATCGATTAATTAATAAAATAATTTATTTTTAACAACAAAAATATTAAAGAAAATTGAATAAAATAATAATAATTAAACTAAAAATTTGACTGGTTCAAAAATTTTACAATTAAACCAAATGAAACAATTTAATGTTTTAATATTGTAACCTTTACTCCTATACATCCACGCAAGGACAAACGTATCAAATCTTCTGTTTTCAATTAGGATGTTCTAATTCTATTCTTTTAATCTTATCTATACATTTATTTGAGGTTCACGTAAATCTGTAAATATATTTTTAATAGAATATAATAGGAACAGTATATTCAGAATAAGAAATCTAATCCCTAAACTACCATATTTGTTATATAATCCACAAAAATAAGAAGGAAATTATCTTAAGATCTTATAGTTTGATAAAAACACTTACTATATTTAAAGAAATTTAAAAAATTCCTTGTCATTTGAAATTATTAAAAATATTATTATAAATTAAAACTTGTAAATTAAGAAAAAGACCGAGTCAAAGTTTCAACCAATTGAACATTTCTAAGTCGCCGGCAGTGGTTCGGTCTTCTAAATTATGTCTAGTGGTGCAAACTTCTACGACTCTCTAATTTCATATAGTAGCAAATCCAATATAAGTTAATCTACAAGTTAGTGAATAATGTGATTATGATCTTATTAATTTCCCTAAATATTTCAAACATTAAAAATATATATTTATATATTAAAATTGAGAGCCATCTGTGAGAAGAATACTCTTTTAGTTATAAATTGCATTCCCTCCAATTAATTGAATATGTCACACAAGACGAATTAAATTGAGTATGTGATATAATTAGGAGTTAGTTTATTTAATTGAAAAAGAAAAGAGATAAAAAATGATATAGACCGACGTCGTATTAACAATTAACACCTTCTGCCCGGCCGAAACCCAGACAACTAAACCAACCGGACGGTTCTTAAGGAAACCCCAAAGTAGGTTCCGACAAAGTAGAATTCACGTAATCTCGCACTTCCCTTGCGATAACATCCCTCATTACATCCCAAAATCCCGCCGGAAAATTCTCAGCTCCATTAACCCCGGCGACGCCACTCCCACCACCACCAATCCCAGGCGGCGCTAGGGTCAACGCGGTCAAAGGGTCATCGTCCTTTCTAATAGATCTCGACACAGGCGAAGAAGAAGAGTTGAGTATTCTCTCAGTACCCTTCTTGCTGTGATCGAAGTTGTTACCATCCATCATCTGATGTTGCTGTTCTCTTGCTCTCCTCTTCAAGGTAGAGTTCCAATGGTTCTTGACCGCATTGTCCGTCCGACCAGGTAGCAACCTCGCAATAGTGGCCCACCGGTTACCGTATTTCGCATGAGCGGCGAGGATGGTCTCGTCTTCAGAAGCTGAAAACGGACGGTGCTCTACGTTGGGGCTCAGCTGGTTGCACCACCTGAGCCTACATGATTTACCGGAACGTCCCTTTATGTATCGACAGATCAAGGACCAGTTTCTAGGTCCGTGGCGTTCGACGAGACGTGTCAAGACCCGGTCTTCCTCTGCGCTCCATGGACCTCTGATTCGCTCTGGTTTGTTTGTACCTCTAGGGTTTTTATTGTTACCGTAAGACTCTGAAGAAGAGGAGTCTGAAGAAGAAGAAGAAGAAGAAGAATAAGAAGAAGTGGAACAGATGTTCACTCCGTCCATTTTAGTGCAAGAGCATGAGGAAAGCTAGTGAGTGAGTTATGTTATATATGGAGTCGGAGGAGTAAACAAAGATTCATGCACTTGGTTCGATGTCCAATGGGCTTAGCTCCTTTTCGTAGTAATGAGAGAAGCTGAGAGAGAGATAAAGGCATCGAGGGATCTTCCACGAAACTGGCTGTTGTAAATTTGGCGGGGTTCTAAGCACACCTTTAGGGGTCCCTGTTTTTACGTACATTTTTTTATTATGTGAAGACTTTCTTTCTGCGATCCATATCTTGTCGCAGCCTGATTCTGCTTTGTCTCCCTTAGCCCTTTTCGTTTGACAAATTTAGCCCTCTTAATTATTGATTAGAAATTAAAAATAAAAACCTCTCATGAAGTTTAAATTTTTTAGTTTTCTGATAATTTCTTTCATTACTATTAAATAAAAAATATGACTTTTCAAATACATAAATTTAATAATTTATGTCAATGATTTAAAAATCTAACCAGTTCGATCAGCTCTACCATAAAATTTTTGAACCTCTTAACTTTTTGTTTCGATTTATTTTAATAAATTATGTTGTTAAAAATTGATCGATTTAATAATTAATTGATTAATTTTCATAAATTAATAAGCTCTTATAGAATAAAATAAATCAATTAATTTTTATTTAACAATATTTTAAAATTTAAATTCAAATTAAGATAATTTTATTAATCATATTTTAAATTATTTAATTTTATTAAGTCTTAAACTAATTTTATGATGGTCTAATACTAATTAAATCTTTTAAATTTTAAAATGCATGTCTTACTGATTTAAGTTTCGTTTTGTATTTAAAACATTGATTATTCGTTATATATTTTAAAATAAAAATTACTTATTTTAATAATATAAAATATATATTATGTATATAAAGAGAACAATCTATTTAATTATATATTTATTAGAGGTCTTAAATTAAAAGTTTTAACGAATCATATGATATTAGAAATCTTAAATCAAAACTTTGAGTTGAGATAAAGAAGAATTGCAAATCTTTATATTATAATGTTTGAGTTGAGATAAATTAAATCGATATTATAATGTTAATATTCAAAATGGTGAGCGAGGGCAAATGCGAGAATTGGATAAAGACCAAGCGGTCCAGGACACGGAAGAAAAACTAATAACCAATCATATCTCGTTCTCGAAGGATGGTTTTATGCATAGAGATAGTTGAAAACATGCCAGGAAAGTCCGAGCTGTTCAACACTTTGAAGAACCAAAAAGAAGAAAAAAACGGAAAGTGGGGTCTAATTTGTCTTTTCCACTTTCGAAAACCGGCCACAAGCTTGTGTACTGTTAAGGCTTTTTAAATTTTGTGTTTCTGTATCTTTTTTACGTGAAATTTTTATTAACACTTTTGAAATCTCAAACTTAACTTTTTCTTCATCAAATTTCTTTTTCTTAGTGGTTTGAATATATACTAATCTCATAAAGAGCCTTTTTATTATACTAATCTCGGCCAACCAGGAGTTTTCTTACTCTTTTATGATGTAAAATTCTCACTCGTTAAAATTTCAACATTAGAAAGATTGTTTTTGAGTATTGTTGTTCGTCAGATTTACGACTGATCAGTTGCAAATCCATGGTCTTGGTGAGTTGAATTAGCGGCTCCTATCAACTTTATCAAAACTTTGCAACATCTTCCACGTAAGATGGCCCCACTCACAGCCTGTAAGAATCTCACGCGATTGGCGTTGAATCCCCTTTGACTTTTGAACAGCTTCGACGCCAATATCAAGTCTTTTCTCAACGCTCTTGTCTCTGGCCCGCTCATCACACGTACTCGTTAGTCATTTTATTTGCTAGTTTGTAATGCTTGTTGCAGAAGCACTAGTTGTCATTAATTCTCGTGGTTGGACAACTTTTCCGCTTGTGTATATGCTATATATATATGCATTAAATATTCAGATTTTTTAGTTAATTCTACCATTTAAGACACTATATCTTTCTATGCTCAGGTGAAAATATATAAAAAGACATTATTTGGTGTGTTTTTTCATAAAAGAATGAGTTTTGATTGTATTTACTGTAATTTTTATTTATTTATATATTTATTATAATTTTATTTACATAATAATTTAAAATGTCAGTTTTATTTATTTACTCTTTAATTTATATCATTATTTTATTATCGCATCTATATGTGGATCTACTTTAAACAACATCTTTATTATGTAGGAGTAAGGTTGCGTACTATCAGACATCTCCAGACCTTACTTTATTGTGCGACTTCGAACTTAGTGTGATGATGATAATAATGATATATTTAATTAGATATTTTTATATTTATTATAATTTAAAAGTTAAAAACAAATCTTAATTTTAACAACAACATTATTAAAAACATTTATTAAAAAATTGGTTAAAATGTGAGATTTAAATAATTTAATAGTAAGTAATCTTATTATTTTTTATACACTACAAATCTTAACTTTAACCCTATTAAGAAAAGATCACTTCAAAAATTTTATTATCTCCTTTTTCTATTTAAAATTCCTTTATTTTTATGTTTAAATAATAATAAAAATTGACTATCTCTATTATAAAATAAACTTACATTTAAATTTTTATTGTTTATTTAAAAAATCCTTTAGCATTAAAATAATAAAGAAATTTTGTTGTTTCCGTTATAAAATGGACTTACATCTAAATGTTTACTATCTTTTTTTGTTTTTAAAGTATGTTCTTTTTTGGTAAAAGATATAAAATTTTCCCATAATTTAAATAATTTTACAAATTTTAAAATAAAAGAACACCTTTAATTTTTAGTTTCTTTAAAAAATTTCTTTTCAAAAATTTAAATTAAAAAATAATGACAGTATAAACATAGTATGAAGTATGAATATTAAATGTTGGCTAATCAAGTGTCACTAATGTACTAATCTAATTAATATATTAAACTTGACCTAAATTAATTAAATTTGATCTAAATTCTAAATTAATTTAGTTCAAAATTAAGAATTAAATTGAATCGTTATATAAGCATCATTTAATTGATATATATGTTTTGTTCATATTATGTATATTCTATCGTTATTTTTAATCGATATTTTGTTAAAGAGGTTTTCCTAAAAATTGAGAATTAAAAAAATGGAGAAATTTAAATTTTAATACATGAGGATTTCGTATGTTTCAAAATGATATAAAACAAGAAATTGTTTGAATTTAATATCAGAGGTTGACTAACACGCGCTTCCTTACAGGCAGAGTCTGAAACCAAATGTTGTCATCTGTCACGTGGCAATATTAATTAAGTTTTGGAGTCTTATAGCGGACCCGTGATGTAACTCGAGGGGAAAGCAGTTGGGCAGTTTCCAGCTGTCATCACAATCCTATCACCACTGTTGGATTGATCACCGACAACAGTTTGAAATAGTTTCCCGATCGGACGGTCAGTGATGTCGATTTTTTTTGGGACCAATGAGATGGAAACTTGAGGAATCTGATCAGAGAAAAAAACAAAATCTTGAGCCGTAAGATTTTTATGCATCGAGTGGGGTCCATCTTGTTCCCTTCCAACCCATTTGCTGGTCGCTTTGGTCCTGTCAATGGCTTCGGTTCGCCTAATAAAACCACCACTGGTTCCTTACGTTACCGGTTCGTTGATGTTCTCTCTTTTGTTGCTTGTTTTGCCAGTATCTGCCCGCTATTACCACCAGATTTGAGTATTTATACTAATAATTTTTATTTTTTTTAGGGAACTAATAATTTTTATTACTATTAAATAAGTTGTTAAATAATTTTTTAATTTAAAATTCAATTTAAATAATTATAAACCAGAGTTAACATGTTTCAATATACACAAGTTTTAGAATAATTCAAAAGATTCAAACTTACAACTTTTGAATGCTATAAACTATGGATTTCACTAGTAGACTTGAAAAATAGGTTTGATCTTGACTCGATTCAATTTAATATGATCTGAAATTAATATATTGATTTTATTTTAATCAAAATTTAAAATTTTTAACGGTCTATTTGTCTAATTAAGATAATATTATTTTCAATAATTAAATTTTAAAATTTAATCTAAAATTGTCAATAATTAAAATCGAATAAGTTTGTACAATTCAGTTATAAATATTTTGAATCGATTAACTTTTTATTATGGTTTATCTTAATAATCGTTATTATTAAAAATCAAATTATTCATTAATTAACTGGTAATTTTTTTAAATTAACTAGTTTTTATATATCAAAATAAGTCAATTAATTTGTATTTGATAATTTTTAAAAAATCATACTTTAATTTTTTCCATCGGTAAGGATAATCTTCTTTATTTAATTTTATTTAGGCTTAGCATTCGAATCTGAGCCATGCTCAATTTGAAGTTAACGTATCAGATTTAATTTAATTAGGCACAAGTTGCACAGACTCAACTTAAAACTTGATAGATATAAAAAAAAGACATAGTTTTACAAAAAAAAATTATTTTAATTTTAATTTAAAAAATCAAGTTGAATAGAATGAACTCTAATTTTATTTTAATTTCTTAAATTTTATTATATAATAATTTTGCAACGGCTTTTAAATTTTAAATCCCTACTTTTAAAGTAACGAAAATTACAGCCACACCTATTATTATTCCTATTATGGATGTGCAGTTTTAAAGCATAATTAGTGGAGGAGGTCCCATTGCGCCTACAATAAAGAAAATAGACTATTCTTATCCTTTTGATGTAAAACTTTCCTACCCAACTAAATAAACACACGCTTTCTGTTTGTCCGATTGAACGACATTCGCGGATAGTTGTGATACAAAATCCCTATACGGACAAACATGTACGTCCACTTATTAAATGGGTCGGGAACATTTCAGTGAAAGACGACTCCTTTGTTTATTTTGTCGACCTACCCTTCCCCAATAATGTCCTTTGGCCCTATCCGCGCTCATCATAGATATGGATAATATATACTAATAAATACTACCGGTTAAAATTTTAATTTAATAGCAGGGGTGTCAATTTTGACCAGCATGATCCGGTTTGATTTTGGCCGTAGTTGGCTTTTTTTTTTTACATGAAAGGAAAGAAAAAAACTGAAAAGATTACATAATTAATCGTGAGAAATAAATCCCCGACATATTCTCTTAGAGATTTAGAGGAATGAAAGGCACTCCTTGGGTGCATTTTCTAAAATAGTGCTCCCTAGCTCAAACTGAGTGGCAAACTAGTCTGTACACCGATTGCCCTCTTTGTAAATATGGCGGAGTAAAACGACTCAGTTCTGACTGAAAAGCTCATTGATGTTTAGTACAAGGAGATCGAGGGAAATTGAACGTGTAGATGGGGATGACATAATATTTATCACTGTAATCGAATCCACTTCTAACACAATCCGACGATATTCCAGATGTCATGTAAGTTTTAGATTAGATAGAACTCCCCAAAGTTCAGCTATGCTATTGGCAGGTTATTGATTTAAATAGTTTAGCCCAATTTCTCAAGGGTCGATCACGAGCTTGTCCGTGGTTCGACCGAAACGACAAAACGACGTCATTTTGTAATTTAAAAAAAATAAAAATGGGCCAAACCGCCCTCGACTTGGGTTGGACAAGGCCAGGTCAGGAGTTGTCGGGCCCAACCCGACTCATTGATATTAACATTTAATGCTAAAAATTTTGAAGTCATTGATTTTTTAATTAGATTTTTAACTTTATTTACTTTAATAAGTTTTATTGCTAAAAAATACAAATTTATTAAAATGATTATCAATTTTTATAAATTAATTCATTTTTATAAATTAAATTAATTACTTAAATTTTATTTAGCTATCTTAGTTTTTAATTAAATTTTAATTTTTGATATAAAAAAAGAACAATCTTCTTCGATCACATCTCAATTCTTTAACTTTATTCAATCTTTAAACAATTTTAAGATGATCTAATATCGTTTGAACCTTTTAAACTTTAAATCTCCCGATTCAACTTTTAAAGCATTAATAAATATAGTTGGAGCTTAGTCTAATGATGAATAATGTATTAAGATGTCTAACCTTTTGTCATATATAATTTAGGGTTAATTATATATTAAACCCATTTGTGGTTTATTATTATTTACTTCTTTATATTGTTGTCTAATTATTATAATTTTATATTTTATTAAGTATAACAATTTGAGTGAAATGTATAAAAACTAATGAAATATGACGAGCACATTATGTAATAATCAAATATATTATAGAAAAATAATTTATGAATATAACATCCTGTTATCCAGGTGAGGGATAAAATTGTGAATTTCGAGAATTATTGAGAAATTAGAATGTGCAATTTATGTTTATGCTAAATTTGATATGCACAAATTTTTTTTCACATTAATATGATTGTACATGCATTCATGACATTTTCGGGTACAATTGAATTGTTAATTATGATTAAAATGTGTTTTGATGATTTTGGTATTATTTAAGACATTTTGGAATTTTTGGTGAATTTTAGAAAAACATTTATTTTTTGACTAATTCTATTGTGACACGTGGACTAATTATTGTGTGACAAATGGCTTGAACATGTTGGAGACATGTGGAAGATTACTTGAAGGACAAATGGCTCACATGCATAGAGCCATGTGTCAAATTGTCATTTAACCCAAGTAGGCACATTTTTAGGTAAGGGAGTTCGGCAGATTGCATGCTTAATTTGGAGTTCTCCTTTGTCTTCTCCGAGTGTAATAAATTGGTTCTGTTAAGAGTTGACTTTTGAATCTTACATCAAAGTAAGGATTACATTACTTAGAGAGTACCTAATCTGTTGTCCTTGGTTTTCTTTATCCTCCGTAAACTTCATTGCTGGAATCGGAGCT